>CM046438.1:9404855-9763330 GCA_025506505.1 Flaveria sonorensis
TTTTGGCAAGATGCAGTGACACTTGGGCTTTGTGTTTGAAAAATGAAAAACAACCGCTTTGTTTTTATGTATTTGGGCCTCTTTTGAAACTAGAAGTAAGATAGGACTAAGAACTTATCTCAAACTTAAACTTATGGGTTGGGCCCGGGGAGACTGCTTTGACATAGTAAGTTTTTCGAACCGGTGTTTTTATCCATCTTTACTCTAAGGGGCATGAGCCACGAAAGGTAGGGAAAAACTCGTTTGAGAAAAGTTAAACCAATAGCCTAACCCAACCCGATTCAATAAAACTGGATCCGACTGGATTCAAACGGTAGGTTGAAACCTGAAACTAGTAAGGGCATTTTGTATTTAAGATTTTTTGTATTTATGACACATTTTAGTTATTTGATCAATGACATATTAGTTCTTATATAATTATTCTTATTTAAAATTATTTTGTTATTTAATGACATTTTTTGTAGCATAGATAATCATTCAAATTCAATTTACAAATAGATACATTAAAAAAGATACATCATAAAAATCAGGGACAAAAATGATATTATTATTATAAATTATTACCATAGCAAGTGGATGAACTCTTTGTCAAACTTGTAGATAAGTTTACTATGCTAAATAGTTTTACTTGTCTACCAAAATGATTGATCTTTGTAGTATAAATACCACCTCAATGTAGAGGAGAAGATGCACCTCTTGTATACACTTTCATAAGTTATACATTTCTCTTCTTCTTGCTCTTGCAATTCTCTTTAAAGTTCTTAAGGTTATAACACTAATCTTGTGTTAATTATTGTGATATTATAACACGTTATCAGCACGAGAGCTCTTAAACTCTAATCAAGAAGATCAATAAAGCACAAAGTCATCCATTAATTAAGGTAAGGACTTCATTAAGTAATAATATATAATATCTTATATTGAGAAGATAACTAAGATAAATAAAATAAGCATAAAGGAGATCATATTATGGACATCTTGATAACCACGGGACTACTAACAAGCTAACTTTTATTTATGCATCTAACTTTTGATTATGCAACTAATTTTATTTTATGTCAACTAACTTTTACTTATTCATCTAACATATTATTTATGCATCTAACTTTTACTTATGCAACTAACATTTACTTATGCATCTAACTTTTTCTTTAGTTATGCAACTAACATTTCTTTATATGTCAACTAACTTTATACAACTAACATTTTGATTATGTTTATTCGTACTAACGTCTTATTCTAACCTGTCGTTCTTATTCTCTATTGTTTTTATAAACTACATACATGTTTTTATAACATAATATTATACTTATCTATTTTATTTAAAACTGTTGTCGATATATACACACACGACGGTTATTAGCCGTTATAAACGGTTATATAGCCGTTGTACATAGCCGTTACAAAACGGTTATAATTTTAAACTATAAATTGACCACTATCAACCTATTTCAATAAACAGATTATCTCTTTTCTCAAGTTTATCCAAGGCAACTTTTCAAAGATGATACACCCGGTTTTAGTACTGGCAACCATAATGCTCATTTTAATTCTTATCTCCATTGCTGAACTACCACCTGAAGAATTTAAACTTTTCTTATTTCTATATTTGTTTATAGCTCTACCGCTTTATTGTATCGCAATGCTTATTGATATATATGGATTCTAATAATTATCTTACTATTTGCTTAATTCTTGTTTAGCAAACAAAAATGTCGAACATTGCAAAAATTGAATTCCCGGCTCTTAATATCAATGGAGAAAACTATATGCCGTGGACGGCCCACGTAAAAAGACATCTTAAATCCATGGGTGTCTTAGAAACTATACAAGAGGGAAATGCTTGCTCGGAACAAGACAAAGCGAAAGCTGATGTCTTTTTACATAAGCATATTGATGAAATGTTACAATTTGAATATTCAAATTGTGAAGATCCATATATTTTATGGAAAGATTTAAAAAGCAGATTTGATCACCAAAGGGAAGTTCTGCTTCCCACTGCTAGAGATGAATGGAACAATCTCAGGTTCCAGGATTTCAAAAAGGTAAACGAGTACACCTCTGCTTTGTTCAGATATGCTCGACCCTCAGATTCTGTGGACAAAATGTTACTGAGGAAGATATGTTGGAGAAAACTTTCTCCACATTTCATGCATCAAATATAAACTTGCAACAACAATATAGGTTGCAAAAGTTTAAAAGATATTCTGATTTAAATTCATTCCTCCTTGTAGCAGAAAAAAATAATGAGCTTTTGATGAAAAATCATCAAGCTCGTCCCACGGGATCATTAGCAATTCCAGAAGTTAATGTTGCTACTAAAAACTCTGGAAGAAAGTGGGGAAGAGGTCGTGGTCGTGGTTCTGTTGATAAAAATTACCCTAATGGTCGCAACCATTCTTTCAAGGGTAATTATAATTACCGAGGTAACTTTTATAGTCGTGGACGTGGTCGTGGCCGTGGTAGAAATCGAAAGAACAATCAATTACCACGCTCCACAAAATAACAATTTTAACCAACACAAAGGGAATGAAGCTGGTAGGTCCGAAAACAATGGCACTTCCTGTTTTAGATGTGGTAGCACAAACCACTGGTCAAAGGCTTGTCGCACAGCTCCATATTTATGTGAGTTATACCAAGCCTCTCTTAAAAGGAAAGAGAAGAAAGTGAACCATGTTGATAATTTTGATAATCTCAACGTTGAGTTGAACACTGCAGACTTTGACATGGAACTCTGAAACAATGTTGCTTGACCATAATAGTTATATGCAACAATTAAGTGTTTTCATATTTATTAATTATGTATTTTTCTTCATGTAATGTTTTCTTTCAATTAAATAAAGTTCTCGTTAAAATATAACAATATCGTCGTTATTCACTTATTAATTTTTTTTTTATACTTTCAAGATTAAAATGAACATCATTGGAGCGCAAGATCAAACAAATGAAGCAGATATATGTATAGCGGATAGTGGAGCCACACATACTATACTTAGGTCTAAGAAATATTTTTTGAGCTTAAACCAACAAAAGGAATCATTAATACAATATCAGGACCTACAGACCTGATAGAAGGAGTGGGAAAAGCTAATTTAGCATTACCAAATGGTACAAAGCTTATAATAGAAAATGCTTTATTTTCCCCAAAATCAACAAGAAATCTGTTGAGTTTTAAAAACATATATCATAATGGATATGATACTCAGTCAAAGACTGTTGATAGTGAAAAATATTTGCATATCATAAGCAAAGATCGAATATTAGAAAAACTGCCAATGCTTCAGTCTGGTTTACATTATACACACATTAATGTGCCTCAGGCATATATGGCAGTTAAAGAAAAATTTTGTGATCCTGAAACACTTAACTTATGGCATGACAGATTAGGCCATCCAGGATCTACAATGATGAGAAGAATAATTGAAAACACTCATGGGCACCCATTGAAATATCAAAAGATCCCACAATCGAATAAAATTCCTTTGTGTACATCTTGTTCTCTTGGGAAATTAATTACAAGGCCTTCGCCTGTAAAAATTGAAAAGGAATCACCTTTGTTTCTTGAAAGAATTCAAGGAGACATATGTGGGCCAATTCATCCACCATGTGGACCATTCAGATACTTTATGGTTTTGATAGACGCGTCAAGTAGATGGTCTCATGTTGTTTGTTATCAACTCGTAATGTAGCATTTGCAAAATTTCTTGCACAAATTATCAAATTACGAGCACATTTTCCTGATTATACTATTAAAAGGGTGAGACTTGATAATGCTGGTGAATTCACATCACATGCTTTTAATGATTATTGCATGTCTGTAGGAATTATTGTTGAACACCCTGTTGCTCATGTACACACACAAAATGGCTTAGCTGAGTCGTTAATCAAACGTCTACAACTAATAGCTAGACCATTAATAATGAGGACAAAACTCCCTGTGTCTATTTGGGGTCATGCAATTCTTCATGCTGGATCACTAATTCGTGTGAGACCAAGTGCAAATCTTAAATACTCTCCCTTACAACTTGTTTCTGGCAATGAGCCAAACATTTCCCACCTTAGAATTTTTGGGTGTGCTGTATACGTCCCTATTGCACCACCACAACGTATAAAAATGGGTCCTCAAAGAAGGTTGGGAATATATGTTGGATATGAATCAGCTTCCATCATAAGATATCTTGAACCTTTAACGGGTGATGTATTTACAGCACGTTTTGCTGATTGTCACTTTAACGAGTCAGTTTTCCCGGCATTAGGGGGAGAAAAGAAAAAACAAGAAAATGATGTATCATGGTATGTTCCTTCATTATTGTATCTTGATCCAGTAACTAAACAATGTGAGACAGAGGTTCAAAAGATAATACACTTGCAAGAAATTGCAAATCAATTACCTGATGCATTTACTGATACAAGCAGAGTTACTAAGTCTCATATACCAGCTGCTAATGCTCCAGCTCGAGTTGAGATTCCAAATAAGCAAATAGATAACACAATGGCTCATGAATCTCAGAGACGTTTGAAACGAGGAAGACCAATCGGTTCCAAGGATAAAAATCCTCGAAAAAGAAAAACTCATGAAAAGAAAGTTGACAATAAAGTGAATGATCTTGATGAAACGCTTAATACCAAAACCTCTCATGAGGAGGATTTGGATGAAACTAACAAAGAAATATCAATTAACTATGGTCACACACATATCTTATGGAATCAAGATGAAATGGAAGGTATTGATGAAATATTTTCTTATTCCGTAGCAAGTGACATCATGAGTGGAGATGATGATCCTGAACCAAAATCAGTTAGTGACTGTCAAAATAGACATGATTGGGATAAATGGAAAGGAGCTATGCAAGCTGAATTAGATTCACTTAACAAACGAAAGGTGTTTGGACCTATTGTTATTACTCCTATGTCCGTAAAGCCTGTAGGGTACAAATGGGTTTTTGTACGAAAACGAAATGAGAAAAATAAGTTACAAGGTATAAAGCTAGACTTGTAGCTCAAGGTTTTTCACAAAGGCCAGGGATTGATTATGAGGAAACATACTCCCCTGTTATGGATGCAATAACCTTTAGATACTTAATCAGCTTTGCAGTCTCTAGAAATTTAGAGATGCGTCTTATGGATGTTGTCACAGCTTACTTGTATGGATCACTAGATAGTAACATCTATATGAAAATTCCTGAAGGTTTTAAATTCCCCGAATCATTAAACTCAAAGCCTAAGGAAATGTATTCCATCAAATTACAAAGATCCTTGTATGGACTCAAACAATCTGGACGGATGTGGTATAATCGTTTGAGTGATTATTTGACAAGTAAAGGATACACAAGTAACCTTATTTGTCCATGCATCTTCATTAAGAAGACAACATCAGGATATGTGATCATAGCTGTGTATGTTGATGATCTAAATATAATTGGGACGCAAAAGGAAATTAATGAAACAATTGCTCTTTTAAAGAAAAATTTGAAATGAAAGACCTTGGAAAAACAAATATTGTCTTGGTTTGCAGATTGAACATATGCATAATGGAATACTTGTACATCAGTCGACTTATACTAGAAACTCTTAAAGCGTTTCAATATGGACAAAGCAAATCCTTTAAGCACACCGATGGTTGTTAGATCACTCAATGTTGATAATGATCCATTTCGTCCTTGCGAAGATAATGAAGAGTCCTTGGTCCAGAGATACCATATCTCAGTACAATTGGAGCTCTTATGTATCTTACTAACTGTACGAGACCTGACATTTCTTTTGCAGTTAATTTGTTAGCAAGATTTAGTTCAGCCCCTACTAAAAGACACTGGAATGGGATTAAACATATTTTTCATATCTTCGAGGTACTATTGATTTAGGCTTGTTTTATCCTAATAATTCAAAAAAGGGTTGGTTGGTTATGCAGATGCAGGTTATTTATCTGATCCTCATAAAGCAAAATCTCAAACGGGATACATATTTAAGAATGGAGGAACTGCGATTTCATGGCGCTCTCAGAAACAAACACTCGTTGCGACATCCTCAAATTATGCTGAAGTCATTGCACTACATGAAGCTTCAAGAGAATGTGTATGGTTAAGATCTATGACACAACTTATATTAACTTCTTGTGGATTGGAGAAAGATAGAAACAACACCAATCTATGAAGATAATGCAGCTTGTGTCTCACAAATGAAAGAAGGGTATATCAAAGTGACAGAACAAAACATATACCACCAAGATTCTTTTCATACACTCAAGACCTTATTAAAGATAAACAAGTTGAAATGAGATACGTTCAATCTAGCAATAATTCAGCTGATCTTTTCACAAAGGCACTTCCAAAAACAACTTTCAGAAAACATGTTTATGATATTGGCATGCGGCACGTACACACAATGTGATGATCTACAGAAGACAATTTGAGGGGGAGTTATAAGCTGCACTCTTTTTTCCTTAGCTAAGGTTTTTTCCCACTGGGTTTTTCTTTAGCAAAGTTTTTAATGAGGCAGTACTTAAACTCTTGAAGTTTGAAAAGTGTCATCCAAGGGGGAGTATTATGAATTATTTCCATAGCAAGTGGATGAACTCTTTGTCAAACTTGTAGATAAGTTTACTATGCTAAATAGTTTTACTTGTCTACCAAAATATTGATCTTTGTAGTATAAATACCACCTCAATGTAGAGGAGAAGATGCACCTCTTGTATATACTTTCATAAGTTATACATTTATCTTCTTCTTGCTCTTGCAATTCTCTTTAAAGTTTTTAAGGTTATAACACTAATTTTGTGTTAATTATTGTGATATTATAACAATTATTTGTATATTAAGATCTTTTAAGAAATCTCTAAAAAATAATAAAAGTATGCTATCGATACACACAATATATAATCTCACATTTAACGTAGAATAAAACTTTTAATTGTGTTTCGGGTTTCACGTAATTCTGTCTCAAAACTTATATGAACCATTCCATCTATACCCTTAACACCAACCTAGGTGTTGTGTTTTCCACCGTATCACGCAGGTTTTAAACATGTGTGTGTCTATACTATGTTGTAAAACATATAAGGATGACAATAACATCAATATATATAATATTTGAGACTTTAAGTAATTACTATTGTTAGAATACAATGTACAATCATGGGCGAAGGATATAAGGGGTCGGGGGTGCCCCCGCCCCTCTCTTTTTTTTCGTCAGTAGTGTTAATTTTCGGTTCGATGGTGTAAATTTTTTGCCCAGTAATGTAAATTTATTTATATATAATGAGTTCGTCCCCTAAAAAATTGATTTCGCCCCTGCCTTATAAGTGCTTAAGCTCTGTCATTGTTTACAATCCTTTAAAAGTTAAACCATTTTTTTCTTTTTTTTTTTACTTTTTAGCTTGTCTCACATCATTGGTTGGAGTCAAGGTTCATACGAACAAACCACTACAAATATAGAAGTCTTCTTACTTGAGAAAATTAAACTATACAGTCCTTCGTGTTCTTTTTGGCTAAGTTGGGTAAGCAAATAGCATTTTTGCTTAATATAAATTATTTTTAGTGCAAAAATTTTAAAATTTAACTGGGGTTCAAAACTTGTTTTAAAAAGATTGACTCGGAATCGACTCGATTATAAACGAGTGGAACCAACCCTGAGCTGAACCAACTCTGAGCTAGACTCGGCTCAGCTTGTTTTCCCTACCACATCGCACGGGCTCCCACTAATATGTGTGTAAGTAAAATGACCTTTTTAATAGAACTAATTAAAACCTAATTACCTAAACTTGGTCGGCTCTTAATCCAATGATTTGGATTTAAGTAATTAGATAACTTGAGCCCAAAGCCAGCAAGAGGTTATTAGTGTTTTAATCCTGGGGTGCTTTTAAAATTATGAGATGACATAATTTGCAAGGACAACCATTTTGATAATTTAAGATTTGGAACTAAGTTGCAAATTATAGCCACCATTACAACAAAAAATGCCAACATGGTGTTCTATGCAAACAAGAAAGAAGACAAGCCAATCCGATTGGCCCAGGGCTAGAAATAAAACCGGGTTCAATTCATGTTGATTTGCACGTAACAAGCTAGCACCCTGTCTGTTGTTGTTGTTGTGAATTTCATCGGTTTAATTATCAACTTTGATCATTAGTTATGGCATAAAAGTTATATCTTTCGATGGTTTGTTTAAACATGTTCGTTATTTCCTCAATGAGACTCCTAGATGAAAGTCAAGATCTGTCCGTGCTTCTCTTCCACTGAAAAAATATTTTTAAATGGATGCACGTAAACCAGTAGCAATATCAGAGATGTTATTGGCTGCCGCCATTAATCAACACTTTTGGCGGATCACCGTCACCACTAAATCTCTCTCTTGATTTTTACTCACAATACTCACAAAATATTAATCACCCTTCTTTGATTGTATAAATGTACGATAGTTATTTATATAGATTTAGCAACCAATAGAATAAAACATGTGTAAAAATGGATGATCGGTGGGGAGGCACACGTTTCTGTTGTATTGGTGTGTCCATACAATTGTATGACATTATGTCATAGGGGTCGTCTAACATAGTTTGATCAAATAATAATTTTTGCCCTTTAGTTTACAGTTTTGACCCAACTGCTATTAATGATCATCTGACTTGTTTAACATTCATTTACAAACTTCAGTTAAACACCCGTGGAATATAACTTAAGTTGATAAATGGTTTGTTTCTATTTAGAAAACGGGATTTCATATTCTTTTTTTGGAATAATTTAGTGTCATGTAATAAATTTATCCTATAAGTATAAAAGCTTTTTTTTTATTTTTTATTTAAATTTATTCAAAAAGACTAACTTTTTCACTTTTTAATCCTACTCTAAAATCCAAACATTCGTCTACTATGAGATTTAGACCTCAATCGTTCAAAAAAAAGAAATATTTCTAGCACATCTTGATACATCTAGGTTCATGTTGAAGATAACGTATTAATATGTAATAATAAGTGGTTATTAAGGCAAAAGAGAGGTGTATCAAATGCTGAGTCTTTTTTTATTTTATTTTGAAGATGGTCTCGTTAATTTATTCAAACTCAAATAAGTTTTGCATACTTCGTTATTATTATAAAAAAATAGTAAAAAAATCTAGGATTATATGGTATTGTTATATTAAAAACTAGGATTCAAACCCCGCGTATTGCCGCAGGGTTCTTTTGTAACAGACTGATTGTCTTCATCGTGTAAGATTATGATCTTTCTCTTGCTCTATTTAAGTGTAATCGATGGTAGCTAAACCCATTCGACCTGCTCACCATCTTTATTCGCGTTTTATTAATTCATAATAATCAAACACACATCTAAAAATACTTAGAATTAACGTAATCTATGTTAACATAAACTTTGAGGTTTCAAGAAATACTTGAGATTCTCCATGCTCATGAATCATGATACACACAAGAAAATAAGCAGTTAAAACACTCCAAATTAGATTCACTAAATGTTTTGAAACTAACATCTTATGGTATTTTTTTAAAAACTGAGACACAACAATGGAACGACTACAACATCTTTCTCTGTCTCTTATCTTAAACAAAATTACATCCTCAAGTTGAAATTATTCTACCTAAAAACACTTTCTACTTGAATCATAATTTTATCACCTATAACTATTTTTTTGATTCATTGCAATTTCCATGAAGAACAACAGTAATAGTAGCAGATTTATAAGGGATACCAGATCATGCAGCAATCCAAAGGGGTCAAGCAACAGACTCGACGAATTCATGGGAAGATAAATTCAATATTATTTAAATATATTTAAGTTGTATAAGTCACAGGTTGTAACCTATAGTTGCTCTACCTACTCCTGTATTATATCTTGTTTGTTATTCCCAAAAACCATTTATATATGGCATGGTTTTTCAATTAACAAATCATTGAAGCTTTCAACCCTTGTGCCTATTTTTCTTATTACCATTATAAGATTCACTAGAGTGAAATCAATATTTTTTTTTAATTTGTAGATCATTGTTCCTTCCACAGCATTGCAACCACCGTCGCAACCTTTCTTACTCGTCACAACACCATCGTAGTCACCTTCATTCGATTTCATCGTACAAATGGGTTCAACCATATAAACATGGAGCACTTCCATTAGATTTGTTGCCTGAAACGATTTCACCATCCTAAAAGTTGGATAAAGGGTAGGCGTCTACGACTAATGTACTTACCATCTCTCTGGATCTCTCGCACAAATGCAAAGTGGAGATTGTAATCAAAGTTTGAAACTAAAGATCAAAGAGAAATAGACTTCGATTTGCAGGCTAAAGATGTTATTGTAATTTTCCCAAATGTGCGTGTTTGGGATTGCTTGTTTTAGCCTACTTTTAGCTTTTTAACTTTTCAAAAAGTTAATAAGGAGGATGAAGTGTTTGGTAATAGAGGTTGAAAATGAGTTTTTGTGAGAATAAGAAGTAGATTTAAGAAGTAAGGTGAATGTTACTTCTTGAGAAAAGTTGAAAAGCAGATTCTATAAGCAATCCCAAACATAGCCTAAATCAAAGAGAAATCAACTTCGAATTAGAGTTGGTAAAGCTTTTTCTCCGTCTTCATCTTCTTCACTTTATCACCTTCGGTCTTTCTTTTTCTCTCTCCGACTCTCTTTCTCTCTGCTTCTAACAAAGTCAAAAATAGTACACATGACCAAGTTACAGGAGCAATTTTGTAATTTAGTGTGATCTAAAATTTAATATGTATACTGTACACATCGACATAGGTTTTTAAAAGTATATATAATAACTCTTTCTTTTTCTGAATTGTTGGATGCACTAGCGAGTAACCTGTATCCAAACCTAACACAATGATACATATAAACTTATTTACAATGATGTGTCTAAACTGTTTAGTTTTGACGTATAACAAATTGTGTGATCTTAATTTCGCAAAGTGTGATGTCGGTCTATGGTAAGCCACATGCACAAATTTGTTGATAAAAACATCATGTTATAAAAAACCTACATAAGATTTCAGTTTCTGTTTTTCCAACTTGAGGCTTAAAGAGTGAAAGCAAAAAAAAAGTGTAAAATTTCTATGGAAAGAAAGTTGTGTAACACGTGTGGAACATCATAAGAATGATAGAAGAGGGTATTTAAAATAGTAAGAAAACTTTACATTATACTTCTTTTGTTTTTTCGTAACATTGGAAACCATTTAAGGGACTCAAAGGCCTAATCGCCCCATCACGTATGCTCTGTTGTCAAAACCCAACAAGGAGCGTGCCTAGGCCCTCATGCGCAACCCAACATGCCTTTTCAATTCACTTCAAAAGCCTTATTTTCAGGTTAGGTTCCAACTAAAATTACAGCCAAAAATTGCCTAGACGTGTCAGAAACACTTATAGTAGCTATAAAGAAGTCTAGAATCAACCTAAAACAGCCTAAACTAGCCAAAAACAAGCCTAAAACTTATAAAAATTGACATTCTTTCAAGTACAAGCCTCGCTAAAAAAACCTTGCTTTTTAAGCGTTTGCACCTTGGTCCAAGACCCACCCTTTATGTCTCACCTTCGACGACTATGTTTGTGATGATTATAAAACGTTTTATTTAAAGGTATGACTAACATACAAGTGTTTTTATAGTCAAATGTCTGATTCTTGAATTGCTGTAAAAATGGTCAAGGGTGCATTGCAGAATGAATTGAGTATTAAATGTTGAACCCACATCAACAATTCTTCAGAATAAGTAAACATTGATGGCACACAATGGATGCATAGCAACAAACTAAGAAGCTGAGATGAGATAAAAAATCATAAATATTGATACAATGATGCAGAAAGTCGAATGAAGAGATTCACCGGTTTTGATAACAACCTCAAAAGCAAAGTTTGCACAGGCTACACAAGCAACGAACCCAATCTCAATGAAAAAAGTAGAAGCAACTAAAGAAGGGTAACGAAGCTTCTTTGCATCCCGTAGTGTTGTCGCATTACAAGCCTCCAGTATTTTTTTCTCATGAATCTTGGGAGGGGGAAGCTTGTTTAACTCTTCGCTGGTGGACATCCCAGTTGTAGACCCGAGCAATCGTAACCTAATTTACAAAGTAATTGCCAAAAGGATGAACAACGAATTTACTTAAGAATACGGGGTGTGAAGAAAACTAAAGTCATATTTGTGAGTCTCATCGGACTGATGTGAAATGAAAACTGAGACGTTTTCGTAATATAAAGAATAGAAAACTAAAAAATATGGTGTTAAAGGAAGGAAAAAAAAGCTATTATTTCATAAAAAAAGTTAAATCAGTAAGAGAGAGTGTGTGCGTTCATGTGCGCGTATATGCATATAATTTAAACTGGCTTGAATTCTACAAACTGCAAATAAAAGAAATTGTGAAAGTGAAACCTGAGTGGTGTTAACTTGATCTCTTAAGAACTGTAGATCAGCAACTAGTACTTCTAAACTGGCTTTTGCATTTTCCAAGTTGCTATGCAGCAGAGTAGTAGCCTGCGTGTTTTCATGTTTAGAAGCGGAATCTTTCAGTAAACATAAATGTAATGTTACTAGAGGTGCCCATTTCAACCCATGTACCTATATATGGGTCGATTTGGGTTAAATTTATCACCAACAGGTCATATTTTTAAAAGAGACGGTCCAACTGTGGTAGAAAGGTATAGTTTTGCGATCATTATGACATGACTCATTTACGAATATCAATGGACCAAATCCATAATTTGGTCAAATCACAGGGACCATCCATGTAATTTACTCAAACATATTTAACTAAAGAACAAAATAATGGGTCAACTTGGACCGGCCTATTATGACCCATTGCCCATTTTGCTACCTCTAAAATTTAACCTATAGGAACTATTCAGCAACAAAATATGCACCTCTTCACATGAATATTCCAGCATTACATTTGCTCCCAACCATAAGCACACTGAATTTGTATTTTCGATCCGGGCTCGCGCGTAGATGCCTTCAGATACTTCAAAATCTGTAAGCAATGCCTGTAATGAAAAAGTAGGTTCCCACATAATTATACGAACACAGAAATAGAGTGTAGTATGAGTGTTATCCCAGAAGGATATTTTTTAACATATTACAAGGTCCATATTCCATAGCATTTCATATTAAGATTTCATAATATGTTTTTGACAAATGCAACATGAAATCTGACGTGGCTTAGTCCGCTTAGATATTCAAGATGGAAACACGCTTTTGGGAGATGTATGTAGCAAGAATAGGATATATGGCTATCAGGTGTGCTCATGCATCGGATTTGGAGTTTCCAAAAACAATTTGAAGCTCAATATATAAAGTTATCTAACATTAATATATTCGCATGTATTTAACACATTTAATATGTATTATCTCACATTAATGTGAGATACTAGGTGCATTTATATATGTGAGTATGTGTATACATAAACATAATAAACAAAAACAATTTGGAAAAATAAAGTTATCTCACATCATTACATTAAAATATGTAGGACAAACATATAAACAAAAATTTTATCATGCTTTTGCTTGTATATGTATTTAGTATTCTGTATATTCATGTCAGTTTAAACTATCTAATTCCAAAGTCGATGTAGGGTGAAAAAAACCAAATTTCCTTTTACCTGTTGTACTCTAATAAACGGAAACTATATCATATTTGTAGAAAGTAGAATAGTATTAATTATCAATTTTCTAGGCCTGTATTATATATGTTTTTTGCACATTTTCTACACCTTGCGCCTAGGCAACAATCGATCCATGTAGGCCTTGCACCTTTGACTACTATGATTGAAACAAAAAAAACTATTCCACAAAAAATAGTAACCTTTGGAATGGAATGACAACAAAAATAAAAGAAAGTTCATTTTGGTTGATGGAAGTAGTTAATTTCTTAGATGACCTTTTATTACTTAATTTCTTAATGGGTCCATTTCCATATTCACTACTTCATGACCATATTTAGTAGTTGTACAGTAGTAGCATCTATCTGGTCCAACAATCTAATCTTTTAACGCGTAATTTAAAGATGCAACCTCAAATAATCCTGCCATTTAAGTTAGAGAAAAGGACCATGTTCATTTAACAACATTTGTGAGCATATCCCTTTTGGCCTGACATGAATCAAGTTTGTAAACCGAGTCATATCACCGTATCAGAAAGAATTATATCCCTCATGCTTGTTAGTATATTTGAAGAATTTTGTTTCAAAGTGTTACTTTTAAGCAAAGCAAAAGGTATGCTCAGAAATACTTTTAACCGTGTATTATTTAGTTGTTTGTTCCTCAATAATCATAAAATCTTAACTCTCATTCACTAGTCCAAACAAAACCAAGATTTTAAGTATAAAAACAAAATTATAGATTGCCAAGCATAAAAGATCGTTTCTCAAAGACGTTAACTATAAAAACTAACCAATTATAAGAAAAACAAGATATATTACAGTATGTTAACTGACCTCATCACTGTTCTTCGCTTGTAAAGTAGCAACAATATCTAAGCATTTCTCGATATCTGGAATCTTCGCCTGGTAAGCAGAAAGCAAAGGCATGTAATCTTTAGGTTCAAATGGAAGAGGAAGTGAAATACTAGTGTGTGAAATCTAAGTATTTCAATATGAAATTAAGCATAACTGCAAGCCTTCCTTCTGGTATAATAGATACATACACAGGTTTGTTAAGGTGTGAATAAAGAACTAAACTGCTTGAAGTTTGCTAAACTGCCTTTCGATATATTAAGTAGAATTCCGTTTACACAGTTTGTTTAAAAATATAAAGAAACAGTCATCTAGGAACCAACAAGAGCATTTCATATCAATTTCAAAATTTCAATCATCATGCCAGGGGAGATCTGTTTGTATCTGATGGACATGACATAACATTAATCAATACATTAGTAAAGAGAGAGAGATTTTGAATAAGAACTATTTCTCTTCTTATTATGTTGTAACCAATATATGTTCACTTCAGCCTATAGTTCATCCAATATAGATACTACCTGAAGATCTCTCTGTTGAGCGAGAAGTTTCATCTCAACCACTTTGTATTGCTGAAGCCTGCAAATACAAAAAAGGTCACAAAGCAATATAAAAAATCAAATAAATGAAATAAGAACAAAAATTGGAAAGGATTTATCAAAGTAAGTAAATCCACTGAAGAAAAAAAATGTAGATGTTAAATAGCTAAAACATTTTGTGGCGGCACTAATTATGTTCATAATACGGCACATGCAAATTTAGAAGACAATATGGTAGTGCTTGAGGTAATTAAAAATGGAAATGGAAAAGGTTCTTATATGAAGTTCTCACTTGGTAACATAGCATCTTAATGCTACCTATCTAGGACAACAAACACCGAACGGCGAATGCATCTTTAACTTGCTTTGTCCCTTTTGAAGCATTTGATTTGACTTTTGGGGGTCAAACATGTTGAACTTCAATATTGACATAATTTAACTAACTTTCAACAAGTAAATAACTCATTGTGGGGTGGGGGGAGTTCTTCAGTTTGGAGATCTCGAGCTCAAAACCCAATAATGTGGAGATCTCAAGTTCAAAATCCGACCCTTGTCAGGGAGGTACATAAATTGTACAAATCACCTAACCAACCAAGGGACAAATAAGATGTTTACTTCTCCATATAAATTGTTAAACTTTTCACATCTAGAGTTATCCTGCATACAAGATGTAGTATGAAAACAATCCCATTGTGCAAAATCAACTTTAAAAGATTGTTATCACTAAAGTTCTCAAAAAAATCCTTATTCTATTATTATAGTATACTGATGAGGTACCCTCATATTGAACCAAAACCCAACTTATCAAGCCTAACCCAAATGTGGCCAATTTTGGTAAGCCAAGTTAGGGCTGCCCCATTAGAATTAAAGATCAGCAAACTCCTACAGTCCATTTTCACATATCAAAGCATGTTGTTTCTCCCTCTTCCCTAAGCATATATCTATACTATTATACATACAAAGTACAAACACACATGATTTATCACCATCTAAGATGATACTAACTCGAGCATCGAAGTACCCTCAAAACTACAGCTCCAAAGCCCTCTAACGAGAGTTTCTCATGACATCATCACCGAGACCAACAACCAGATCTGTCTACCACCACTACCTCAGTCCATGTCTCCATGTTCCAATTTGCAGACTTTGGTAGCAACAAATACATTTCTCCACTAGAACCAAATAAATTTTCAAAATCCGAAACTTCTGTTCTAAAACTTCATTCGCATCTGTTTTCTAGAGTATTTAAAAACTCAACAACAAAAACAACATATTATCCATCCAATCCAAAAACCGCTCATAAACCCTAACAGGCTAAGACAATACCTACTGATCTGATATAGTGATGTCTTTCAGAAGACGATTACAATATTACATATAACAGCGAAGCTGATCTAAATCAAAAGAAGCATAGATGTATGAAATGAGAGTGAGATACCTTTCTTGGAGGAAAGCGAGAGTGGAGTTAACATCAAGACCTAATTGATTCAAATACGCTTGCACATCTTTGACAAAAGTAGCCGCCGGTATCCCCCGCCGTTCCGCCACCGCTTCACCGGTGGACTGCGGCGGCGATGATGATGTAGCCATTGTTGTCTCTGAGCTTGTTGATTCAAATAATAAACACAGAACAAAAGAGGCTGATTATAGAGGTGATGCTAATTGGACTCCGATGCACCCATCAAAACCCCGGTTCATTACTTAAAATATTATTTACTGGGAGGCACCAAGACAAATAAAAATAAAAGGTTTTAAAATACGAATTTTGTTATGAGCGAAATGATTAAGACTGAACCAAAAGTTTCGTCCTAAGAATGTTGGCGGTGTGATCTCTGCTAGAAAACAGATAACTAGACCTCATCCAAATAAAAAATATATACGAAACAGGATCTCGTACATTTGCAGTTCGAAAAAGAAAAACTTAAAATATTATTTAGGTGCAACTGTAATAATATCTTGATTAACATTTTCATTGTTATCAAAAATATTTTTCTGTTGTAAATTGGGCTGTGGGTTCATATTCTAATAGTAAACAATGCATAATATGTTATAGTTTAAAGTAAAATAAAGGAGTGGATAGATCGTTCTCTTTTCAAATTGAACATTTGATGTCTTTGAAACTTTTTTTGCCTTTTTCAAATCAGTCTGTTTTCAAAAAGGTTATTTATAGATTGTCATTTTTCTTGCTAATAAAAAAATGCTTTCTAATGATATCTTTAAACAACTTTTATAGTTTAGTGTTGGCTTTTTTTCTTCTGTATTTCTTCTTCTAGTTTCAAATCAATATATTTCTTAGCAAAACCGATTAACAACGGATGTTAAATGTGTCCAAGTTAAATGATTACGACCCATCCGTCCTGAGTGTTCTTTTTTTTTTTGGGCATGTTATGCTATAAATTATGGATTTTGAAATCAATTTGAAATAAAAGTTATTTACTTAGATTGACGTTTTTGCACAATAACAAATTTTTAAAAATTAATAAAAGCTCTTATAACTTCAAATTTTGATACAATCTAACCTGAATGTATACTTTTTTAGATGCAAAAGCTCAACACATGAACCGTCGCGTTCGACATAAACACAACCAGTTTAGCTAAACATGTTTACGGATTCAACCAGAAAATGACACATTCCCTTTTACTAATTAGTCTAAACTCAAACCTGTAAAATTCGTTCTAGGCTTTTCTCATGTGGAAACTGACGCGACCCCTTTCATAGTTATAGTTCTTTACTTAGGATTGGTTTTTTATCAAACAATATCTAACAATTAATATCTAATTGTTATGTTGTGTGGCTTTGTTTGCTTCGTATTCGAAATTGATCATTTATGTTCGTTAATTTGTGATGTAATTGGTACGATCACGAAGATACGAAGATAGATCAACATATCTTTGGCCTCGAGTATGTAACTAGAAAAAGTATAAAAATACAACTACATTCATATATGTAGCATAAATAGAACTCGAAATCTCATATACTTTATCGCCTAATGACACAAGTTCAAACCTGACATGTAAATCTACGAGTGTGTTGGCAACTAGATTTGATATAGCAATGATCTACCAACTGACAAGGATGGATGATTGAACCTGGATAACTTAGTATTTACTTTCACCAAGAAAACTAACACATGCTTGCACACGATGTTTTGAAGTTGTGAATACTTTCACCGGCGACAATCTCCGGACAAGGAAATTAGCTGCATAAATTAAGAATATTAAATGAGTATGTGGAGAGAGATTCAAATGAAAACCACACAAAAATTACGAGCTATTTATTGGGAAAAATTTTAAGTTGTGGCATTTTTGTAATTAACACAAAGCATGTTGTACACACAAGTAAACACCAACGTATTCACTATTCACCAATGAATACAATATCAGAAACTATATGTAAATTTATATATATTCACAGGTGAATACACTAGAACGCTATTTTACCTCAAGTACAAAAATGCCCTTTACGTACAAAAGTTTTCAACATAGATGAGGCACTCATTTTCATGATTAGCACAATAACAAGTTGCAGAAACCGGTGAATACAAGCATAACATCAATGTATTTACTATTCATCGGTGAATACATTATAAGCGTCACAATGAATACAATTTTAGAAACTATACAGTGTATTCACCTTGAAAACTCTACAACGTGTTTTTACCTTTTTTACGAAAATGCCACTGCTTAAAAAATTCTTCGTCAAGTAAATCAAACGGTGATAAAGCGGGACTCATTTGTACCCTCTCCGCATATATACATTATATGTGTATAAACACACGCACCACAGTACAAAACTTGAGCCTCCAAACTAAATTGGTCAAAATATGTTGTTATTGTCAATGAGAAAAAACAATTTGTATATCTTATCCATCAACATCTTTTTTCCAACTAACAAATCACAAAACATTATAAGAATCCCAGCAATGCATATTATGGTGCATCTCATCAATTCAGGGCCGACTCAATTTTTTTGAGGGCCTGAAGCAAATGTTACAATTGGGGTCTTTTTGTAAAAAAAAATATTTATATTTTTTGCTTTCATCCTAAATTGGGGTCATAACTTTTAAAACAAATGGTAACAGGCTTTTGTTAATATTACCAATTCTTTTGGAAAAATTGTGAATAGATTTTGCTGTTTTAGTTTTTAAGTGTTAGTAAGATGTCAAATATATACAACATATGAAGAAAAAAAATTACTGGTATTTTAGAATATCATTGTTATATCTAGTTTCAAACCATTTGACATTAAAACTCTATAAAACCAATATGTACATTTGATATTGAAAGATTAAGATGCATATCATTTTCAAGAATCACTGGAATAAAATTCATATAACATTTAAATCTTTTGGCACTGTAAGAACCTAAATGAGATCCATAAAAGTAGTGAATATCAATGGCCCATGTATATAAAATACTTATGTTTTTTGAAAAATTGGGGGCCCTGTTTTTTTTGGGGCCCCAAGCCCATTGCTTCACTCTAATTACTATTGGGCCGGCCCTGCTCATCATCGATCCTAATAGATATGATTAAACTTAAAAGGACAAATATTTTAAATCAAATTATTAAAGAATTTTGTAGAAGGGAAAACTAACCTGGCAAGCAACATCAAGTATGTTTTGGCTATCACTAGATGAATCGTCAATCATATTTGGCTTCTCTTTTTGAAGGTTGTAACTTGGTTCAGATGATAACACCTTGCGCCTCCTGCTAAACATATACTTCAGACGCCTGCTATTATCAGCATTACAAGCATTCCCACAGACATGTTTGCAGCACTTTCGTGTTGTTCAACCACTGAACTATTCAGTAACTTGGTGTCCTCATACTTGGTTTCTACAAAATTCACATCATTATTGCCTGGGTGTTTCTTGCAATGAGAAAGAGAAGCACGTGACTTGAATAACGAAGATATTTCATCCCAACACCTAACTTTCCTTTTTCTAATGCTTCTGCGAAGTGTGCATGCATTGTTTTCATTATTTTCTGTCAATTTTTGATCATTTCCACAATATTTCTTTTTTAGATTCAACTTCTCATGACAAAAGCGAGAAAGCTGGTGGTTTGATTGTGCATATCCAACTCTGTTTGGAAGTCTTCGAGTTTTAACAGTTTTATATTTGAAAACCCTGCTGTTAATAGTACAAGCTTCTGATCCTTTTATGTTCTTTACATCTTTGTTCTTAATGTCGACGAATGACGGAGCACGTTTTCTAGAATTTGTTTCATCCATGTTGATGATAAACTCCTTTTCTTCGGAAACTCTTTCTTCAGCCACTGGATTTCTCTCAATTGCTCGAATTCTGTGAGTATATCCGTTTCTGTATAATTCTGGCTCTTTGCTTCCAATGATCATGGAAGCTAAATTTGAATCTGATGTTGTAATCTCTTTTGCTGGATTGCAACTTTTACTGCAGGGAGAAGAGCATCTAAACTGTTCAGTAACATCTGCATTTTGTTGATGCTTGTGCTTGTTTTCAGATGGTCCATCTGACTGTAGCATGTGGCTGTTCTTCACTTCCTTCAATCTTTTATATGCTTTCCTTATTTCTTCTCTAAGATCCATTATCACCCCTTCTGTTTCATTAAGCTGATCATCGAGCTCATTGATTCTTTTCTGCTGACTCAAGGCTGTCGTTTCTGCTTCAGTCGTCTGAAACAAGGAAAGTTCAGACAGTTTTGTGTCAGTAATAAAAGGTCATATATTTTTCAGTGTTATTGCAAGATATAGGAATAAATGAAGAGACAACATGATAGAATAGTAAAGCCATCATTAGTGGATAATATTTAAAAAATAAGTTTGAGCTACCTAAATATTTTTCAGTGTATGATATATCTACCTAAAAAGTAAGTTTGGTCCAACAAGACAGAATTAGAGTTGTATTATATTTTATTTAAGTGCAAGTTGATGTGAATCAGGATGTATGTTAGTTCTAATTTTACATTGTATGGATTTAATGGAGAAAATACTTGAATTATATTAAGGGTTATTTTTATATATACTTGTGTACTTTTGCAGGGGTTTCAATGTCAAAGTTATTCTTGCCATATTTCAGTAGCAACAAATCTGAAGGAATGGAGAGCCACTACAACCAAGATCAGAGCCGAAGTCGGTGCTTTTAAAATTTCAAATAGAAAAGCAACTGTTTCTCGATCCCACAATGAGAACTGTGATTCATGTAAACGACTTAGTGAAGATGGAGCAGCATACCTTACAGCCTTAACAAGTTTAAAAGTAGATAAAATAAGGAGGTAGTCATCATAGGACAAGTCCAAATGGGAGTAAATATGGATAGATGTTGCAGTAGAATAAGATTAACATACAGGGGCAGTACTAAAGTTATCACATTTTAATAGGAGGTGATACATAAACAATTTTCCCAAAATTTACTAAACTCCCTCCTGGTGCCACTGAGTTTTGGTATGCAATAATAGTTAGCAAGTTGTACTTGTAGGCATCTTCTTTCCAAAATATCAAACAAACATTAGAGATCCAGCTGTGACCTCAATACAATGATACAGAGTTCTTGATTTTTCTCAGACAAAGCTAAGCATCATAGCAATTTTGGCCCCCATAGGTTATCTATAAATCAATGTACATCTTCCAGCAAAGTCATAAGAATAATTACACCTGTTCCTAATGCATTGATCAGTGATAGAAACCAGGAAAATTATAACAAAATAAATCCATACATGAAGCAACTCTGGACCCTAATTTTACACAGATACAATCACGAATAGTTTCTAGACCCTTTACCTACTTCAAATCAAATAAAACCATCAAATTTGACATAGTAAAGCTATCATTTAATGAAAACTATCCACTCAATGACCAAAACAAAAATCTAAATCACTTATCACAGACAACAATTTGACATCGGAAGCTATTTCAAAATCAATACCTTAACATCAATCATCTGTTTAAATCTAAGAAGCATCCGAATCGCCTCGTCTTTTGTGTTACACAGATCGCGATGAACACGAAGAGCCTTACGCTCCGACGCCATTGCTCGAGCAGCTCCTTCTTTCGCAGTATTCAGTATGATCTCCGCGTAAGCCTTCTTCAGCGCCTCCATTTTCTGTCAAAAAACTCAAACAACATGAAAACACAAATCGAACTCGACTGAAAACACTCAAATTACACCAACCAAACGGAGATCAATGCATACAGAACATGTAAATCTGTGCGTAATGTGTGCATTCAAACAACAGCAGTGATTAATATTGTCATATTGTGAGATTGAGAGTTTACATCTGATTGATCTTCCATTGGAGAAATTTTGGAGATTCAAGTGAAAGGGGGTAAAGGGGAGGGAAAATTGGGGTTCCTCGATGAGAAGACTATCGTCTTTAACTGAAAAGTTGTCGTTTATGTTTTTCTTTTTTCCTTTGTTTTCAACCGAAAGTAATTTGCATTAAAGTCCTTGTGGTTTTTAACTTTTTATATATAAAATTTAGAATAAAAAAGTAAAGTTTTAATATTATATTTTAAGTTTTAAACTTTTAAGAAAAGACTTGACTTTACATATGTATGTATAGGTTAATATTGATTAAATGTAGGGATGAAACAAACCTGGAACATGACGGGAATACTTTAATCTTGAAGAATCTAGGACATGTATCCGAGTATGGAATCGGATTGAGAATATTTTAAAAAACTTTGTAGATACGGGATGAGATGTGAAATTAGATGATACTTGGCATGATCTGCAATGAAATTGTTTGTCCCTTTGAAGGACGACATATAACATTCTAATAATAGACTTGACAACGAAATAAGTTGCATTGAGGTAATAGATGTAGATTGTCATGGATGGCGACTAACTTTATAGGATTAGTTGTTTCTCTTGAGAGATTAGTTCTTTTGTTCATCATTTGTAGTATTCATCAGCTGTAAACTCAACTGCAAGAGACTAAATGCAAAAAAGCTTAAGCAAAATTAGTTGTACTGGCAAACAGAGTTGTAACAACTTTAAATAGTCTTTCAGAAAAGTTGATACAATAATTGAGTGGCATGACATTTCAACATATTTTGTAATCATTGGTTCATTGATTTTAAAACCTAAACCCCACTAGGGTCTTTACTAGTTCCTTAATACTAGGGAAACAATAAAGAATAAGGCTCTCACTTATATACCATTTAACGTAACACCCCGCTCCTATGTGTGACAAGTTCCTATTTATTTTCTTACAGTTTTTACATTACAAATACATAATTTTAAGCATCAATATCTCGTTATTTTTAGATCCATCTTAAACAAGTAATAGTTTGCTGTAAAGCTCTCAACAACAAGATCACATACTCATTAAATAATAATAGGCTTAACTAACCACAGGTAATTTGTATATGATACAAGTGGAAAACTATATGTAATAGTTGTTCGCAACTCTCTCTAGTTTCCATATTTTGTATTTTTTAAAAACACATATATATAACATAATATCAATTCAAACTTTTTCAAATGTTAAAGTGAATCAAGTGCCATGTGGAATTCGATATGCTTAATATCGTTCACAAAATGATACGTGTTGATATAGAAATATAAGGAGAATATTGTTTCAAAGTTAGTTAAAATTTTCCTTTTAACAACAAAAGTATAGAGAAAAAAATACCCGACTAGTAAGAAAGTAGTCGAACCACCACAAAAATTACAAAAACATATTCAGGTTTTTTAATCTAGTTCTACAAAGTGAGAAGATATCTTTTAATACAACAACTAGGTTTACTTCT
The DNA here is from genome assembly GCA_025506505.1 of Flaveria sonorensis. Lineage (NCBI taxonomy): Eukaryota > Viridiplantae > Streptophyta > Magnoliopsida > Asterales > Asteraceae > Flaveria > Flaveria sonorensis. The sequence goes on from CM046438.1 coordinate 9,428,560, forward strand.
CGCGCTTCACGACGAGTACATTGTAGTCAGGTTTTTTCCACTTTGGCGCGTCAAAAATCATAAAATTAAACATTGATAATGGTCCGATAATACTAAAATACAGGCGATGATGGTGTTCGCTCATAAGCGATTGGGTTTGTTTCCTTCGGTTTGTCAAGGTAGCAGAACGGTAACGACAAAAAAACATATGTTAACTAAAATAAAACCTAAATTAAAAAATAAGAAATCACGATTAAAATAACTAATAATAATAGAAGTGATAAGAAAATAAAAGAACCAAATTTTCAAAACCATTAAAGAATTTTTTTAAAGAACGATAGAAAATGAATGTTTATTTTCTAAATAGTAAAAGTTAGTGGTCTTTCTTCTAAATCATAAAAGTTCCTATAACATTCTAGTTCCTTTTAATATATATAACTAGTTGAATTCGTCCACGCGCGTTGCGCGTGTGGTGGACGGTGCAAAACATGGCTAAGATAAATCATCATAGCCGTATGTGTGTCGCAAACAAAACAATGGGCTCAGAACCGAAGTCTAGTCACCGCTGCACACCACAATCGGTTGCCATGCCTTGGTAACCGGCATTTTCTTTGGAACACAATCTTAGCCCGACATACGAGGAAACAACGAACAGACTGCAATAACAGTAATTTAGTACTAACGGGGCTTGGAACCGTTGTTCGGTTGTGGCTGCGTACCATAAAAGGTTGCCAAGCCATGACAACGAACAGATGGGCCGATAGAAAATGCGACATTATAATAAAACAATGATGATAGTGGCGACCAAAAACGTGACTGAGGGCCAGCAACATGATTAACACCGTCAACCGGCATAGATCATCGCCAAATCCGTGTAACCACTGCTACCAGAAGGGGGCATTTGAAAACTGAAAACCACCAGAAGGCAACCTCAATTCATTTTGATACCATCAAACTAACTAAACCAATATGCCCATTAAATCATGCCAAGGAGCACAAACCAAAGTCAATAAACAAAAATCTAGACACAGGGAAACACAATTGAAGCTCACACATTTCCATACAACCAACAGCAAAGGAGACAACGATCAAACAAAATTTTACATCAACCGCAACCGCAAAACAGTGTCAACCATGTAATGAAAGCAAGAATGTTCACACACATTATGAGTGGTCTCGGATCATCGACCGAACATACCAACACCAGGTAGCAAAAAAACGTGACCATCATCGTGCCATACCGTCTTAGATGAGGCTACCCTATCATTGTCGACATAGAAACGAACACCCACTGGCAGTGGTGGGTGTAACCACCCACTATGTGCACCTCCACTGGCCAACCGACTTGCCAGAGGCGGCGCTAAACAGAGGCGCGCCACCATCCAGCAAGTGGCCGGAGCACGACGGAACACAACGGCGGTCTAAGCAACGGGTGGGGCAAACCCCGATGCATGCAACAACCAGCACGGCGACGGTGGCCGACATAGGCCCAACCATTGTCGCCTAAATAAAAAACCCCAAATCAAAGAGCAGAGCAGGGCGGTGTTTGGCACAAACAGAAGCCAGTTGTGAGGTCAAAAAAACGTAGAGCATAGTTGGAGGCACCCAGCAACCAGCCGAAACGCTGGAGGAGGCCGGAAGAGGTACCGAAGTAGCAGAAGACAAGAGGATTTAAAAAGTACCTATATATTCCTGTAAATAAAAAAGCCAGGAGGTCGTCGTTGAAGAAGCACGATGGTAAATCGTGAGTGGTTTGAGTGGCGGTAGTCTAAACTAAAGTCCAGGCGGTAACCAGAACATAACAGACTCTCCCCCTGCTCCGCCGGCCTTCCCCTCTCGCGCGCTCTCTCTCTCTCGATTCTTATCTCTCTCTCTTTGATCCTCTGGTTGTTTCTTTCTTTTTGAGTTGCATGTAATGAGAAAACTAATAAAACACATGAAGGACACGTGGGAACATGTAGGACACGTGTGGAAGCATAGAAGCTTCAATGCATGCATAACATAACAATGACTAAGAGAGCAACTGACATTGCATTTAAAATTACCGAAACCGTCGATTACAAAATTAACGGCTTAGGATTCATAATTTATTATTCATTCCATTCGTCTTTTAATATATAGATAATAATGGCGGTAAACAAAAGCTATTGAGATTAGAAATCAAGAAAGTTGAAGGAGCTAAATGAAATAAAAAATTTCCATGGATATATATGATCCCCAATTGCAAGTTTATTAATTGTCTCACTACTTTGTATCCCTTAATTTGTGTTACTTTAACAACGTGTTAGGTGGATCTAAAAACTTATGAAATGATAATCATTTGAACGAACCGAACTTGACAAATCTTGTGTGAATTTCGACTCCTTCACCGTTTCGATATTATCTCACCTTCTTCGTTCATTTTTCATCCAAATCTTGCCTTTGCATGCGATCAAGGAAATTGTGGTGGATTTGTTTTCAACTTGTTTACATTGATCTATATAGAAGGTGAATGTAGGTTGAAAATAAATCTATCGATCTTTCGTTTATATTCAAACTCATACTCGATTGATATACGATTGATATGGAGATATTCCAAGATGACATGGTTATTCGGCTGAGAAACAATCAAGGTAGGTACTTAGTTGCACAACAAGACGAAGAATCTGTTTCAAAATCACGAGATGGATCTACAAAAAACGCGCAATGGAAAATCGAGATACACGATGACGAATCTTTATACTTGAAAAGTTGTTATGGAAAATACCTAACGGCATCAAACCAACCTTCCATTCCAGGATTGGTTGCTAGAAATCTTAAAGTCACACAAACTCAACCTGAGAAAAGAAATACTTCCCACATATGGTTACCCGTAAGTCTATCTGACCCTCGGGAACCACATTCAGTGTGGTTAACGACACTTCATAACACTTACTTGCGCGCAGATTCTGGACCACCTCCGTTAGGGAACATGATTACACATGATGTTCTTCGGAAAGACACGCCTAGTCCTCGCAACAAAAGGATTTTGTGGCATATTGAGATCGTGGACTCACCATCAAATGCGTTGAAACATTCTGAATCCATAATATCGAAATTGTTATCCAGTGTGAGATCATTCATCTTAGACAAGCAAAAAGAAAAAGTGAAGAACAAGGGGATGAAGGTTGAGAAGGAAACTAATAAGGGAAGATTATCACATAAATTTAATTGCAAAACTTTTTGAACGTTATGTTATTATTTATGTATCATATATGCCTAGTGAAAGAATATATCATGTGTATCGCGTAACGAAATTCACTAATATAATACATGTAAGCTCCGCTATATCTGGTGGATAAATATATTTATTTTCTTCATCTTATTCTTTTTTACAACCTTTGTGGGGTTAATCATCAATATCATTAAACCATCAATCCATGGAGTATTATTCACCGTATCTAGTTTATGATTATATTGGTTTAAGGTGTGGATGAATTTTCAATGCCATTAGTATTCATGCTTGTTATAAGGTGTGGATAAATTTTCATAATGTTTCTGTGACAATATAAGATGGCATGGATGTCGAGCAAACGAAAATGCACATAAAGGTTGCATAATATATGTCTACCTCCAACACCTAAAATTTATAAATCCTTCTATCTCATAAATCATCAATCATCAATTAGATATATCCACTTTAAACATACAAAATTACATTCATCAAATCATGGTTAAACAACGTACAATATACATTATACATTAAAAACTTGTGTTCAGAGGCCTATCAAGTTTGCAAGTTTAGGAAGCTTTTGAAGTTTACAAAACTAATAACAATTAGCTTTAATTATACTAATTACCTTATATATTTAAAATGCAATATGAAGAAACAGTTGTTCATATTGTGTTTCTGATTTGGCCACGAGACTTTTTGAGGTTTGCAATTTGCCGCTTCTCATATGTGTTTATATGTAGAGAGAAAAGGTTTGTTGTGTTTCAAGAGGGTTTTTTGGTTTTGTTGTGTTTCAATGTGAAGGTGCTATTTGGCCTCTAATAAAACAACCAACTTTGTGACCATAAAGGTGCATAACAAAGGAGAGATGCTAAATTATTAGTAGAATAAATTACACGGATAGTCCTTGTGTTTTGCTAAACTTTTGGATTTGATTCCTGATACGAGTGTGTTGGAATAGTGTTTTAAGTGTCTAAATGTTAAATATTACATATGATTATTCGTTTTTATGCATATGATTAAGTTGAATAGGTTAACTATGAGTTGGAAGTGATTTTGTAGGTAAAACAAGCAAGTTGGAAGCTTACATGGTGAAACAAGTCATTGGAGGTGTCAAGAAAGAAGGATTTAAAGTGCAGCAAAAAAGCTTCCACCGTAGCCTACTGTAGCCACAGTAGGCTACGCCAGCTCAAGAAAAAAATCAGCAGAATGTACCCCAGCGTAGGCTACGCTGGCTGGCGTAGGCTACGCCAGGGCCTCCGTGGAACACCTATAAAACCGCGTTTTTGTTAGGTTTCACCCACCACTTGCCCCCTATTCGACCTAGAACGTTTAGAGATGAATTTTGGGAGTTCTTAGATCATTTTTTCACCATTCCAACTCTCAAAACAAGATACAATCATCCGGAATGCAAATCAACAACGGTTTTGAAGATCATTCAAGAATGATGAGCGGCTAATCTTCTCGTGATCTACTTCGGGTATTAGGTTTTGTGTGATTCCGTTTTTGTTTATGTTTAACTTTGTTGGGATTAAACTTTAGAACCTGTTAAGTTCTTTCATAAGTTTAACTTGTGTTTTGGTTATTTAAACAATGATTTTGGTAAACTTTGATTTGAATATCATCTAATCTTCCGGAAATTATATGATTGCAAGTTTTGGTTTCTAATTGAATCGGCATTGTGTATTAAGACCTATTAAGTCTTGATTATCGATATCACTTAATCATTACATGCATAGAATCCTCGTTAAGGATTTTCCACCAAGTTGGACTAAACAATTACCGAAAACCAACCCTTGATCCCGGGTGGATTACTATTTCTCATAATTGTCTTCTTAATTAATTTTTATTATTTGCAATTTGTTTTCCTAGTTCACTTGTTAATTATTTCAAAATCTAATTTTCACAGCCAAGAAGCAATAGTATAAGTAGTTCAATGATTTAGTTTTAGTTAAGTAACTTAATTAAATAATCAAACGAATCGTGTAACACTAACCACATGCTCTCCGTGGATACGATACCTGACTTACCCTAGCTACCTAGGTTGATTAGGTTTTTGCATGACCCCAACGACAGGTCATCAATTCCTAAAGTTTAAAAGTACATATATGATCCTTAACATTCTATTTCTTTTTTATTCATAGTCTTTAAGTCAATTAATTAACAATTAATGGTGTTAAAGTTATCAAAATGATCATTATCCAAAGACCATACATATAATTTATTATTTAAACTATATACTTACACACACATACTATATTAACATTTATATCTTTGTTTTTCAAAGCTTTTATTTTAGTTTTATTTTTATTATTTCAACTAGTAGGATTCATACCGTGCTTCATGGCGGGTCTAAATCAAATTTTACAAAACCAATCAATAGAATTGTAGATTAAAAGTCTTGAAAATGGTTGTTTGTTTTGATTGCAAACACTTGTTTATCACATCAAAATAACAAACTCAAAATCCATTAGTTTATCGTCATCCCTTATCATCTGTCAATATTCAAATGGCCAAAAAATAACACCATGTCATTAAAATTAGTACCTTAAGCAACAAAATAAATTGTTAGTGGTTAGAAAACAACCACGGATGGAAACTGACTGACCATCATAACCAAGAACACCAAAAACAAGCCATTGCAGTCCAAACATGATATAAAAGCAAAGGTTTCCCCATAAGACTCAACAACAGAAGCATATCCAGGCTTATCGGTCAAATATAACATCGAACATCAGTGGCCATCGAACACCCAAAACGGAAATCAAATCCGGGTCCAGATGAACACATGAGAGCAGCAGTTACTCATGTAGCATTAATTAGGATTGGAGTGGCACTATATGGCATTATGGCCTACCCAAAATGGGGCCAATCAATCCTCAATACCAACAGGCAGTGGTTATGCATGCTTGAAGATAGTTATTACACCCCAGACCACATGCAAGCTACTTGCTTTAACAAAAAACATGTAGAATCTTAAGTCACTTAACTCAAAGATGTCTGATGTTGTTTATTCAATTTCTAGTAATAGAAATCTAGTTACACCAAAGAGTTTGCATTTGAAAGTACATGAGGGCATGACAAGTAAAGTAAGCAACCATACAATCAACCATTGTTTTTATCTTTTATCAACTTTGAAATTCATTTGACAAACTTGCCTAAGCTAGTAGAATCAAGATTTGGGTTCAATCGGTTATACAATTAGAAACAACCAAAGTCAGGCAAGTAAGTTTGTTGTTCTTTGTTTTCTTGTTTTTCTATTTTGTTAAGAAAACGGTTATGACTTATTTGATATGAACAATGATAAAAGGGTAACTGTCACATAATTTTTGTAAAAGCAGAAGTACTGAAACTAAGATGATTAGTGTTCTGAAGTTAGAAAAATTCGAAGGACGTACATTTAAAAAATCACATTATGCATACAAAAAATGAAACGAATTATAATAACCTATGCCCTCCCAAACAAATCATAGCAGCAAAAATCAGGTTTGAAATATTAAAGTTTAGACTGCCTCCTTTTCCAAATCTATTGCAAACTCACATTCCACCAGGGACAATTAGAAAAGGCTAATACGATTCGCAAAAGACTTGACAAACCTCGCTTGATTATGACAAATCTTTTCTTAGCATGCTCTCCAAGTCTCCAACTACCTCAACTCCTTGGCATTTAAACAGTCTAATCTGTCACCCATGAGATGCCTACACAAATTAGGTAGTTGTTACAACATAACACATGCATCACATAAATATCTTGGATCTGACTCCAAACTGGTAACCAACATGCCACACCTTCATTGATACACTAATTACATATTAAATCATAAGAAGTGTAATTGTACGCAGCCAAACAAAAGGCTGAAATAAAACTATCTCTAACATAACCTGATTAGTTCCATAAACATATACATCACTGAAGTAGTCTATCGGTTAATAACGGTCACTATTGACCACGTGTTTGTTGAGTCATGGGTATTTGAATTAATCGAGTCTGTTCTAGTTTTGTTCAGAGTCAGTAGGAAGGAAGTTGTTGAATATTTCTGATTTGTTTCGAGCCTGTAAGGCTATTTAAAGCCATTGCTATTGATTCAATAATCATCACAAATACAGTGAGTTTTTCTATACTACTTGGTTCCTTCAAGTGGGATCAGAGCAAAAGACTGAGTGATCCATACGAGAGAAAGGAGAAAGATGACCGGGAGCAGCTCGTCGCAAGGTTTCATCATCCCTAAGTTTGATGGTGATTATGACCATTGGAGTTTGGTCATGGAAAATCTACTTAGGTCAAAGGAGTATTGGTATGCCATTGAAGTTGGTTTTGAAGAACCCAAAGAAGGAGATCAGATCTCAGCTCTCAGAAAGAAGGAGATAGATGAGATGTGGCTTATCGATCTGAAGGTACGAAACTACCTGTTCTATTCAATCGATAAGTGTATCATCAAGACCATCACTCAAAAGGCCTCGACAAAGCATTTATGGGATGAAATGAAGATTAGATATCAAGGGAATGCACGAGTTAAAAGGGCCCAACTACAGAGGCTTCGAAGAGAATTTAAAACCTTGGAAATGCAAAACGGAGAAACGATAATTGAGTATCTTGGGAGAGTCATGACAGTAGCCAACGAAATGAGAAACAGTGGTGAGGAAATGCCGGATGTGAAGATAGTGGAGGAGATTCTTCGAACGTTGACACCAAACTATAACTTTGTGGTTTGTTCAATTGAAGAATCCAAAGATCTCGATCGCTTTCTGTGGATGAATTGCAAAGTTCCTTACTTGTACACGAGCAAAAACTACAACGCAAAGCAAATGATGATCATGCAATGAAGATTGATGAAAGCAGCCCGGGAAAAACCAGAGGACGAGGAAGAGGTACTGTTACAAGAGGTAGAGGTCGTGGTCGTGGTCGCGGTCGTGGACGAGGTGCTTTTGACAAGTCAACGATAGAGTGTTATAAATGCCAACAAATAGGACATTTTCAGTATGAATGTCCTCAATGGGATAAAGGAGCAAATTATGCAGAATTTGATGAAAATGAAGAATTGGTTCTCATGACCTTTGCATAACAACAGTTTGTTAAACACAAGGGTTAATGGTTCCTTGATTCAGCATGCTCAAACCATATGACTGGCATGAGAACCTGGTTCACAATGCTTGATGAGAACATTAAACACACGGTGAAGATCGGAAATGGTGTTCGACTCGAGGTAAAAGGTATAGGTGATATCAGAATCGAAGTGGAAGGTATCACTCAACTTATCACCAATGTGTACTATGTTCCACAACTAACTTCTAATCTGATAAGTAGGACAACTCCAAGAGAAGAAGATAAAGGTGGTAATAGAAAATGGTGAATGTTTTATTTACCATCCCATGAAGGGGTTGATTATGAAGTCCAGAATGACTAGAAACCGGATGTTTATGGTGCATGAAGGATAAATCCGTCTACTACTTGATGCCTACAAGTTAGTGAAGAAAGCAATACTTAAATATGGCACAAGAGATTTGCCCATGCTAACCACAAGGCGATTAGAACAATGCAGTATAATAACATGGTGAAAGGCTTTCCTCAAGTGTGTGGAAAAATCGTGGTGTGCGAGACATGCAATATTGGCAAGCAAAATCAAGAAATGGTCCCAAAGAAAGCTCAATGGCGGTCAATAGAGAGGCTGGAACAGATACACACAGACCTGTGTGGACCAATCACTCCTACTTCTTAAGGTGGAAAAAGGTATGTACTTGTATTCATCGATGATTATACTTGGAAAACTTGGGTTTATTTTTTGAAAAATAAAGGAGAAAGTTTTGAAAAATTTAAAAGATTTAAAGCCCTGGTAGAGACAGAAATGGGTTCAAGGATTAAAACTTTACGAAGTGACAGAGGGGGAGAGTTCAACTCTCATATTTTCAATGAGTTTTGTGATAAAAATGGTATTAAACGACAGTTGACTGCTGCTTACACCCCTCAGCAGAATGGGGTGGTGGAGCGCCGAAATAGAACCTTGATGAATATGGTAAGATGCTTACTAGTAGACAAAAATATGCCCAAACAATTTTGGCCCGAAGCTGCCAATTGGGCATGCCATGTGTTAAACAGGTGTCTAATCGAGGAGATATGGTCAGGTAACAAACCAAATGTAGACTATTTTCGTATATTTGGTTGTATTGGACATGTACATGTCCCCTCTCAACTCCGAACCAAACTAGATGCACGTAGCCGTAAATGTGTCTTGTTTGGAATAAGCACGGGATCAAAGGCATATAGGATGTATGATCCTGTTCAAGAGCAGATTGTTATCAGCCGAGATGTTATATTTAAGAAAGGAAAACAATGGGATTGGGGACAAGAACAGGTTCAAGAATTAGTAGTAGAAGAGGCTCCTTCTCAAGCTGTAGAAATTATGGCCAAAAGTGAAGATGGATTAGGGCCAAACAATCTTGACTCTCTTGTACAAGAAGAAATGTCAGTAGCTACAGATCAATCACCTGCAAATTCAAACACTCAAGTTAAAATCAATAGTAGTACAAACCATGCAGAAGAAGGAACAAGTACTCAAGAAAGAAATGAAACTTAAGAAGGTGGTTTTACTACTCCAGGCAGCATAGGATCATCTGCTGGACCACCAGCAGGTCCATCTACTCATATCAGAAAGCAACCTGGGTGGATGGATGATTATAACAGTGGAGAAGGGTTGTCGGGTGATGAAGAGGAGGTTGGTTTTGCTATGTATAGTTCTTTGGGAGATCCAACTTCATTTGAAGAAGCTAGTCAGGAACCTAAGTGGTTGAAAGCTATGGAAGAAGAGATCAATTCAATTGAACACAACCATACGTGGGAGCCGGTTACTGCACCTGCAGGAATAACACCTATCGGTGTGAAATGGCTGTATAAAACAAAGTTAAACGAAGAAGGGAATGTTGATAAATATAAGGCAAGATTGGTGGTGAAAGGATACTCACAACAAAAGGGTATCGACTATGGAGAAGTCTTTGACCCTATGGCGAGATGGGATACTATTCGAACATTATTGGCAATCTCAGCTCAAAGGGACTGGATAGTATTTCAGCTCGATGTTAAGAGTGCGTTTTTGAATGGTGAGCTGAAAGAAACAGTTTACATTAACCAACCACCTGGATTCATTAAGGAAGGTAATGAGGGCAAAGTGTATAAGCTGAAACGAGCATTATACGGTTTAAAACAAGCTCCTAAAGATTGGCTTCAGTGTATAGAAAGGTACTTTAAGAAAGAAGGTTTTAAACAAAGTAACCTTCACCATACTTTGTTTGTAAACGAGTGTGGAATAACATTATCGTGGTCAGTTTGTATGTAGATGACCTGATATTTGCAGGAAATAATGCAATGTTGTGTGAGCAGTTTAAGAGATCCATGCAGCATGAGTTTGAAATGACCGATTTAGGGTTGATGAAATATTTCCTAGGGGTTGAGGTACAACAAACTGCAGTAGGTATATGTGTATATCAAAGAAAGTACACTAAGGAAGTTCTTGAAAAGTTTGGGATGTAGGATAGCAAACTAGTAAATAATCCAATTGTTCCAGGTATCATCTTAACCAAGACTAGAGTATGGGAGGATGTGGATGCAACAAAGTATAAGAATCTGATTGGAAGCCTTATGTATGTGACTGTTACGCATCCAAACTTGACTTATGTGGTATGCCTGTTGTCAAGATTTATGGCAAATCCTAAATCAGAACATCTACAAGCGGCTAAAAGAGTGCTGAGATATTTGAAGGGAACATTCTCTTATGGTTTATTTTATAAAAGAAAGTCTGATGAAAAACTGAAAGTATATACCGATAGTGACTATGCAAGGGTCATGGAAGATAGAAAGTGTACATCTGGTTACGTATGCTTGTACAACAATGCAGCTATTTGTTGGAGCTCACGGAAGCAAGAGATAGTCACTTTGTCTTCAACAGAAGCAGAGTATGTGGCAGCAACCTCATGTGCATGTCATTGCAAATGGTTGAAAGACTTACTGGAGGATATGGGTGTAAAGAATAATGGAGCTATTGAAGTGTTCTGTGACAATACTTCAACGATCAAATTATCAGTCAACCCAGTAATGCATAGGCGCACTAAACATACTGATGTTAGATTTCACTATTTAAGGGAGTTGGTAAGTCAGAACGAGATCTAATTGGTGTTTTACAAGACCGAAGAGCAGGAAGCTGATATCATGACTATACCTATCAAGTTGGAGACTTTTAGCAAGTTACGTGATGCACTTGGAGTGGTGGAGATTGTTGCCCAAGATCTCAATGAACATACAATTGAATCACAATTGATCAACACACTTGAACTTCAAATTTGATAAACACAATGATCTACTTCTTCAATTGTTTACAGACACACATATATATACATGTTGGACGGTTTCTAACTTAGAATATATACACATTTGACCCTTTGACTTTACATAAATACATAATAGACACACAACGCACTTTAGACTATTTACCTATTTGACCCATTAACTTTAAACCACATGGATTTAGAAATTATAATCCAACATATTCCCCCCTAATTTCTTAATCCATGTCTTCAACGTCTTTATCTTTAATATCTTCATTCACGAACATGTTGTAGAAGATCCTTGTCTTTAAACTTCGGTTTCCTACCCGTCCTTTGCTTGATTTCTTTATCAAACTTCGCAACACGAACTCTATCTTGAACATGAACACAGTCTTCTAGAATATTTTCTTTGACACGTCCAAATCCACTATCTTGAATCTTCACAGCTTGTCTCTTAGTGGCAAGTCACCAACTGCTTCTTGTTTCTTCCTTTTGTAACTTGATTCAGCATCTTCGAATATCTTGTTTTCTTTTGATAATACATCATTTGATGATGTATCTTAATACTCCTTGCATCTTCTATCTTCTTGGTCTTCTCTTATAACATGACTCCTTTCAGCGATTAAACCAGACCATTCTGGTTCTTCATAATTAAAGTATTTAGATAATGCGACCAAAATCATTTTCCTTTTCATCTAAGGACGTATTCTCATATTTCTCATTATCTTCAATAACTGCCATCAAGAGAGTCGGTTCCTCGTCTTCATGCACCAAGTTTGACTCTTCTTGTGCTTGTTTTTCTTGAGAACAATCTCTTTCATAATGTCCAAACTCATGACAGTTATAACATTCAACTTCCCTAATATTCTTTTTCAGTCGACTCTGACTTTTAGGGTAATCATTCTTCTTTTGCTCATATGAAGGAACTTTTCCTTTCTTTTCTTGAGCAGACTTTCTATCACGCCAATTGGCTTGTGATGTATCAAATTTTCTTTGCCCACGTCTTTCAAAACGTTTTCCGTGACTCGACTTGTCATGACGTGTGAACAAAAGTTTTTCTTGATTATTCACTGGGCCTTCATTCATTAGATTGATCCTTTCTTCAAAGGCTTTCAACCTTCCAATTATCTCATCTAAGGATGTCGTTTCTAGATCAACAAACTGTTCAACAGTTGCAACAATTTGAATAAACCTTTTCGGTACAGAACTTAAAAGTTTTCGTACTAAGGTTGGTTGATCAAACGTTGATCCAAGACCACTTGCCCTCGTGACAATACTATTGAGCTTTGCGGTGAATGAATCGATAGTGTCTTCCTCATTCATTTTCAACATCTCAAACTCAGTTTTGAGTGTTTGAAGACGTGCTTTCTGCACTCGATCCACACCGACATGTCTTGTTTTAAGTGCATCCCAAATCTCCTTTGCACTTTCACAATTTGCAACTTGTAATATCATCTCTTCAGGTAGTCCTTGAAATAAATACGCAATCGCCGCCATATCTTTTTTTTCATCAGGCTGCGTATTACCACTAGGTTCTATCACTTCCCATAGTCCATTTACCCTAAGTATGGTTTTCATATGAATAGACCATACAGGATAATTTATGGTTTTCAACATAGGACATTTGAATTGGGAGAATGAACTAACCTCTTTATGTATTACAATTGCATTTTTATCCATTCCCGATGTCGACTCTTCTGTCATCTTAACTTAGATTTTCTTCAAAAATGCTAAGTTTGCAAATAGGAACAATTTCTAATTGGTTTTTGTTTTTAAAACCAAACTTGATTCCGAAAGTTCAATTTAACTTTCCAAAGAAATCAATAACAATTTTTAATCCTTTTGTTCTTGTTATGTAACAAAAATACCACTTTTGTTACGAATCCAACTTCACACAAATAGGCAACAAATTTGCACTCTCTTGTTATTTTTTGTCTTCTGCCTTCGAACACAACAATCAATAAACAAGCTTTTGTATGAGTTATAACAACCAGCCAATCACACTTTGGTTTTAATTCTAATGTACTTTTGATGGTAACACAGAATCAAAAACAAAAATTTTCTGATTAATAAGATAATCAAACAGCCCTTTGGCTTTTTGGATTATTCGAGCAGAGACACTAATGACACTACCAAATTAGCCTCGCAAATGCCTTTGATTTGTAAGTGGTCCGCACAACCGAGTAGTTCTCTGCGGTATTCGATTCTTTCCGATAAAAGGCGGACAACAAACACAATTTGTCTCCGTCTTTTCGAAACCAAATAGCCCAATCGCTGCCTCTTGCGTGATCAAAACAGGATACCGGGAATTCAAACACCCTGAGTGATGATCGGCTTCCCAAAATGAAAAAACCGAATCAAACGATTAGATCCTCTAGCTCTCGGTTCCTCCCGGATGCACCAGCAAGTAACAACAAAATGAATTTTGTTTTTTGTTGCCTGAAAACAACTTTTGATGTATAATCGAAAAACAACAACACAAGAACAGAACACGATCTTTGTTTCTGTTCTTTCTCGATTTTGTCCCCCTATGCACACAAAAAAAAAAACAAATTTTGATGCCTTGATTAAGATGAAATCACACTCCTGTGATTTCAACAGAGAATCAACCACTAACTTTGGTTTATTTTCTCCCTAATCAAACTAAAACTTTGAATTTTCAACAAACTTTTGGTTTCGGGATTCAACAGACAACAAAACACACTTTCTTGTTTCTTTTTTATTCTCTAATCTTCCCAACACCAAAATGAATTGATGTTTAATCAAAAGCACAAATGATCACCCCTTTGATCGATTTACAGCAATCAACCACCGATGTGGCTCGTATCCCCGATACTTTAACGAAACTTGAATATTCAAGAACGTATGAATAAACACAGATCTTCAAGAGCCTCAGGCTCTGATACCAATTGTTGCCCAAGATCTCAATGAACATACAATTGAATCACAATTGATCAACACACTTGAACTTCAAATTTGATAAACACAATGATCTACTTCTTCAATTGTTTACAGACACACATATATATACACGTTGGACGGTTTCTAACTTAGAATATATACACATTTGACCCTTTGACTTTACATAAATTCATGATAGACATACAACGCACTTTAGACTAGTTACCTATTTGACCCATTAACTTTAAACCAGATGGGTTAATAACTTTAATCCAATAGAGATAAACTGAAGCGGTTGCAGTTCAGTTTAGGGGAGGAAATGAAGTAGTCTATCGGTTAATAACGGTCACTATTGACCACGTGTTTGTTGAGTCATGGGTATTTGAATTAATCGAGTTTGTTCTAGTTTTGTTCCGAGTAAGTAGGAAGGAAGTTGTTGAATATTTCTGATTTGTTTTGAGTCTGTAAGGCTATTTAAAGCCATTGCTATTGATTCAATAATCATCACAAATACAGTGAGTTTATCTATACTACTTGGTTCCTTCAATCACTGCCTACCAACTATGATGATTTGTTTTAGCGATGCAAAGCTAAAAGTTAGACACTTCAGTCAACAAAAACAGGCGCATATAGAAAAGGTATGCATGCAAAGACTCTAAAACAACTCAAAATGCTTAAGAACCTTAACATCTTTAAATATGAGAAAAGACCCAAAAAAGAAAATGAGTCTACAACACTCCATTACATATAATCTAAAACCTACTGTTGCTTTATATGGTAAAGGGACTAAAGTATATTTCACACCAACTTTTAAACCGAAATCATCATTTAATTTTAGTATTAGTTGCAAGCAATTACCATTGAACTCTGCCCACTATATTCATACTGCTACACATCCTCCAAACCTTGAAATCATCATTAATTTATCAAATTGACATCAAATCTTTGAAATATGCATATCCAAACCACCCCTAGATTGAATGCTTAATATTCATAGGGATTAATATGGCATACTTCAAACCACCCAATATGTATCCCTCTCTCAAATTTCAACAGCTATAAGGTAGTAATTTTATGACAACCACACCTAGAATTATAATTAAAAGTAAATCAACAATCAATTTCCTTTATGCAATCAAGAATGAGGCTGTTAAATAAAAGCCGAACTTGGATTCGTCAAATTCTTCCTGTCAACGAAGAAAAGTTGATCAATAAGTAAACCAAAAAAATCAAAAAGAAACCACACAACTGTCCTTATAACCCAGTCCATACACGACTTAGTTACATACTCCAAACCCTAACGCCAAAACAACAAAAGGACCGAAGACGGTACATGCAATGGCCGATTAACCAGAAATACAAATGGAACAAAAGGAACTAGAACAAATAGTACTAAACCTCAAGAGTAACCAAATGCAAGACTCAAAAGCCATACCTAAAACGATGTCACCAAAATACCCTAATTTTCAAAATTTTGATTCACCGAACTATTGTCTCCATCGTAGATCATATGTATCACCTAACCCACTACCGCCGGTAAACGCTGGGGCCACGTATATGCACACGGGAAATTCAAGAAATGCCCTCAACGTGTAAAGCTACTGTTCATCAGGTTGTTTTTTTTCATATATAGGATAGTATTAAATATTAAATTATTAGGTTTGGTATTTAATATGTACAGTTTTAATACACAATAATTTTTTTAAAAGCGTCAGTTTAAAATATTTTGTTTTTTCAACCCTCTTTGTTAAACTGTTTGAGTTTTTTAACAACATTTATAAAAACGGTGAACGTAATTTTTAAAACCTTATAATCTTAAACGTCTTTATTAAGATTGGTCAATGTTTTTAATTTTTCTTTCAAAATCGTTCATTTTTTGAAGTTTCTTTTCCAATTTTTAGATGTTTTATTTAAACCCGTTTCTTTTAAACAACTTTTTTAAACGGTGTGTTTTTTAAACATATATTAAACCGCGCCATTTTAAACGTCTTTGTTATTGCGTTGGGCTTTTCAAACATATATTTTAAAATGTTTGGTTTTCTAAAACTTTTTATTTAAAATTTTGATTTTTTAACTTTTTTTAAATGTTAGGTTATAAGAAAGACATTTAGAAAAACATTTTAAGAAAACTAAACAGTTTTAAGAAAGACGAACCGATTGATTTTATAAAAGATGTTTAAAACCAAATGGTTGAAAAAAAACATATAAAAAACGAATGGTAAAAAAAATAAGTTTAAAAATCCAACGGTTTAAAATAACTTTATAAATGAACATTTCTAAGCGTAACTTTTAAAAAAGCTGAACATGTTTAATAAAGATGTTTAAAAAAGTGGATACTTTAAAAAACGATGTTTAAAAAAATTAAATGTCTTAAGAAATATTGTTAAAAAATTAAACATTTTCAAAAGTAAGTTATAAAAAACATTGCTATTTTTGAATTTATATGTATTTTGTTGAATAATAAACATACTAATAGTGAAATATAAAATTAAAATTAAAATTAAAAACATTGAAAAAATTTAAATGATGATTTAACATATTATATATATTAAAACTTTAATTACATGATGGTCCTTGGGGGTAAAGTTATCTCTTTAAAATATTTAACACCAAACTAACAAACTTAGGGAGTATGGATGAAAAAAAAATGTTAAGGACTATATCTAAATAAATTTATATTGAAGGATCAAATCTAAATTTTAACCATACCTGAAAGTAATTTGAAACTAAACTTTAAATTAAGTTTGAGATATAAAAAGAGTCCTAATATAAAGATACCTCATATCATAAATCGACACCCCCTATACGCCTCGTATAATATTATACACGACATATAGGGTTGAAGACACTGACAAACGAGGAAAATTCCGGGGGTGGGGGTGTCAAAGGAGTTATACGTCTCATATAGGCGTATACGACTCCTTATATGACACATATAGGGCTATACGACGCGTATAACAATTTTCGACACTGACTGTGATGAAAAATTCAGGGGGATGTCAAAGGGGTTACATGCATCATATAGGGATATAAGACCCACTTATGCGACGCGTATAATGCTATACTACCCATATGAAAATATGATGTGCTGATTTATAATTGGGTGGTGTCACTATAAAAAATAAGAAAACTATTGACCCTCAATGATAACTAAATTTGAATTTGTATATGCTTTAATTACAGAGAAATTTTCTAAAAAATATTATCAAAATATGGGTTGAAACATTTAAGCACCATAGAATTTCAAATTAACACCTTAAATTTCTATACGGGTCGTATAGCCCCATACACGTCGTATAGGGATGTCGTATAGCCCAGTACGGGACGTATAAGCCCTCTGATAGCCCCTCAAATCTTTCATTTTATTCAGTGTCGAAATTTGCTATACGCGTTGTATAGCCCTATATGTGTCGTATATGAGGTCGTATATGGCTATATGGGGCGTATAGCCTTTTGACAGTCCCCATTGAATTTTCCTCGTTTTAAATGTATTCGACTCTATACGCCGCGTATTGTACAACAAGAAACGTATAGGGGGTGTCGATTTATAAAGTGGTATTTGTATATTAGAACCTTAAAATATACGTGTTAACGAAGACGTAGAGTTATCATAGTCTGACACATCCCTTTTTAGCCCGAGAAAGACAATCAATGGGTGACATATGGCAAGTAATGTTTGATTTGATAAATTAATAACTTTTATACTTTATTTACATTTACATGAGGCATAAGAGAAATGGAAACACTTTATGTAAATGAATCAAACTCATATTTCGTGCCTATTAAATAAAAACATATTTTAGAGTACACTGAAAGGGTCAACAAGTCAATCATTTTATTTATTATTTATTACTTGGTGACATGACGTATTGTTTGCTATTAGTTTAAATTTCTATAGTTTATGTTGGTAACACTCAGACTTGGTTAAGAGCATTGTTAATAAAAAAATACTGTCACATTGAATGGTTGAGAAAAAATACACATGCTTGAGAAAAATGTGCGACCATATGATAAACACACAGACATAGCTTTCTATCATTAAAAACGTCTAAAATAGGTGTAATGGAAGGGACTTGATTGGGGGTTTCGTGGTTGATTAAATAATCATTATTTAACTATTTTTATTTTTAAGTTAGTTGGTTTATATATTAACGAATGCAATTTTATAGACACAATATTTACGTTGGACAATTTCCCCAAGGCCAATGTGTATCACTACTACCAAGCATCCCAGGAAGGCGTGGACCTTTTCAAGCACCTCGTATATTCGTTGAATATCACTCCGTGTTGGCTTCCTAAGATGTCCCTTCCCATATATAGCCAAATAGCACCTATAATATTTTGAAGAATTGAGTTTATATAATTTGAGGATGTAGTTTGAGATAATAATAATATTTTAAAGTGATGAGGTATGAATGGAGAATAATATTTTAAAGTGGTGGGATTCGAATGGAGAATTTAGGGTAGTGATTGAGGAAAAACGATAATATTACCTTTGGCAGGCGTTGACCAGCCCCAAAGGGGTAGCCCAACGCCCAATTAGGGGTGTAGCCCAACGCCCAATTAGGGGTGCGGTTAGACTAATGTGGCACCACACAACACCCAAGGGCACAATGGTAATAGGTTACTTGTCTCTCCTCACGTGTGAGATGGTATTCATTATTTCATTACACAACCAACTTGCTTTTGTTACTGGTCCCTCTCCATCTCATACCCATCATTCTCATAATAGGCTGGAGTTGTCACAAAGCAAATCGACAATCACTCTCTATGATGAAACTGAAGCTTGTTTGTCTAAATGAAAAACTATGTACATCATCCAAAGCTTGTTCTCCTTATCACCTACTCCATGAAGCAGAGGTGTGCAAACCGGTTTTTTATTCTCAAACCGGTTGGGGTTTTAAACCAAAACAGTTTTTATTGTCATGCGGTCAAACCGTTTTTTTAAACCAGTTTGGGTTATAAACCAGTTTGGCTCACTGAATACTCAAACCCTTCAAACCGATTTGGATCGGTTTAAAAAAATCGTTTTTTTACCGGTTTAGTCGTTTTTTTAACCGGTTTTAAAACTGGTTTTAGGTGTCGGGCTACCAAATCGGCTGTTCGGATCGGGCTCCAAACCGTTTTTTTTTTAAAACCGGTCCGGTTTTCTTCCCGAACTTTTTTTTTACACCAAAGTGAGGATTAACATCTAACCGTTTAAATCTTTATAGTAATTATCTTGAATTTTACAATTAACATTTAGAAAACTAAAAATTAAATTCAATATAGTTGGTAATATACTAATACCAATGACTTCTTTTCATTAATCTACATATAAATAGATTTGAGAGTTACTATTACATGTTTATTTTAATCTATCCATGAAAACGATATTATAGTTAATTGGATTTTTATTAGAGTATTAAATTAAATAAAATTATAAAACATTCAAAGTCCTGAAGCTGGACTGTTAGTTATGCTTGGTCAATTTAATAGACCACTAACACCTCGTCCACTCGAACTCCCACCTAATCCACAATTCCACATCTAACTTATTATCAATCGCCTTTCATGATTATTTATTAAAAGACAGAAAACGACATAGATTACTTATCTAAAATATAGTTTATTATAATTATAAGTTTAAGCTAAACATTTTCATAAAACCATAAAAATTTGAAAAATATCAGTTGTGAATGAGTAGTGAAAACTAATAAATGAAAATAATTTTATTTTATTTAGTAAAGTAAATTATACTGGCTATTCTATTTAATTTTCTTAAGATTTGTTTTTAAGTCGTATGTTATTATTGATTTGTTTAAAATTATCATGAAAATTAGTTACCTTATATTTAGAAACCATGTAAGGTGGATGCATAATTGTACGTAGGGCTGCAAACGAACTGAACGTTCAGCGAACAGTTCGTGAACCGTTCGGCGGGAAGTTCGTTTATGTTCGTTCGTTTAGTAAACGAACGAACACGAACAAGAAAATTTTATTCGTTTAGTTAAACGAACGAACATGAACACAGGCCGCGTTCGTTCATTTATGTTCGTGAACGTTCGATAATGTGTTCGTTAATGTCCGTTCGTGAACGTTCGATAATGTGTTCGTTTATGTTCGTTAATTTGTTCATTTATATTCTTATTTTTTCTGTTATTTATTTTTATGATTATTATATCAAGTATTTTTTTATATTTATGTTAAGTACTTATTTATTTTTAATTAATTTTGTGTAATGTTTGTAATAAAAATATAAATTTTATTCTAAAATAAATTTATAATCAATAGTATCCGTTTGTATTTATGAGCTTTTTTGTGTTCGTCATGTTCATGAACAGTTATTTGTGTTCGTTTGCATTTGTTTGTGTTCATTTGCGTTCGGTAAGTGTTCGTGAACAGTTCATGAACATGTTCATTTTCTTAATGAACGAACACGAACAAAGAATCTCGTTCGGTAAGTGTTCGTGAACAGTTCATGAACACGTTTATTTCTTAACGAACGAACACGAACAAGGCCTTGTTCGTGTTCGTTCGGTTCGTTTGCAGCCCTAATTGTATGAGTGTGTGTGTTTTTGAGGAGGTGTCTACCGTAAAGTCTCAAGGCTAAATTGTTAACTAACATTTTGAAAAGTGACAAACCAAAAAAACTGAGTTGGTAATGGTTGGGTCAGTCGTACCGTTTGAACTAACCAAAATTAGTTTGGTTTGTCGACGACTAGAACAATGTCTAATTTTTTTTATTTGAATCAATTTTTATAACAATAAAGATGATTTATATGTAGCATGTATAGCTGTATATATACGGTTAAGATATAAAAAAAGAGTTATGGGCCATTAAGCAAGTGTAATATATGGATGAGAAGTCACCAGAATGCCATGTCAGCGTATTTTTAAAATTAAAAAGGCAGAAGGGGTAAGATTAAAAACTCCCATCATCATTTCGCAAATAACTTTAAATATGATAATATAATTTAAAAAATTACATTATAAAAACACGTATTTGTTTATATTTAATTTGAGTGTGATATTTGTTATAGTTACTTAAACAAACCTTTTGTAAAATGTAATGAACTACGTTTATATATCTATGTGTTTTCACCTCATATAACTATGTGTGTTCACCTTATATTACTATGGTTTTCACCTTATACTACAATTTGTTTTCATCTTCTTAACCATGCACCCATGGGTGAAGGATCATTGGGGAGAGGGGGGCGCCCTTCTTTTTTTTTCATCAGTAGTGTTAAAGTTTAGTCCGGTAGTATTAATTTTTGGTCTGGTAATGTAAATTGTTATATAAATATAGAGTTCTCCCCCCCCTAAAAAAATTATTTTCGTCCCCGCCCCTCTACAAAAGTATTCAAGCTCCGCCACTGCATGCACCTATGCATTTTCACGTTTAGAACTATGATACATTTTCGTAAATGATGTGTGTTCGCGTCCACAAGCATTAATGCTAAAATTTGAGGACGTAATTATTATCTGAAGCAGAGTTTCATTAAGATAATACTTATCCTTCAAAACAAGGTCGTGTATTTGTCGTTTAAAAAAATATTATTCTCTCTTTTTGTAACAAGTAGCACTTTGAAGTGAATTCTCATCCTTTTTAAGAAAGATTTCCTTTTAACAATAACCTTTAGCTAACTACAAATTAAAAATAGAATACAAATTATATACTGAAGACAAATGTTTGGTTTGGTCTACCTGACATGTTTTATAAACCTAACTTTCAAACTCGGTTTTTAAACTATAAACCGAAAATCCAATAACATGAATTTCGAAGCATCCAAAGCTTCAATTTATAAGATTCAGTTCATTTCAACAATTTATAAAATTTCTTACTAAACTATATTTATAATTCCATTATTATTTTAATATTAAAAAACAACCTAACAGATCACACTCATTCATACACAATATATCGCTTTAACGAGTGCGCGTGTATAAAATTAGCCACTTTGTATGTTAAATTATCTCCATATTAATGATATCAAATTTCTCAAATAGATTATTTGGAGTTCAGTGACGAATCCATAAATTTATTATTATGGAGTCATTATTTTTTTAAATGCTTTAATTTTATAGATGTGGATATAACAACATTTGGGTTGATTCGAGTCGTGTCAAGTAGGCCATATAATAAAAGTACAATTCTATAATAAAAAGAATCATCATTGTAATGTAAAAAACGCATATGTTTCTTTAAGATTTTGAGTTGAATTTTTTTTTACCCTACCTATTGTCTCTTTTGTCCAAATATTCAACCATGAATCGCTTTTGCATTTGATCTTAAGTCCAAGACTTCAAAATATTAGGTACGAAAGTATTTTAAATTTTATCATTATTGGGTATTTAGTATAGGGGTGTTCAAATTCGGATATCCGAAAATTTCGGATAGTGGATTTCACTATCCGAATCAGAATCCGAATCCGAAATTTCGGACTTGGATTCCAATATCCGTTCGGATATCCGAATTCAAAAAAATTATATTATTTGATGAATTTTATAAAAATATAATAATTTTTATTGAAATTTTTTGAGATATCTGAAGTTCTTATTAAAATATCTAAAATATCTGAAAATATCAAAAATATTTAATATTTTAAAATTTTTATAAAATATTTCGGATATCCAACATATCCGAAAATTATCAAAATCACTATCCGAATCCGAAATTCGGATATCCAAATTTCGGATTTTCGGATATTTCCGATTCAGTTTCAAATTCAAATTATTTTGAACACCCCTAATTTAGTGAGTATTAGGCGTAAGCTTAATTTAATTTAATTATAACCTGGGCTTTACGGGTATTAGGTATCTAGTTGGAGTTCACTTATTTTGTTATTTGAATAATTAACTCGTGAACAATTTTTTTGTTTGAGTTTATATATATTTTTAACTAATGAAGTCGCCGTTAAAAAACATTATTATCACTCGAAAAACTTATATATATCTAATTACATATGAATGAGAAAATTCAATGTATTCCACTCTAATGAATCTATGATATATAATAAAAGAATGTTTTTTTGAGACACGTGTTATTATTCTAGCATATCAAATGACACGTATCATCATTTTAGCATATCAAAAAATCTATTTACCCTCATCTCTTTCATAATAAATACAAAAATTATAAAATCAACCAATTTGACTTTCCTTTTTTATTAAAATATGTTAAAACAAATATATCTATATTTGTGTTTCTTGTCTTTTTCATATTAAATGATATTTGTTTTAAATAAGTAAACTAAACTATTAAACATCTAAAATATAAATATTTTTATTTTGATAATTTATTAATATATACTAAATTATATGATTTCAGACATATTTTATCTTTAAATATAGAGTAATAATTTCTAATTTCATTATTTGTTATAAATTTTAAATATTCATTATATTTTTATTTCATCAATGACTAATAACATCCAGAAGATAATATTTTTTATAAAACTAATGATTTTGATATGTTTTATTTATCCCTACCCATGTAATACATGGGCTCTAACCTAATATATGTTAAATCCGTCATTGGAGATGACTAATTAACAACCCACGTAATTAGTGAGTCAAACACTCGTCTTATATTAAATCATTTTCAAATCTATAAGTCAAACTAATTATAAATTTTCATCCGAACAAATGATGATCCCTTAAAATATTTCATTTCCATCCGTGAACTGAACGGTTACCTAGAGATACTGTACATATTATTTTTAATTTATTAATATCATATTTTCATTTTTAATACGTTAAAGTAAATATAATTACTTATAACAATTTGTTTAACGTAATAAACAATAAAGAAATAATGTGTTTACTATGAACTGTTTTAAGTTTTTTATTCTATATTTTTCTGTATACAAAACTAAAATTATACTGACCTAAAGAGAATTAAAGAGAATCATCAATACGTCAAATCATGAACACTAACACCAAATATAATATAATAAATATATATAAACAACTTAGTTAAAAACATTTTACTAATTGTTGACGTTATACATATAACTCAATGCTCACCAAAACACTTCTAGTTTAGTGATATTCAATTGTTGGTGAAATAATTTTTTTTTAATTGATGAGGTTTAAGTCTAACTATAAGTAAATTGATAAAAATATAAGAGTAAATTAGTGGTATATGAGTTTACTGTTAAAAAAACCAATAACTCCATGCTTAAACACGGTTTCTCTTAATTCATCGAAAGTTTATTTTGGAAGTCACTTAATTTCATTTGATCCAATTTTATCTACAACACGATACCCTCATGCGTATGTGAAGTCGAGAACTACTGTCTTGTTTTTTTTCAATGCTACAGTAACATTATTTTTTCACAAGAACTTCAAGCACAGTTCATTAACCCGATTATCAATCTGCCAGTCAAAACCACCTAACTTACGACAACATTCCCTTCCAACCCGCGCAACTCAATCCTCAAACCCGTTTGCACCACGACCACCCTTATAATAATATGTTTACAAGTATTTAAAATCTTTTCGTCCAAAGAAAAGTGAGAAAACGATAGAAGGACCGCAAAAAGTATTTGTCCTTTTTCTCCTGGAAGAGGTATATGTGTGTATATTCCAGAATGACCACGGTCCACACCACTTTATCCCCAAAAATATAAAAATATCTTTCTTCACGGATATTCTATAAATACGCAATCGTCTCCTTTAATCAACACATTTCCGTTACACCACCGTCATTCATTTCTCGTGATATCGATATCGATATCGAATCATCACACGATCTCATTCACGGATTTCTACGGTAACACTCTTCTTGTTCCTCAAGCTACACTCTCGTGATATCGATATGTATGTATGCTCGTGTATTAACATATTCTTCTGTGTTTTTGCTGTTGAAATCGATCAGTTTGCAAGGTGAATCGGCATTGGAGAAGTGGAGATGGTGGAGGAGAGTAATGGCGTCGGGAGGAAGATCATCGTCGGTGTTTGTGTAATGGAAAAGAAGGTGAAATGCGGCCCCGAGGTTCTGTTCTTTTTTATTGAGTTTTTCACACACATCTGGTTCTCCGATGGATGAGTTTGTATGACGATTGTGTTTTCGCTTTTCAGTGATCGTGAATCTTGCTTGATTTGATTTTGTTTTCGTATGCTTACTTTTCGTTTTTTTGTTCCGGCGGCGGCGGCGTTAGGTTTTCTCGGCTCCGATGGGGCAAATACTGGAGAGGCTGCAAGCGTTTGGTGAATTTGAGGTGAGTGATTATTGATCAACTGTTCGTTGATTGTGTAGTTGTGTTAATTTATTTGATTTGATTCTGTTACGCTTTTGGATGAAATAGAAGTGAGATTCGGATATTCTGGACCTATAAGTAGCAAGTGGTTCCACTTTAAGTGTGGCGATCGGATTCTCTATAAAAAGTTGACATTTAGACATCAACTATTGGTGGTTTTGTTGGCATGCATTTTGAATGAAATTGTTGATGGTGTCAGGCTAAAAGTTTTGATAATAACGTTATTCTGTTGTATGATTGTGTAGATCGTGTATTTTGGGGACAGAGTTATCCTGGAGGAACCTGTAGAGAGGTATATTCCTATGGTATAAGTTAATAAATATAAACTTGTCATTAATTCTTGGTAGTTCTTTCGTTTGATTATACTTGTCTTACTGTTAAAAATTATCATTCAGAAATCACATACGGAGTTTAAATGAAATATATATATTATTTATTTATTTGGTAAAAT
This sequence comes from Flaveria sonorensis, assembly GCA_025506505.1. Lineage (NCBI taxonomy): Eukaryota > Viridiplantae > Streptophyta > Magnoliopsida > Asterales > Asteraceae > Flaveria > Flaveria sonorensis. The sequence continues at coordinate 9,454,640 of CM046438.1, forward strand.
ATTAATTACAGAAGCTATAAGATCTTTATCTATTACCAAAACATTTCTAATTGGTTATAAAAATTCCCCTTAATAAACGATATATAATTTCTCCAGTCACTGGACCTGCTTCTTGGTTTTAACCATGAAGACCGTGGAATGAGGTAAATGTGATAGACCAGTGACAGGACCTGCTTCTTGGTAAATTTCCCTTAATGAATGATAGCAAGTCAATATCCACCATCTTTGACTTTGGTTTTATATGATGTATATTTTTGCCAAACCAGTGTCTACCAATATTGTCTTCTATTGTAATACAAGATAGACCAGTTTCTTAAATATGCGTTTTGAATTAGGGCATGGTTAAGGTATTCTGCTCTTACCCGCCTTCACTTACTTATTCTAGCCTTGACTTTGCTATTGCAGGTGGCCAATATGCGACTGTTTGATTGCCTTCCATTCCTCTGGATATCCGCTTGAAAAGGCTGAAGCATATGCTGCGCTAAGGAAGTATGTGTTTTTCTTTCTGTATTTTGAATGTTTCCTTTTTTTGTCAGCGTGTATGATAAGAGCTGCCATGCATGCCAACCGGTTTAGGGTGAAAATCTCCTCTTGCTATTCGGACTATTGTCATAATTTGATTATTCCTTAGTAAGTTTTAGCGGAGTAATGTTGCCATTGGACTTTTGAAAATACTTAATAATGCATGTGCTACAGAGATACAGGTATATGAACACATCAATAGTTATACCATGTGGATATTAATGGGCTTTCCTTCTTTTTACCATTGTTTTAGCAAGATTTAAAATCCTAAGCTATGATTTTTTCTGTGATGGTTATTCATTCAACATTTAGTTCATCGTGCTAGGGAGTTTTCTTCCGTTACCAATAGTTGTGGACATGATAAATATATCGAGAGTATCTATATATTTATTTGATATGCTGCTGTTAGGCTGTTACCATGCTATGGTCAAGGTTTTTCTCCACTAAATTAACTTTCAGAACGTTTGAATTGAAATCAGGACAGGGTTGTTCTTTAAAACAACCATCATTTTCCTTTTTAAAATTGATATTTTAATTTGTTATTTCCATCATTCTTCTTGAGTAAGTTACTTGTTAACTTGTTATTTGTTTGATTATATCTATCATGCATGCAACTGTATTAGTCAATCATGATAAAGCACTTTATTTATATGCATAAATACATTGCCTATTTTTCTTTACGTATTATGATCTCACCCAAATGGGCAAAACATGGCAGTAGTGTTTGGTCTAATCTTTCTGGGATTAGTATACATGGTATTAGAGTAATAATAGTTTTCTTATAGTACTTTTTATTACCCATTACCATGCGTGTGATTCCTCAGCATGCAAACATTTGTGGCAGCTACCAGTGGTCCAACAAAAAGCTGGTTTCTAAATTTTACTTGTACTTGTTCTTTCTTCAGACCTTACCTTGTAAATGAACTGGAACCACAACATCTTCTTCATGATCGGAGGAAAGTATATGAGGTATGGTGCTGAATGGCCTTTTATAAATGCCATGTAATGCAATACTTAAGAGAATTCAAGGACAGGAAGGGTGTGGTTAGTATTATATAATCTTACTGTACACCAAGAAACACCTGTACAACTTCATATTTCTGTTGACCTGAAACTGATAAATTGTTGGCTAGTCTAACTTCATCATTATTCTTATAGTCTTCAATTGGTAAATGTATCAGTGGAGAGTGTAAGTTAACTTTTGTGGGTGTTTGTCTGTGCTTCCAGTTAAATGAGTCTTCCTTTGTGGGGTGTTTATTGTAAGATGTTGATCATCAGTTATCATTATGAAAGTAACTATTAATGGACTAAACTAAGCCATTTAATCATTAGTTCCATCTGTGATTTACATCTTAGACGGGGAAGCACAGTGACAAGTGTTACAGGTTGTGTTTTTAATTCTTTTTCATCCTCCCTTTCTTTTCCTCGGTTAAATTTCTGGGATCTAGTGTCTGTTATAGTAGTCAAACTACTTGGGCGGCCTGGCTTATGGCCACTAAGCTAGATGGTTACTGAAAATTTAGATTGTAAGAGTAAGAATATGGGTTAAGCCTATTTCTATACTCACCAGCCTGCTTAACATGCTTGAATGAGGAACCTCAGTTCCTCAGCAAAATGCTTACATTAGAGGAAAGGTGAGGTGAGGGGTGGCTTTGCAAGAACCCCATGCATTAGGAATACCTGAGGTTGATGCTGCTGTTATGCAAATTACCCAACTTAAGCAACCCAATTCTCAGTTCCATTGAACTCATTTCCTCCCTACCCAGTCAGCACCTTCAGCTATTCATGATTTTGGACGTGCTTATGATATTTCTATGCTCCCTATGAGGACACAAATTAAAGGGTCTGCATTCTCTCTTTTGTTTTTTGTTTTTAATTTTAAATTCTTCCTTTTCCGGTAAAAAATCAAGTGTCTCGAAATGTGTGGAATCCCAGTCCCAAGATATGCGTTTGTAAATAGAGACAAGCCAAATCAGGAGTTGGATTATTTTGTTGAGGAAGAAGATTTTGTTGAGGTACATGGGCAGCGATTTTGGAAGCCTTTTGTGGAGAAACCTGTTCATGGTATGTTTCTGCCAAATCACTTTCAATATACCTTCTTTAAACTACTGTTTTGTGGTTTCTACTCTTTTCTTGTGTGCCTCAGTTGGTTGTTCTTTTTTTTTTGTGTGAGGTTAATACAGAACTCCCTTAAAAAATTTATTTATATAAAGTGAGTACTATGCATACTTTTGTAAGGTTTTGTTTTACATCGTTTATAACTAAGTGTGGCTGCTTTTATGTTTTCCCTTGCTTAAAGGTGATGACCACAGTATAATGATATATTACCCCAGTTCAGCAGGGGGTGGCATGAAAGAATTGTTTAGAAAGGTGAGCTTTATGACTTGATATGTCTGTGGAATTAGATTAGGTTATCGTTGAAGTTGAGTAACTAGGTGTAACATGTTTCCCATGATCTTCAAGTTACAAATCAGTTATACTTTTTAATTGTTTGATTTGTTGTGTGTAGGGGTGTGGGTGTAAATGAGAAAAGCCTAGCCGAGCTTGAGCTCATTTAACTTAAGAGAGGTCGAGCTCGAACTCGGCTTGTTTAGAGCTCTATTTCTAAAGCTCAAGTTTGGCTCGTGAGTAATTTTGAAGCTCGAGCTTGATTCGTCTCATTTATTATTTATGAATTATTTTATTTATTTTTCAAATATATATATATATATATATATATATATATATATATATATATATGACATAATAATTATCATAATTTCATATATAATAATAACTATTATGTAAATAGATATTTGATATTCTAAATAAAAATTATTTAAACAATAGGCTCATTTAAGCTTGTTTAGGCTCACAATTCTAATCAAGTTCGATATGTGAAGCCTGGGCTTGAGCTCATTTATTAAATGAGCCCCAATACATGCTCGACTCAAGTCGAGCTTGTAGTGAGCCGATCTTGAGCGACTCATGAGTAGTGCGGCTCGTATATGCTACCTATGTGCCTTCTCTTTGTTTCAATCCCTCAACTGTCATGAGCCTTTTGTGGAGCTAGAAAATGTCATCTCCTTTTCCTTGAACTCTTGTCAACAGGTATTAAGAAAGCTATACAGATGTATGGTCTAGACACTTGTTCCTTTTGTTTTCATTCCCAAACATTACATTTAATAATAGGTTATGGTATCACCTCATGTAACTCTTAAGATTAGATTCTGAGTCGTTTGCATAACTTGCTATTTAATTCATAATTGTTATTCATCTTTCTTTCAGGTTGGCAACAGATCAAGTGAATTTCATCCAGAGGTCAGAAGAGTGAGACGTGAGGGATCTTATATATATGAGGAATTTATGCCAACCGGAGGAACAGATGTTAAGGTTATTTAAGTTCTTGACCAAAGACTTTTTATTCTTAAAATATTGATAGTATTGTACTAGACTAAGGTAGTGAGGTGGTCTCAATCTTGGTTATAAAAAGCACGAGTTGCTCCAAGCTGCATAGGTATCGAAAGCCGAGGCGTGGGCAAGAGCTTCATTACATGAGGCACCAAGTATTATATAAGATTTGAAGAAACCCTAAACCCTACACCCACAAAAACTGACTCCCCAAAGTGTGAACCCTCAAAATGTGAACCCAAAATTTGATCCTTAAAAAATTGAATTGCATTTTTTTAGGGTATTTATGTAGCCTACCATGTCGACGATGTTGGTCTGCCCATCGTTGGGTGACAAGGACTTAGGTTACATTGCGTTTGTTTTCATGGTGATTACATTGCCATCATGATCCTTGTGAAATCTTGCTTACTAGTACTTATCATATTGTAGGTGTATACCGTTGGTCCTGAATATGCACATGCTGAGGCAAGAAAGTCTCCTGTTGTTGATGGTGTAGTTATGAGAAATCCAGATGGCAAAGAAGTAAGTGGTACATGGAGTATAAGTGTATCTTGACTATCTTCTGTAAGGATATCAACAACATAGTGTGGAACAGTTTTTAGTGAATAGTTTTGGGTTGTATCAAGATGCAAGGACAGGTTGCCTCTAGGAATTTGCGTATTGTTTACGACATATGCCATTTACTTGTAAAGTATATCAACATATTCTTAATTTCACATAGACAATTCATGTGCATTTGGGGGGCTCTGGAGAGTTGATTTGATAGTTATTTGAATTTGTTATCTTTGGCAGGTCAGGTATCCAGTGCTTCTTACACCAAATGAGAAGCAAATGGCAAGAGAAGTATGCAATGCATTTAGGCAAGGGGTATGCTATATAATTTGTATCTTTAGGCTTGTCACACGAAAGCTTTTTAAATTTACAAAGATAAAATAATATAGATATTCTTGAGATCTCTTTATGTGTGTATCTTCATCTACCACTTTTTAGATCTTCTCACTTATGATATTTATGTTTAGTGGAAATTTATTAGTTTTTCAGTTTTTACCTTAATTTATTAGTTTTTCAGTTTTTACCTTTTTGAATTATTATTATTTTCATTTGATCACCATTCAACAAATGGAAATAGACTATCTATCACATGTTAACAAATTTGTAAGCACTTTTATTGTTTGTTAAGAGATCTCCACTTAGCCTCAACTGAAAACTGATAAAGTACAAGTTTGTAAAGAGTAAACCTATGGGTATATCTGTTCTAGCCACCAATTTCACCATCTTTCCCTTTTTAAGACCTAATGTGATAGCGAGGAGAGTGAATGTACATGTTTCTCTATAAAAGATTTGGTGATGGTAGTAAACGTGAAGATCTATGCTGTCCATTTACTAATTCGGTTGATCTGGCATACTCATGTTTCCGCAGGTGTGTGGGTTTGATCTCTTGCGCTGTGAAGGCCGTTCATATGTCTGTGATGTGAATGGGTGGAGCTTTGTCAAGAACTCCTACAAGTAATCACCATCAGTTACATTTACATACGTGGGTTGTGGATTCTCTTTATTAAAGAAATAGATTTGCTGTTTCAGTGTAGTTGCATTGCAGCCTTAAAAATTAACTTGTTTCCTCATTACTTGCTTACAAAGTCTGAAAATCCAATGCGTGTCAGTACATTTGCTGCCCAACGTGACAAGCATAATTATTGTTTCTTCATATTTTTTTTTGAACAAGCTGACATTGTCATATACCTTTAAATCAAAATTTAGTTTACAAAGGGCTCCCTTTATTGTTTCTTGCTGATTACATGAAGTGCATGTAACTACAGATATTATGATGATGCTGCTTGTGTGTTGAGAAAGATGTTTTTAGATGCAAAAGCTCCCCATCTTTCAAAAACTATCCCACCAATTTTGCCTTGGAAAGTTAATGAACCAACTCAGCCTTCTGAGGGGCTAACACGTCAGGGAAGTGGGATCATCGGCTCATTTGGGCAGGCTGAGGAGCTACGTTGTGTGATTGCCGTTATTCGTCAGTAAGATATTACATCCGTGGTTTTCTTTTCTAGGTTTGGTGAAAACTTCTATTATTGTTTTGTAAATAATTATTTTCCGCTAAACAGTGGTGATAGAACTCCAAAGCAAAAGGTAAAGTTGAAGGTCACTGAGGAAAAATTGTTGAATTTATTGCTAAAATACAACGGTGGAAGACCTAGAGCTGAGGTGCTTTTTATATGCCCAAATCTTGTTATCATTTTGTTCCTAAATTATGTTAATCTCTGGCTTAACCTTAATTATTTTCTTGCAGACAAAACTCAAAAGTGCAGTTCAATTGCAGGATTTGTTAGATGCTACACGGATGTTAGTACCTCGTACTAGGTATTTCTCTGGTTCAATGCTATTTCATTGGAAACTGCTTCCTGAACAAATAATGCTTTTACTTAACATGGTCTATAAGTTTTCTGAATGCACCCCCTAAAAAACACTCCATGGTCACATGTCCTATTAAAGGTAAACTAGTTTAAGTCACGTTCCTAGGGATAAGTGGTTGCTGCTTTCACTTTCGATATTTCTTCAAATATTTTAATTATATGACTTCAATCATAACGACTCTATTTCTGGAAGTTCTTAAGGGCTTGTGGATTTACCTTTACTAAAATGAGGAGCTCAGGATTACTTTGGAACATAGATTTTCTTAAAATTCTTTATTTATTCAAGTTATGAGTAGCTGGCTTTCATGTTACTTTTTGGGTCATGGTTACATTATGTTCTTTGTGAAGTAAGTGATATTTATGGATATTTTGGTTTTTCACAGACTTGGTCCTGGAAGTGACAGCGAAACAGAAGACATTATACATGCGGAAAAGCTTCGTCAAGTTAAAGCAGTTCTTGAAGAGGTTTACATTTAAGTTTATCATGCTTAAGAACGGCTTTCTTGAAATATATATATTATCCAGTAGCAATACTAAAATGTATTAGAGCTTTAGCTTCTTATGTTTGAATTTTAAACTTGATAGTTGTTTCCAGGGTGGTCATTTCTCTGGCATATATCGCAAGGTTCAACTCAAACCACTTAAGTGGGTTAAAGTTGCAAATGGTGATACCGAAGAAGAACGCCCAATTGAAGCTCTCATGGTTCTAAAATATGGAGGTGTTCTTACACATGCTGGCCGGAAACAGGTTTTTACCTTAAGATTATCAATTTCCTACAATATATGTACACACATATATATGTATGTACATACAATGTGGCCTGATCATTCTCAAAATAAGCATTTATGATATTGGTTAATTAAAGTGATACAAAACAGCTTATTGCTATAAATAGTATGAGCTTACAATCATATTTCAAATACATCTACATGGCCTATCTATTTCTTATGACAGGCTGAAGAACTTGGCAGATATTTCCGTAACAATATGTATCCAGGTAAATACTTAATTTACTTTCTAGTGCAACTTATTTTCCTTTCAAGTGGTCCATTTTTATCCTTTTACCTATGGGTGATGCACTTTATAAGAAACTTGTTTGTAAATAGTGGTGATACACTAAATACAAGAGCTGATAAGCTCTATCTTTCTGCTCCTGGCATTTGGCCTTTACTGAGATTATATAAATTATAATTTATATCATCAGAGTTTGTACATATTTTGTGTAAATTGTATGTACAAACAGCAGAAAGCTAGCAGTACTTTTAACTTCTGACAATCTAGGCATCAAACAAATAGTCAAATAGATCCAACAAAATATCATGTTTAGGAGTTACAATAAGAGGATGATTGCATTTTACTTATTTACATCATTGTTATTTAACATATGAATGGATAGGATTTAGAATATTTTAGGTATAGTTTGGAGGTGTTACCATGGGCAACTTCTCTGTTCGAAAGGCAACTTCTCTGTTCGAAAGCAGTTCATATTCTTTGTATTTCTGCAATAATCTTAGTTCATATTCTTTGTATTTCTGCAATAATCTTACTTGTAAAGAAGCAAGGAACATAGAGACTTGGTAATTTCCTTCAACCATCAAGGGCTGTAATCAGTGGGTTTGCCCTCACTCACCATTTGTGATGGACAACTTATCATATGATTTGATGTCAAGAATCTATGCATTTACTTGTATCATTTTTCGTTGTATGAACAAAAAAAAATAATTTACTATTATTTCAGGTGAAGGTACTGGACTGCTTCGCCTCCACAGTACATATCGGCATGACCTTAAAATATACAGCTCTGATGAGGGCCGTGTACAGGTATCAACTTTGGTTTACATATTTTTTTTGGGTCTTTTCATTTTTGAATCACAACTTTGTTTGTCATACTGGTTCTATGGTTCTGGTTGTTCAATGCCCTTAATGAACCATTTGTGGTTAAAATCTCTCAAACAGATGTCAGCTGCTGCATTTGCCAAGGGGCTCTTAGACTTAGAAGGAGAATTAACACCAATACTGGTTTGTTGCCTCACACATTCATGATGCATTTTTCACTTTAGGCTATGACTGAAAATATCAAACTTTTTTGTGAAGGTTTCACTTGTCAGCAAGGACTCTTCAATGTTGGATGGACTCGATAATGCAAGTATTGAGATGGAAGAAGCTAAGGTTACTTTTGTTCCTTTACATGAACTCATTTATATAGACTTGTATCCTGTTTTTTTCACAAAAAATAGCTTTCATAATGTGACGGGTAGGTGATGGTAAAACAAGCGTACGCTTCTGCCCATTCTTCAGTTCTACTTTGTTTTTTTAACCCAGTATAACACGTGAGAAATATACATACAATCCATTTTGACCCAGAAAAAGTATATCATAGACCCAAACGGTTAGAAATTAATCTTGATGTTTAAGGGTGTATACGGGTGAACCAAGAAAGATGAGGGTGGAATTAGTTATCATGTAGAATATGTTAGTCAAGGTAAATATTAGGAAAGTATTGAATGTTTTGGTTGTGAATTGGCTGTCATTCAAGCTGTGTTTGAGAGATTTCATAATAATTAAGGTTAGGAGTAATATAATAGATGGTCGTTGTATAGAGTTTAAGGAGTGATCTTTTGTTCTTCATATTAATAACAAGAGTCGTGCTAGTTCCCACAAAACACCGAGCATTATCTTTGTTTTTCTTGGCCAATATTCTAACAATTAGTATCAGAGCGAGACGATCAAAAAGACCTGTGTGGCGGTAAAGGGGATATCAAGTAACAATCGAAGACGTGGAGAATGAAGCCACCCGATCAGTTTTGTGATGGACTGACCGAAGAAGAACCTGTGACAGGTTTAAACTGTGATAGATCCATTGAGGAAGGGCTGCTGATTGAATATTAAGGTTGCTGTGAGGTTCTGATCAAAGGGCTGTGTTTTTGGTAGCAATCAAACATCAGACTAGATTTGTGAAGTTTTTTTGCTCTATTGCCTTTGAAAGATCAAAGGGTTGCGAAAACTGGTTGCGAGAAGCAATCAAAACAGGGTACTGATCTGTGACAGATCAATTGAAGACAGGTTGTGTGACACTACTGCAGTAGTAAAGACCTGTGTGATTCAGGTTATATCCGTGGAAGACGAACATAGAGAGAAGGCGACTGTGTGAAGCAACGAACGAGGTGAAGGAAACCTGTGTGATACAAGTTATAAAGGTGTGATACCGATGTGGAGAAGAAGCTATTTAATCCGTGAAGGATTGATCTAGGTTTGAGCAGTGTGTTTGACACAGGTTGATGTGGAGAAGAACCCGGACAAACAGAAGGCAAGAAAGTTTTTCATGTGACATGAATCCGGTTGCAATCAAAGAAGAAGAAGAACAGAAGCTGTGTGTAGCAGATTTGAAGATCAGTGACTGGTCAAACTAGGAAGAAACATGATTTCAACAAGTGAAATTGAGTCATTTGAGACAAGGTGACCTGAGGTGAAAGTAATCAGTCAGTAGGGACTGATTTTTGTCAAAAAAAAAAAGCTAAGTGATTTAGTGTAGGAAGCAAAGTGGTGTGTAAAGCACTAGAGACCAGATCTGTGTGATTCAGATTAATCAAAGAAAAAAGCAGTTTGTTGTCTGAGATGGCAAAGGAAAAGGAGAAAAAAGAAGTTGAGGACTTTACTATTTGTGTGATGCAAAGATAGTCAATAAGAATCTGATCTAACCTGAAGTAAAAGTTGTGATTGAAGAATCTGATCTAACCTGAAGTAAAAGTTGTGATACTTTCAAGAATTTGAAGAGAAGACGTGGCCAAGGAAGAAGATATACAAGTCATTCTTTTCATCATTGTGATGGTGATGATAGGGTTTAGGGATGTGATATCCAACCCTGAATATAAAGATGAATGGGACCTGAGAAAGTTCTTGCACATTCATGAGATGGTGGTGTTAAGATGCGAAAGTTGTCGAAGAATTATAGTGAATCAACAACATGTGTTACTCGGAATTCAAGACCAAGGTGGTACAACATCAAGATTAAGGGCGAGAATATTAGAAATTAGTCTTGATGTTCAAGGGTGTATACGGGTGAACCAAGAAAGATGAGGGTGGAATTAGTTATCATGTAGAATATGTTAGTCAAGGTAAATATTCGGAATGTATCGAATGTTTTGGCTGTGAATAGGCTGTCATTCCAGCTGTGTTTGAGTTGTGATTTCATAATAATTAAGGTTAGGAGTAGTATAAAAGATGGTCATTGTATAGAGTTTAAGGTGTGCTCTTTTGTTCTTCATATTAATAAAAAGAGTCGTGGTAGTTCCCACAAAATACTGAGTATTATCTTTGTTTTTCTTGGCCAATATTCTTACACAAACTACCCCAAGTTTAGTTGTTTGGGTCCATATTGGTATTCTGATCAAATTAAACTTTCTATAGCCTCTTTTTTTTCTTTATCAGGTGATTGTGTTAAGGGGATATAAATATGAAAGTCATTATGATATTAGATATCACACACACTAGATTAGTTATTTCATATCCCAAATATTAAGTTAAGTTTTCCCCCCTGCTTTTATAGGCTAGATTGAACGACCTGATAACATCTGGAGTGAAGGCAGTGCAGGCAAATGGATTGTCTAAAAAACCCTGGATGGTTGATGGGGCTGGACTTCCACCGAATGCGTCCGAGTTGCTGCCTACACTGGTAATTTTACCTACGTTGCTATCAAGCTTTTTTCTAATTTAGGCTGTTATCTTTAGCTTTGTTTTAATGAATTTGTTCTTGCACTTCTTGTGGAGATATTCTCCAAAATAGGCCAAGGGGTAAATCTAAAATTATGTGGAAGTCCCAAAATAATAAATAAAGAAGGAAGGAGTATTAAAATTTGCTATAACTTGGTCTATAAAGAAAGTGCTAGCGAATTGAATAAAGACATGTTCATTTCCAATATTAAAGATTATTGTGAGTGATCATCAATGGGGAATCAACAAATATTCACATACAGTTTGCTATCTTATTAACAACATTTGTTGTATTAAACAATGTTTTTTCCTACTTGGGTTGTTGATTTGCAATAGAAATTAGCATGTCATCAAGATGGCATATTCTGATTTGATGTGTATTTAATAGGTGAAACTGACTAAAAAAGTTACCGAACAAGTGAGACTACTAGCCAAAGATGAGGATGAGAAGCTTGCTGAGACAACCTCATATGATGTAATTCCACCATATGATCAAGCAAGGGCACTTGGTAAAACTAATATAGACGTTGATCGAATTGCAGCCGGATTACCTTGTGGAAGTGAAGGCTTTCTTTTGATGTATGCACGGTGGAGAAAGCTGGAACGGGATTTGTATAATGAACGCAAAGAGTAAGCTTTTTATACATGAACCTAAAAGTCTACAAATTAGTCCAGACATAACTAGATTCACTAACTTTTGCTTTTATTTCATTTTAACAGTAGATATGATATAACACAAATTCCAGATGTTTATGACTCGTGCAAGTAAGTAAACACCACACACTTGCTTTTATATGTTGGATGTAACTTCTTTCTATGACCGCTCTTCTTTTTACAACTTTCAATAGGTATGATCTTTTGCACAATGCACATCTAAATATAGATGGACTGGATGAACTCTTCAAAGTTGCTCAGGTAGAACACCTTTTCAATTGCAACCAAACATGGCAAAATTGTCAGGTCAAATGGGTTTAGGTCAACGATTTCCTACCGAAATGGGATCGGGTTAAAACAGGTCATTTTAGAAAAAAGAAGTATCAAAATTGGTTCACCCACCATATTTTTAATACGGCTAGTGCTGCTCAGCTTGTTTTTCGTCTGTTAGTTATTTATTTTATTTGTATACAAATAACATATATCATAATTTGTATATACATCCACAATTATAATCTTTATATGATAAGCATAATAACATTATTTAGTAATTTCTTTTATCACAATTATATATGTAAAAATATTTTTTATGTAATACATATCTATCATTTCAAATAGGAATTATTATAGCTTTTTAAGTAAATAGGCTCCTGAATCTAGTCAAGCTCAGCGTATGTAGCTTAAGCTTGTGCTTGTTAATTAATTGAGCTCTAATTTTGGCTGGAGCTGGAGCTCATTTAAGCTCGGCTTGATTGAGCTCTTAGCAATCCTGTTTCAAATAGCTCATGAGTAGATCGGCTTGTTTACAACCCTAGGTGATAACGGCGGCAAAGGTGGCGATTCTTGTCTGCGGCAACCGCGGAGGTGGCTATTGTTCGTGATGGGTGGTGTTGGCCATTTGGACTCGTTCTAAGTTTGCTAGTATCGTAGGAGTGTCCTATTATGACCCATTGCATTTATTAAGTGGCCCGTTTTGACCCATTTCGTTAACTAAAGCTACCCAAGTCAGTCCATTTCCAGTTTACTTAATAATGGGTGGTTGCCAGGTGTAACTAAAATTAGTATGTTATATGATTTTCTTGTATGTTAAGGTTGTATTATTTCTGGATATATCCTTGCCTATGGATCAAATTTATTTTTCTCCTCTTCGAATATTATCAATTTCTCATAGTTACTCGCAATCGTCTCAGTTACTTGCTGATGGTGTTATTCCAAACGAGTATGGCATCAACCCAAAGCAGAAACTGAAGATAGGCTCCAAGGTAACTTAATTCTTGGCACCTTACCTCTATTGCTCAATAATTTTTATATTATTTACACTTATTTATAGTCTCATAATTTTATAAGCTTGGGGAGCTGGGCTTTCATTTATAGTTGTGTTACCTTTGTTATTTGCTAGAAACGTTTAGGTGACTTTGATATGTACATGTATTTTTATATTACCTTTACTTACCAACTTTGTAGATTGCTCGACGTTTGTTGGGTAAAATCTTAATCGATCTGAGGAATACACGTGAAGAAGCCATCAATGTTGCAGAACTTAAGAATCAATGTCTGAGCTCAACGACAGATAAGCAAGTGAAATCTTTGATTAGAAATGAAGAATCAAGAAGAAGTAGCTTCACTAGTGATAGGTCAATGGATCAGGATGAAGACGATGACAAGGAGATAAAATATCGTCTGGATCCAAAGTGAGTACATAATCCTTTTATTTATTCCAAATTTTAATCTAAATTTAGTCACAAAAGATAGTACTTGGAGACCTCCTTGTTTTTTAGTATTGATGTTTTCCATATCCACTTGTTTAGATATGCTAATGTGAAGACACCTGAGAGGCATGTACGGACCCGCCTTTACTTTACATCGGTAAGTAAAACAGCCATCTTAATTAAGCTTGGTATTTTTTATATTTATTATTTTATATTTCAATTTTTGTGTAATATATGTTTATGACAGGAATCTCATATTCACTCATTGATGAATGTCCTTCGCTACTGTAACTTGGATGAATCTCTTCAAGGCGAAGCCAGCCTCATTTGTGATAGTGCTTTAGAACGCCTTTTGAAAACAAAAGAACTTGATTACATGAGCTATATCGTATTAAGGATGTTTGAAAATACTGAGGTTGGTGTATATGAATTCAAAAAGAAAAAAAGTGAATCAAGTTTATCTATTGTCTAAGTAAATAATATTGATCTCTCCCCGCAGGTTAATTTGGAAGACCCAAAAAGGTATCGTCTTGAGATGACTTTCAGCCGTGGTGCAGATTTGTCCCCCTTGGAGGTAATCCATTTTAAGCTAGAATCTACAGTTTTTCTCGTGAACCATATATCCTTTTTCGTACAAATGATTGGTGTACGTTTGTGTAGAAAACCGACACCGAGGCTGCTTCACTGCACCAGGAACACACGTTACCAATAATGGGTCCAGAAAGGCTGCAAGAAGTAGGAGCATATCTTACACTGGATAAAATGGAAGAGATGGTTCGGCCGTTTGCCATGCCCGCAGAAGACTTCCCCCCACCATCCATTCCTCAAGGATTCTCAGGTTACTTCAAAAGTGCAGGGGTCTTGGAGCGTTTGGTAAACCTTTGGCCCTTCAAGCATGCAAATAAGCATATTGATTAAATTTTTCAAAAAACAAACGATAATCAAGTTTTAGGTGAATTTTGAAACAATCAACGTTCATTACACGAACAAAAGTTCTCAGCTTGTTTAGCATGGTGAGCAGTGTTGCTCTGATTTTCGTTTTACAAATGTTGATGTCACAGACAAGTTCAACGTGTTTTACAGATATACATGTTAATTGCAACCGAAAGTTACGAGAAAACTGAAAACTAGATATTAGTTTGTGGCCAAAAGAAATGACCTAGCCCAAGAGTGACGTGTACTGCCTTGGATTTCTTATTCTGGACCTTTTATGACCCATAATGACCCATTCAACTTACATGAATACCTGGAATTAGTTTAAGTACTAGCCCATAAGGAAATTAGTTTAAGGCCCAAAAGAAATGACCGAGCCCAAGAGTGACAGTCACAGTCCGTTAGATTTCTTATTCTGGACATTTTGATGGCCCATTCAGCTACATGAATACTTGAAATTAAGTACATGTACTAACCCGTAAAGAAATTTGTTTAATCAGCAGTCACATTCCATTCCTCGTCACCAACTCGCCATCTTTATAATTATGTTAAAAATCGTTATTTTTCTATCTTTCTTTTTCCAATCAAATAATTTTTTTTTATATTTTTATAATTATTCTCTTTTCTTTACTTGTCATTTTTAAAAAAATGTTAAAAAAATAATAGAGATGAACAATATTTACAATTTAATAGTAACATTTTTCTCTCCTTCATTTGCAACCATTCAAAACCGTTTCTTATAATATAAAGAATATACTCACGAATATGTAAGGAACTCTCGTAAATGTTCTAGGGCCCAGTATAAACAACATAACATAAGAGCATCGTGACTTGGATTCCTTATATTGGCACTTTGCACTTTTATGGCCCTTTCTTTGAATACCCAAAAAAAATGACCTGGCGCAAGGGTTTCTCATGCCAACTCTTTTATCGGGACCAAAAGCAATGATCTAACATTCTAACTCAGGATTGACCTGTCTTGGATTTCCTTTTCTGGCCCATTCAAGCATTCAACTATACGTATAGCTAAAATTAGTTTAAGGGCCAACTCTTAAGGAAACTAGGTGCATCTTGGATTTCATAATCTGGCCCTGTATTCTTGCACTTAGTGGTGCACAAAATATTTGGTTCCGTACCCAAACCTGAGTCCTACCCGTAACTGGTTACGGTTCCTACCCGCTTAACCCCTACCTGGTTCCTACCCAGAAAAACCCGTTAGTTCCTTCTTGGTTCCAATCCCAATTAGGTTCCTACCAGACATGCTCCTACCTGAAGTCCAAAGAGCGCAGACTAGCCACGGAGCTTGGATACGGTTTCCCGATCGGAGATCCACTAAAAAAAGAACTTTCGAATTCTAGCCATTGTGTAATGGCTTTACGGTTGTTTCTTACCATTTTTGCTATTTTGTGATCCATTGGTATGGTTTTAGTTGTGCCCCACCCAACCCGGAATCAGAACAATACCCGCCTCGCACCCCCCGCTTCCTATCCTACCCAATTTAGTGATACCTGGTTCCATACATCGATTCAGTTGCAAAAAGAAAAGCCTGAAATGTGCACCTATGCTTTCTATTAGTTTGAGAAATTAGTTTAAGCTGTAAGGAATGAGATGGTATGATTTGTTTCATCTCTTTGTATATTACATTCTTATGTCAATTCCAATAACTCATATCAAACAAACCCTAAGTCTATATTTCGCGTGATTACAAGTGGAAAATCCTAAAAAACCTTGCCAAGATAATGCAATAGATGTCTGGTGAAACGATTCATGTATTTAAGATTGACTTGTTTATGCTTAAACCTCTCTATTTTGTATACTTTCAAAAGAATGTTAGTGTGTCTCATAATGAAAGTGTTCAGGGTTTAATTTTATGGTGTAGATAGTGATGTGTTTATCTTAGTAATACTTAAATTTGTTAAAACCGTTAAAAAAACTTAAAATTGTTTTAAAAAAAAGTTATTCTTGTACACCACACATGTTTGCCATGGAATTTTGATCGAAAATTGTTATTTCTTATAAATCTTTTAAAATTGAGTTTGTAACTACACAATCTACTAAAAAGCAATTTAATAAGGAAATAAATTACTGTAAAACGATATGTCAAATGTACTCTAACGCATTAATAAAGCTCACAAGAATAAGAAAGCTTTTTCAAACAATCACGAAAAAAGTTTGGTATTATATTTTGGTTATTTTAAAATTTAAACCGGTATAATGAGCGTGTTGGTTACTGTTATATCAAAATGTTGCCTATGATCTACCGTCTAGCTAATCTTGTGAGGCAACAACGTTTTGCCTCCAGGTGAGCGTTTAAATGTTGGATACAATTACAAGTTGTCTTGAAGGATTTTGGGATGTTATGTAACATATAGTAATATGTAGTTTAAAATTTTAATAGAGGAAAGATGCTCTAGTCCCAAGTCTTTTTTTCGTCACTATTCTGTGCATTACCTTTAGTCGCTTGTTTAAATTTTCTTCCTTAGTCATTTTAATCTTCGACCGAAGTTAATATCACAAACATCTTTTAATCCACTTTACGAAACATAAAAACGATGTACAAATTATAATACTAGTTAGTATCACGGTTTACTTATTTGAACAACAAGATGTTATTTAAAACAAAACTGACAAGATGCTATAATACAGTGTAGAGTACCACGTGAAAGTAAAACAACAACAAGAATTTCAATCTAAATTTGCATGTTCATCCTATGTTTTGCTATGCAGACAGCTCATGGAAAAATTAAAGTGAAATTTTAAAGAGCTCAAACAAATGGGACATAGTCCTTTGAAAGGCAAGTATAGGATTCCTAGTGAATACGTCAATAAACTATACCTGAAAGTTATAGAAATCAACAACACATCATAAATGTACTCTTCACATAAAAATTGTCAAAAACAATGATCAACAAATTATCAATGACTCTACTTAACCAACACACAAGCAATCAAATCTTGTGTACTCAACATATCAATTCAAAGATATTTAGAAATTAGAAGCATGTAAGTACAAAGTTACTCTTCTTATTTTTAACATGGCTCATAATCTAATTTTATTAATCATATATATTTACATTTTACAGAATTTAAATCCTTAATGTTCTTAAAACAAAGTTACTTTTCATTTTCTTTATTTTTTCATTTTTTGAACGACAAATATAAAATCCCGTTTCGAAAAATAAGTGTTATTTTAATCGGACTTATCTATTCGTTTCACAGCCGGTACTGTCACACCCCAACCGACGGCGGATCATCGGAGCGGACGAATGTGAATCGATTGCTCATAGCACATGGTAGTAAATACGTTCAAATAATATTAAATGTCTTTTTCATTGAATAATACTAATCAAATAATACATTACAATAAAATAGAATATTGAATAAACATAATGAAATTGTCTTTAGTTTTGACTAAACCGAAGTCCTAATTTGCATATAGAAGTCCACTAATATGCATTCCTGAAATCATGTGAAAAAGTAACGAGTCAGCTAACGAATTAACTGGTGAGTAAACACATGTTTGAATACATATATAGATTGATTAAAATGATTAAAAACAATTCAATTCAAATGGCAATCTCAAGACTTATAATGCAATAGTGTAACATAAAAGACAAACCAGCACAATCAAACCTAATGACTGAATTGACTCGGTCCGAAGACAAAGCCTTATAGAATGAATGATTTCGGTTCCAATCACCACGCGACTAAACAAATGGGGTGGGTTTGTCAAACCAATAGATCTATTATTGTTATCGTGGTTGCATTAATTGTGTTATCATCAAGTTTATCTAACTATAAACACATAATTATAAGTAATAACATAACATGTCTTGAATTGAATTTAGAACGAAATAGAATAATAATAAATATCAATGATTGAATATTGAATCACATGATTTCTCAAAAATATAAAACACATAAAAAAGGCTCGAAATACTCACATTGATAGGTGTTTTGAAAATGATAGAATACAAAATTTGACACCAAAAATTCTTCACGGTTCAATCTAAGGTTTGGTGTCTTATTGTTAGAACAATAATGATTGAAGGACTAGACATGAATTAGGATTTCAATAGGGATTTGAGGTTATTGTTAAGAAAAAATGTAATTAAATTACATAATTTGATTAAATAGAAATAAAATAATTTGATTAAGATTAAAAATGACAATGAATCATTTGTGAAATTGGATAGTTAAATATCACTCAAATATTTTATCCATAATAATTGATTAAATAAATGTTGAGTATGAAAGTGTGAAAAAAAATAATTAATTATTTACAACTTGGTCAAAAATAATTAATTGAATAATTAATTATTGAAATAACTTGTAAAATAAATTGCTTGATTCAAAAATAATTTGTATAGCTAAAAATAAACCTTCAAATAATTTTTGTCATAGTTTTATAATATTAAATCCTTTTTTTAAAAAATAAAAAATAAAAATAGAAGATTACATTATTAAGATTTTCAATAATTAAATAGAAAGTTTCCGGAATAAATGTATTTAAAGAAAATAATTTTTATTTTGATTTAATAGAATTATAACAATTTCTGGGGTTTAATTTATACAAAAAAAGTTTAAAAATAGTCAAACCCGGGACCTCATGTTTATGTGTAATGCTTGTTACCAGTGGGCTATTAGCCCAGATCTGTTTGTGTTTTTAAATTAAAATTTATAAACTGGTTAATACGAAAACCCCAACATCACACGAACCCTAGAATCCACTTTGATCCAAATTGAACCTCAAGTTGATCATGATAACAAAATTGATAAGAGGGATTTTGATTTTGATGATGATAGGAGCATTATTGTATGTTTAATTACCTGATTTGTAAATGAAATCGATGAATATTGAAAGAACTAGATCGCGGCTTAAATGAATTTGGTTCGAGTCGATTGCGATGATAATAATCCAATTGGTTTGATATGAAGCTTTCTCAAGTGGTTATGAACAATAGCCCCTTAACAATTTCCAGTAAAATTAATTGGAAGATGATGAACGACCAAGTTGCAGGTTGATGATGAAGATGAGGGTCAATTCAATGTGTGTGAGTGTTTCGGTTGCAATTAGATAATAGAAAATGTTAAAAAGATCTATTAGATTGTTTCCCCCTAGTATATAGTCTCAATTGAGACTTTTTGACTTGAACGAGTAAATCGAATTAATTTGGGTGTTTCGAAACTAATTGAATGATAATTACAGGATTTTAAACACAGATACATTAAGGTTTGAATTCACAGCGACCTAGAATGCGTTTTAATTCAATCATTCGAGCCATTTGATTGGATTCCTAAGCTGAAACAGATTCAGCATTGAACAGGGAGTTCAGTTTCGTGTGCACACCATGAAACGGGCATAATAATTGAATTTCAGTTGGTCATGGGTTCGAGACAGGCTTGCAAGTGGGTTGGGTCGGTTTAATTGGGTCAGTTGGATCAAAAAATGGGGTTTTTGAGTCGCCGGAGTTGCACCAGAACTTGGCCGGAAACAGGGGGCGACGGGGGTTGGTTTGGGTGTTTAAAGATATTACAATTTGATCCCTGCGGTTGTATAGTTATCATTTTATGTCAGAAACTTTTAATTCAAGTTTAAAAAATGACATATCACTCCCCTTGACTTATTAAACCCAAATTTAATAATTAATCTAATTATCATTTTATAAAGCTTTATTACTTTATAAACTTTATAAATTTAATGAATCTTTTAAAAATCTTGTACTTTAATTGTTTGTTTTAGTTTAATAACTAAACTCATAATTAACAATAAAACTTTAGAGTAAATTAGCATTTACATCCTTGACGTTTTCCCATTTTAATCACTTGTATTCCTGCAGTTTTAAAGTCTCGATTTTCCCCCTAACATTTCATTTTTGTCCCCGTTTGAATCTAAATGACTAACTCCGTTAAATTGTTCAGTTAACTCTTTGTGAAAATGATTAAATTGCCCTTAAGAATAAAAATAAAAAAACTTTATGGGTCCACCCACATCATCTTCTTCTTATCTGACACCCACACACAGATACATACCCACAATCTCTCTCTCTCTCTCTCTCATCTTTTCATCACCTACCACCATAAACACCACCACCATAAACACCACCGCCACCCATCACCACCACAACCTCCCGCTAGTCTGCCGGAGGAGTGGTAGGCGGAGGCGCGGCGGAGGTAGCAGTCGGCGATGAACGGTGGAGGAGCAGAGCGGCGGCCATCGACGATTTTGGATAAGTGGCGGATGGATTCGGTGTAGAGGCTTGCTTCCATGGCGGCGATCGTGGCGCTCTTACGACGGAGGAGGAGTTTGATGTGGTTGAGGAGGTAGCAGATGCTTTCGGAGTCGGTTGATGTGGCGATCCCGGCTACCCAGTCCTCCGCTCCAGCGAATTCGAATCATCACTCCAACGCTCTGTCGACCTACTCAACGAAGAAGCCCTAAATCTCCCAATCCTCAAATCAAGTCTCCTCATCCTCACCAACCACCGCCTCCTGTGGCTCCCCAATCCAGAATCACCACCGCCACTGTCGCCATCTCCAACGGTGGCGGTCCCACTCGCCGCCGTGACCCACATCTTCCACACCAAGAAGTTGCTCAAGGGTATGTTCTTTAGCCCTAAGGTTTGATTTCAAGTATCGATTACACCCGAAGGGAAAGTGGAAGAAAAGGGTTCGAAATCTACTGTCATTACATTGGTTTTTCGCGGAAAATCGGATTCTGATTTGTTTGTGGTGAAGTTTTGGGTGGTGTGGAGGGGGCGAGCATGGGTGGGTTCGGGTTCTGGGATTTTGAGGAAGGAGCAGGAGATGTGGGAGAGTACTGATAAAAGCTTGCAGGCTACATTTCAAGATTTGATGGGGGGTCGCGATGGTGGTGAAGGGGGGTCGCGGTGGTGGTGATGGGGGGTTGCGGTAGTGATGATGGGGGTCGTGGTGGTGGTGAAGGGAGTCACGGCGGTGGTGATGGGTGGCTCTCATAAAGAGAAAAGAGCGTGTGTGGGGGGAAGGACTGTGGTGGTAGTGATGAGGGGTATGAATGTGGTGACGAGTGGGTGTCATGGTGGTGATAAAGGTTGTGGAAGTGGTGTTGAAGGCTGTGGATATGGTGATGAGGTTGTGGTGGTGGTGATGGGTGTGTTGTTAATGAAGAAGAAGATGTTGATGAACGGGTCCCACAAGTTTTTTTTATTTATTTAATTTTAAGGGTAGTTTAGTCTTTTCAACAATAACTTTAACAGAAATTGAAAAGACTAACAGTGTTAATTATCTTGACTCAAATTGAAATAAAAATAAAACGATAGACACTCAAATGAAGATAACATAAGGGCAGATGGCAATTTTGAAACTATAGGGATGTAAACGGTTAAAATAAAAAAACATTAAGGATGCAAATGGTAATTTACTCAAAACTTTATAAAAATAAATTTATAAATTATAAAATTATTATGAATTTATTACATGGTAAACTAAATTAATAACACAATTCATTATATTGATTAAATGACATATTTATGGCATTTAAATCATCAAAATAAATAAGATAATTTAATAATGAATTTTTTTCCATCGTATGAAGGAAAAAAAATAAGTTCGGGTTTGGGTTTCTAGTTTGAAAATAGAACGGATGTTACAGGTACCACACCTAACACCTTAGAATGAAACCTATAAGTAAAAAGATATTCCGAATCAACCCAGAACATATTTACTTTAAGTGAGACTTTTATCATTTTGAACATTTTACCTTAACTACTCAACCGTTGGTCAAAAGTTACTTTTTCTACTTTATATTTTATAAAGTTGCATTTTTATATAATCTTAACCCATGCATTTTGGCATATTCCCTTCGGGTAGAATTCATAGAGCATTACTAATTACTATTTAACAATAGACCCAAACCCCAACTCAATTGCTCTAACTCATTGGGCATCTCAATGCATATTATTATTATATACCCCCTTTCAAATTTTGAACCACACTTCTTTGATTCCCCATGCCACCTCACTTCGCGCCTCTCACTCCCCTTCACCTTTGACCACCTCGGCGTCACCACCACCCCCGTTGACCACCACCACCACCACCACAACCACCACCACCATAAAACCCACAAGCATCTTCTCTCAGACATTTCATCGAACACCTGTGCCCATTATTCACATTTGAAACATGAACAACCACAACACCACCAAAATCACCCCCAAATCCCCCGATCTCCAAGATCTCAGCATCAGCTCCAGCCCCAGAACCGATTTGAGCATCAGCACCATCAGTGGGTCCAACAATTGCTCCACTTGTAAAGCGAGCGACAGTGGCGTTGAAGAGAAAGATGTGACCCATTTGAATGAAGAATGTGAGGGGAGTGAGAAGACGAGCTTGAGTTCTTCAAGCTGTTGCTACAGTGTCGACCCGATTGAATCTAGAGTTCGATCGTTTAACCTCTCGAAGCCCCACAAATCGAACGATATGAGGTGGGATGCGATTCAATCTGTAAAGGGTAAAGATGGGGACTTGAGTTTGACCCACTTTCGGCTGTTGAAGAAGCTGGGGTTTGGGGATATTGGGTGTGTGTATCTTGCGGAGTTGAGGGGGATGGGGTGTTTGTTTGCGGTGAAAGTGATGGATAAAGGGATGCTTGTGGGAAGAAAGAAGTTGATTAGGGCTCAAACTGAAAGAGAGATATTGAGTATGTTGGATCATCCGTTTCTGCCGACCCTTTATTCGCATTTTGATACAGAGAAGCTTTCGTGTTTGTTAATGGAGTTTTGTAGTGGTGGTGATCTTCATATTCTTCGACAGAGGCAAGCTGGAAAGCATTTTTCTGAACAAGCGGCAAGGTTTGATCTTTCATCAATTGTTTTGAAGTTTTTAATCTGTTAATTGGGTTCTCAATGCATAAGTTTGTTTCAGGATGAACTGAAAGTTTTTTTCTTTTTGACGCGAGAACGTGTTACTGGAAAACTTATTCGAGTAGGTGTGTCGGAGTGGTTATGGCTAAAATGAACTTGATATGTTGTGGTTTTCTTGAATTTGTGTTTGTGTGAGAGTAAAATAGAAAGATTATTCTTTGCGCATTTTTTTATGTGAAAATCATAAGGGTTTCGGTTTTAAACGCTGTTGAAACCGACCCAACCATTCAAATTAAAGAAAACTGGTTTGTTTGGCTGCTTTTGAAACCGACCGAACCAATTTTTTGCATGTAGAATGTTAAGCAAGTCGTCTGGTTTGGTTTGTTGTTTCTTGAAACCCAAGTTAGTAGTTTGACCTAAAATAATCATCAAAACCGTTTGAATGGCTGAACCGGATTGTGAATACCCTTTTTTCTATTTAATTTATATCTCATGTGATTTTCTCTTAAAGTCTTGAGCAATGAGATATTATTACTTTCATCTTATTTTTAGGGTTAATTGACCAAAATGCAGCATAATTTTCCTATGTTTTAGTTTATGCAACACAATTAAATTTTCATATAATTATATGTAAAATAGTTGTAAATTTCCAACCTAATTTGCAAGTATTTAGCTGTAATGCACAGGAATTTATTTGCTTCATCTTTTCATGCTAAAGCTTGCTTATAACTCTGCTATTGTTTAATTTGTCAGATTCTATGCTTCTGAAGTGCTTCTTGCTTTAGAGTATCTTCACATGATGGGTGTGGTATACCGCGATTTAAAGCCCGAGAACGTTTTAGTTAGAGAAGATGGTCATATTATGTTATCTGATTTTGATTTATCGTTAAGATGTTGTGTGAGCCCGAGATTAGTTAAGTCCACAAACGAGCCATCTTGCACCTCAACATCATATTGCATCCAACAATCATGCATTGAGCCCTCTTGTAGAGTACCCTCTTGTGTGGAGCCAACTTGTTTTCAACCTTCTTGCTTCAAACCGCGCCTTTTTAGTTCTTCCAAAACATCAAACTCTAAAACAGAAAAAAGTAAGAATACTGTTAGCTTAGATTCACGCCCCGTGCTTGTAGTTGAACCAACCGCTGCTAGATCAATGTCATTTGTTGGGACCCACGAGTATTTAGCGCCTGAGATCATTAGAGGAGATGGGCATGGAAGCGCTGTAGATTGGTGGACGTTTGGTATATTTTTGTATGAGCTGCTTCATGGGAAAACACCGTTTAAAGGCAATGGAAACCGAGAGACATTGTTTAATGTTGTTGGTCAATCGTTAAAGTTCCCCGAAGGGTCAAACATTAGCTCTGCTGCAAAGGATTTGATTCGCGGTCTTCTTGTTAAGGATCCGCAAAAAAGATTAGGGTACAAAAGAGGTGCAACAGAGATTAAACAACACCCATTTTTCGAAAGCATAAACTGGGCTCTAATTCGCGGCACTCACCCTCCCGAGATTCCCAAACCAGTTGATCTTTCGTTCTTTAGTCAAACGGTCAAGTCAACGCAGTCTCAAAATGACAAGAAAGCTTCTGATTCAGATAGATCATCAGGTCCTTATTTAGATTTTGAATTCTTTTAGTTTGTTTCCATGATAAAACTGGTGCAATAGTTCAGTCTTTGATTAATCATCTCATTTGTGTTCACTTTCTCAATGAAAATTTTGGTTTGTATACTTATTATTGCACTTTATGAATTTTTTTTTATACTTTTTGTCTTTTTAAGCTTATAAAAGCTAATAACTTTATTAAAAAAAACATTTCAGGCCCACTTGGATATTGTTTTGCCCTCTTGAAAATTGTCCACAAGCAAAAACATAACAGTTTTGCTTTTCCTTTATCCCTGTACTCAAAAACACTTTTTTTCATATGCTTTTCACAGCTAGAATCTTGATGGACCATTTTCTTTTTCTTTTTGTTTTCTTTTTATTATGAGAATATGTAGAAAGTAACTTTGGATTTGACCCATCATGTTAGAATTGCATACCAACATTTGAGTGATGTCTATTTCATGGTGAATCCTGTTGTGTAGTAGGTTTGATGATTTCAACCTTTATTATTCTGTACTTTGTGTGCTTTTCCTTGGGGGTAGGGCTTTCTGAATATTTTTACCTTTGATGGCACTATTGAGCTTGTATTTGAGTTCTTTTTGTAGTTGAAATGTCTCCCTCTTAAGTATTTTTTCTCACAAAATAAATCGAGGTGTTGTAATACAAACACCGTTTTTTTAAAGGTGTCTACTTCAAGCGCACACTTTTTATTGCAATACTATATCAACAAATCGAGTTAGAAGACGTAAATTATATTTTCTCATATACATGTTTTAATACGTCTACATAGCTCTTTTAATGCCTCGTATATAGAATTGTCTTTAAGGGCATGTTTGGGATTGCTTATTTTGTTGAAAAGGACTTTTGAGGAGAAGGACTTATTAACTTATAATTTTTCAAAAGTAGTTTTTAAAAAAAGTATTTGGATTAGTTTATAAACTAAAAAGTCAATAAGTTGTTTTCTGAAAAGTGTTTGGTTTAGCTTCTTAACGTAAAATGACCAAAAAGGATATTCTGTTAAAAGTTAATAAGCAGTTTTTTAAAAAATGTTTGGGATTGCTTATTTATAAGTTAATACACTGTTTTCTATTATAAATACTTTTTTCCGTCTTGCAAATGGAAAAAAGATTATGAAATATATAAAATAAGATTTGTTTACACAATTTATAAAGATAATGTCATACAAGTAGAAATCTCCATGAGATTGATAAAATAACACCAAAAATGCATGATGTTATGAAGCTGATGTCGTATTACATTCATCTCCGTGAGTCCATTAAATCTTGTGTAATTATATTTCTTATTGCTGCCATATACGTAACATCATGATCCGAACGATTTGTAGTCGAAAGTTCTTCATTAAGTTCATTTGTAGTACCAGCTTTTCTAGGATTATAAGGTTCTTGTTGGGCGGTGTTAAATGCTTCACACAACAACATTTCAAGTAAGCGATGGATGAAGCAATAAGGAGATGGATGAACAACTTCTACTAACAACAAATTTAGATGAATGATACCAACAATATAAGCTTCTAAAACAGCCACTAAACGAACCTTTGTAGCAACAAACGATGACGAGATGGATGAAGAATTTCTAATAGCAAAAAGGTGTTCGATCAGATCATAACATCTTCACTTCTTCAAACGATTTTATAAACAGTCTGATTAATTAGGGATTAATGGAGAGGTCGATGGAGAGGTGGAAGTTTATTGTAGGTTAGGTAAAGGATTAATGGAGAGGTGGGTGGAGTTTATTGCATCGCAGGTTAGGGTAGGGGGTGACGGTCGCAGGTGGCGGTTGTAGGTGGGATGTCGTTGCAGGTTAGGGGTGGGTGGAGGATTAAGGGTTGCCATTAATGGCGAGCAAAGGGGCGAAGGGGGAAAGGGGCGAAGGTCCTTTTGTTTATTTAGGGGCAAATTGGTAAAAGTAGGTTAAAAGAAGATTTTAACTTTTGAAAAGTAAGTCCTCCCTGACTTTTCAATTTTTACTTTTTTCCCTTTGTTAAAAGTGAACTTTTTTAAAAAATGGATGAATTTTGAAATTTTTGTTGACATGGAGAGTTTTTCTTGGAGGATTGTGGAAACAAGGGTACCCGCCACCGTGGGTGTCGGGTTCTGCAACAATTTCAGACTTCCCAGAACTCGCTGATGGGGTTGGCGGGTTCTAGTACAACCCTGCAGAACTCGCTGGTGGGGTTGGCGGGTTCTGGACCTCTGGTACGGGCTCTCCTGTAGACCACACAATCCACCAACTTTTCCTTTCAACTTCAACCGCGCAAATCACCAACTCAACTCCATTTCATTTTCTTTATAAACACCGCATTCAACACACATTAACATACATTTTTTACATATCTTCATTATACAAAGCTTTCAGTATGTCTCAACCTTATTTTCTACAGTTGTATTGGGGTGGTGATGTTTCTTTTATGAATGGAAATATTATGTGCGATGCTTCAACCCGAAGTACCACTGTTGTTCTTCACCAAAGAATGCCATACGTATCATTTGTTGATTTTATTTACGGTCATCTTCAAGTTGAAAGAGAGCATTATAATTTGAAATTCAAATTATTTTACACGTATGTTGTGTTTTCTCAAACTTCTGAAATTTTTAACGATGCAAGTCATGAGATATTGTATCATTTGGTAGATAACATTGAAAATTTCCTTGGAAATATTCATGTTATTTTTCAGCGAATACCATCTGTCCAACAATCCAATTGTATGGATCCACTACGCGAATTTTCTGTATCAGAGAATAACCAATTAAATGTTCAAACCTCATTAAAATCTCAGTTTTGTTCATAAACTCATTAGTGCCAGAAATAATATCACCATCAACCTGTAAACCCCATAATACCTGGACATCTTGAAGGGTGACCATGCATTCTCCAATAGATAAGTGAAAAGTGTGTGTCTCCGGCCGCCATCTCTCCACCAAAGCAGTAATGAGACCACAATCAAGTGTACGATATCCACAATCGAAAATACCTCCGAAACCGCGCCAACCTTATGTGGCGCATGACATTATGCGAGATAGGCTTTTCAGCAATGTGTTTCCAAAATTTTTTATCACCTCTTCTAGCTCTAAATATACCAGCATCACTCGGTGGATTTTGAAAATAATGAGTTGCTTTATGCTCACCACCCAAGAATAATAACTCATTGTTAATAGGACCCGGTGTAATTTGCCAACTCATTTTGTAAGAATTTTTTTGTATAATGAAGATATGTAAAAAATGTATGTTAATGTGGGTTGAATGCGGTGTTTATAAAGAAAATGAAATGGAGTTGAGTTGGTGATTTGCGTGGTTGAAATTGAAAGGAAAAGTTGGTGGATTGTGTGGTCTCCAGGAGAAGGAAAAGTTGGTGGATTGTGTGGTCCCCAGGAGAGCCGGTGATGTACCAGAGGTCCAGAACCCACCAACCCCACCGGTGAGTTCTGCAGGGTTGTACCAGAACCCGCCAACCCCACCGGCGAGTTTTGGGAAGTCTGAAATTGCTGCAAAACCCGCCACCTACGGTGGCGGGTTCCCTTGTTTCCACAATCCTCCAAGAAAAACCCTCCATGTTTTTAAAGTGACTTTTATATTACTCAAACACAAAAATAACTTATTAACTTTTTAAAAATTAATAATTATAAGTTAGTGGAAAAGTAGCATTGCCAAATATGCACTAAGGCCCTGTTTGATTGCACTGACCCACCCCCTGACCGCTTATTGGCTGACTCGGTCAGCCGGTCAGCGTGTTTGATGTGCACGGCGAGCCCATTGACCCGGTCCATGGCATCTGACCGAGACCTAAATATTTTGATCACTAACCCAATTTCCCTTCCCCTGTTGGTCCGTCATCTTCTATCTCGCCACCAATTTTACCTTCCCCTTCTCTGTAACCATCCCGTCGTCTTCACCAGTGACCAAAGTCACCGCCGTTGCTGTTCACCTGCCTCCACCCGCCGTTGCTTTCCACCTTCTCTGTCACTATTGTATGCCTCCACCCGCCATCTTCGCCGCTAACCACCTTCCCCTTCTCTGTATGACTTTAGTATGATTTTAGTATGACTTTTGAATGACTTATGTAAGACTTTAGTATAACTATTGTATGACTTACATAAAAAACCTAAGTCTACGTCGTTCGCTGTGGATGATAGACTGTCCGCCGCGGATGCTAAGTCATCCGCTGTGGATGTTGAATAAGCTGTCCGCTGTGTCTTGGATGCTGTCCGCTGTGAACACTTGTTGTATGTTTGTCTTGTTAGTTGTCCGTTGTAGAGTGTTCATCCGGTGTGAATTGAACATCCGCTGTGGACTGTTCAGCTGTGGACTTTTGTTCATCCGCTGTATGTTTTGTTCATCCGTTGTAGACACTTAGACTTGTTCTTTATCCGCTGCATGGACTTGGTCATCCACTGTGGGCACTTCTTCATCCGCAGAGTCAGTCAGATACTGAATCAAACAACCAAGTTTCAGTCAGATGCAGACTCAGTCAGAACTTCTAACTGGGTTAGCTTCCGACTCAATTAGATTTTACTGACTCAGTGGTAATCAAACAACCCCTAAATATATTTATATAGATGTTTGATGCGGATGCATGCATATTTACTTTTAGAAGATAGGAGGGGTTGATTAGTAAGATAGGTAGTGCGTGTGGCTAACCTCTGAATATAACGCTATCTTGTTTTTCCTTTTTTTAACGAAAACACTTTTTAGGTAGTTTCTGTTTATATTTATTTTTTTTCCACTAACCCAAATATAGCTATTTTATATGGCTATATACGTATATATTTTTTAAATGCGAATGTTTTCTTTAATAGATATTTTAGACAATTAGTTGAAATAATGATAGTGTTTTAAGAAAAGTATTTTTTTCTAATTGAAACAAGCATTTAATAATGGTTTCTTGCACCAACTTCTCTTTGTACCACTTGAGTATTATTTGTATCGATTTAATATTTCAACTATAACAAAGATCACTTTTTGTAGAAATTCTCATTCCTAAATCTTTCTAGATATGATTGAAGACTCAGATACTAGATTCATAAAATGGTAATTGCATAAAATGGAATATAACAAAGAATGACTACACTTAGTCATAGCAATATTCTTTATAATTTATCCCTTATGTTCATTTTGTAACAAAAATATACTCAATAAAAATACTGATACAACAAAAATAACATCCCCTTAAAACTTGAAAATAGGGTGATACACAAATCATGCTTTAAGAGTATTAAAGTTTATATATATACACTAGTGATTGTGAGGATTTGGTCCAATAGAAAAACTTGAGATGAAGGGTTGAGTTTTATCTATGTCAATTTGGTATTAATTAGTTGTGGCATAAATAGGTAGAATACGATAGATATGGTACTATCTAGGTGTTTAAGAAAAAGTTTTAATAAAACAGACAAATATAACATGTTCACCTTCGTGACCACATTTGTTTTAACATGTTACACAACCCAACCCAACCTGCACGCATGGTAACCATGCATTCATTTTTTTTTTTTTTTTTTTTTTTTTTTTTTTTATGATACTTCTACTTCTAAATTATTTTAAATTAATTTATATCATAAATTATTTCATATTTTATATTTGTGTTTGAATCTAAAACCTTCTTTTTAAAAACATATGTCATGTTAATGATGGCACCCAGTTATTAAAAAGTATTAATAATGTTAATTTCCTATCATCTTGTTCTAGCGCTTGGGTATTACTTAAAGGTTTATAAACGTATGGTTCCCTGTTTTCTTGAAAAGAAAACATACTCACGTTCTTTTAAGCTTTGACCCGAACAAAAAGTAATTGAACAAGACTTTTGGCTAAACAAAATATCAAGCAATTACAAAACATACTTTTAATCCTTAAAAGTTTCTAATTTTTACAATCACCATTTCATTTCAATTTTTGAACTATTTTTCGTTCAAGTTTGCATATATTATTATGAGAAAAATGCAATTTTTTTCTCTGACGTTTTGTTGAATTTGTTATTTCAATCTAATTTTTTTTTTTTTTTTTGTCATTTCAGTCACTGTATTTTACCAAATGTTGTTATTTTCATCCACTCCACTAACTCCGCTAAGATCTCAGTTAAATACGAGGTTATTTTAGTTTTTTCAGCACTCTAATTATCCAATTACAACAAATTAATCAACTAATCTTCAATTAAAACTAAAAAAACATGAACTGACTAGTGAGACCGGACGCTTCGATTTAAAAGGTTCGATTAACTATAACCCATGTTATTCGATTGAGGTCTGCTGTGAGATTTTAATTAATCTTCACATTTTGCTCTAATGTGTACGTTTATTCAATTGAGGGCTGCTGTTGTCACGCTTTGTTTGATTGAGGTATGTTGTTGTCACGTTCGTATTGTCACGTTTATTTGAACGTGACAAAAATAGATCTCAATTAAACAAAATGTGAAAACAGTAGATCTCAATCCAACAACGGTGTACATTCGAACAAAATGTGAAGATTAATTGAAATTCCACAGCAGACCTCAATCGAACAATATGAGTTAGAGTTAATCGAAACTTTTAAATCGAAGTGTCCGATCTCACTAGTCGCTTCATATGTTTTTTAGTTTTGATTGAATATTAATTGATTAATTTGTTATAATTGGATAATTAGGGTGTTGCAAAAGACTAAAATACCCTTATATTTAATTGAGATCTTAACAGAGTTAGTGGATTGGATGAAAATGACAACATTTGGAAAACTACAGTGACTGAAATGGCAAAAAAAATAATTTGGATTGAAATGACAAATTCAACAAAACGTCAGGAAGATAAATTGCATTTTACTTTATTATTATTCACTCCCTTATTTGACTTTTTGTTTTCTATTTCAATGTTACACGTGTGATATCGCCAACACCTATTATTTTTCCTAGATTATTTTCGTAACCTTTCTCAAAAGATGAATGAATCAAGGTGTAAACTAGTCAAACATGTTTTTACAGTAATCTATACTACTATATAATACATATTAGTAATCTATACTATTATATAATACATTTTAAAATGATAAGATGGTAATTTTATTCAAAGTGTAAGACACATATACAACATTTTGAGCATAGAGTACAAGTGTTTTATGTAATAGTTTCACTTTTGTCTTCATTTAATTAACTTCTTCTAATTATTATATTATTTAATACACATTATTAATGCATTATCTAAAAATGTGATATTAATTAATTTACTTTATTAAATTTTATTTTATTTATAATAATATAAATTGATATTTAAATTTATAGTTACTAATCATATTTTATAACTAAATACTATTTAGATTAAGTATTAATTTATTTAAATACTTATATGTATGCTATTATATAATACATTTCTTTAGATAGAGATGCAATTTTGCTAATCATAAAAGTTTTGAAGCAACATGTATAAAAGGAGTGCAATGAATTTAAGAGGGGTAGAATAGACAATTGATTAAAATTTTAAAAAACCTTAGGGGTAATATGGTAAATTTATTCATAAAATTTTATATACCTTGATATTTTTGCCCTTGTCACTTTTGTGTATTTAATAAATATTATTAATACATTATTTAAAAATATGATATTATTTAATTCACTTCATTAAATTTTATTTTATTTATGATACTATAAATTGACATTTAAATTTATATTACTAATTATGTTTTTATAAATAAATACTATTTAAATTAAGTATTATTTTATTTAAATATTTAAGTATATAACTTATATATATCTTCATATTTATAATAACTATAATACTAATATTTTTAGGGGCATATTATGAGTTTAATAATTTTAATATTTATCTATATCTTTTATAATAAAAGTGAAAAGAGGATCGAGTGATAATTTTACATATGGATTAAGACACCCATATGAAAAGTCATGCTTAAATTTCAAAAAATTAACCATTTTATTTCATTTACGCCCTTATAATAAAGCATAACATATGATACTTATAATACAAATGTTAAAGCATATACACGTGGCCAAACAAAACCGCTATTTACTTTTAATGCCGTTCATTCATCGCGATTGAGCACCAATTCCTCTTTCCCTTTCCCTTTCCCTTACCGGTTATTAACAGCTCAATAACAATCAAAATGGTAATTGTGATCACAATTTCTTCATTAACTTTCTTCGGTTTATGCCAATCATCACCGAAAGCTGTCTCTAATGATTATAAAACTCTAACCTATATTCATAGAAACAACCCCTCTAAAATATAGGTAATAAGTAATTTACAACCATAAATATTACTCATGCTTTCACTAATCTTGTTGGGATAATATAGTTGTCTTAAAGATATTTGTAATATACGTAATTATTTTCTTTCATTCAAATTTTTCAATAATTATATTTTGATTTTCTAACTTACATCATAAGTGGACATTTCCACTAGTATATAATAATAAACAAGTCTCCTAAGTGTCTATTAAAGTTATTTAAAGTTATTTTTGCGCTTAACTTTTATTACTCAATATTGTGTAAATAATTTTAGTTTTAATCTTCTTTTGAAAAAGTGAAAAAAATAAAACACATATGAATCTGAACTATTATTATTTTTTTCAAATTAACTTAAAAGTATGAGATAGTAGTGAATAAAAAACTTTCAGTAAACAATACTCAAGTTTCATTGATAAATCTTAGGTTACTATTTACTAAAGTTTTCTATATATAAGCATAAATATATATGATCGAAAACTATTTGGTCCACCAATACACTATGTCGCTCATACAATTGATCATGATGAGATGGAATCGAAACTCAATGTAAAATCAAACAAAAGTTTAGTTGACACAGATACTTTTTAAAAAAAATATTTTGCCATTTCAGTTTTTTTATCACAAAATCACGATAAAATAACGATAAACATTCAAATCTAATAAGTGGTATGTGGTTCTTTTGAATTTTTAGAGAACGAGTTTTCATGGTTACCAAAAGAAGATGACGGTGTCTTAGCGGAATTGGACCCGTTACAGTTTACGATGTCGTATCCGACTCGGCCTTTTCCTTGTTCTTTCGGTTTCGAATGTTTTCGTTCTCTGACTTTTCTGTTTCACCTATAAAATATAAATTATAAAGTCAACCATGGGCCCTAATATAAATGGACAGAGTGACAGACAGCGAAACTGTGTTGGGCCAGTAGTCTCTTTCAGAGTGACAGACAGCGAAACGAAGCTTAGACATTCACGTAGGAGTGGTGGGGGAGAAATTTATTTTTTTTACGGCGGGCGAACTCGATATTTATATAAAAATTTACACAACCAGACTAAAATTTAACACTACCGACGAAAAAAAAGCCTTCCACCTCCACTATCCTCCGCCAATGGTGTACATCAAAGTATTTTTTTTTTCTTTCTGTATTTTGAAAAATATAACATGTATAGTCATTTTTGTCAAGCATTATATCATTATAACAAATTTGTCAGGATTATAACAGATTGAATCATGAAAATTGTAACAACATTTGTTTTTTTTTTTCAAATTTGTTGGAGTTTTAATAAAAAGTTAAAACCCTAGCTTCCATTATCATGAAAACTTTTTAAGATCAAAATCATGATATGAAAGAAGCAAAGATAGACCTTGAAAGAAGCAAAGTATCACATGGAAATTAAAATCTCTAACAAGTCTGTTTTAGCTGACCCCGTTGTTCGTCGGGTATTGATGGGTCCGTAAGTCCTAAAAAAAGTAAAATACAATATTATTTGACAAGGATGAAAGTGAAAAGTTCAAAACTACCCCTACCATCTAATGAAGATTAACCTTAAAAGCTTTAACAGTTACATTTTATATATATTGAAGCGTGGATGTTTTTTTTGTGACGGTATCCCCCGTTAATTATTATATGTTGTTTGAATGGTTTGTGACCAATTAGCGTTTCTCTTATTTTTCAGAAGCAACAATTTTACTTAAGTTAAATTGACACAATTGGGTCTGCAAGATGGAATTTTATGAAATCTTCGGGTTACTTTATATTGTTCTAATCACATCTTTTAAATCCTTTAACGTGTTTGAAGATCTTACATGTGCCAACTTTCTCTATCCGTAGTTGAAATAATTAGTTTCAAGTATTGTCAATACACCTCATTGTAACGAGTGAGTTTACGTAAAGATTTTTGTTTTTATATAAGTTTTAGACTACATTAAGTTAATCTTGTTTTCACGTTTAGTACGGCACAACTCGCACGGTTTTAATGTTAGTAATTTATTAATAATTTAACTTTTTTTCTATTATTTTATATAATACAATTATAAAGAAATATTTTGTTATAAAGGTAAATTTGTTTATAAGAAATAAATGTAAAATTAGACGATGATAGGAAAACATAGGGGTGTTTGGAAAACAATGGAACTTTGAGGAGAAATGAGGGATAAGAGCGCAAATCATAGTGTTTTAATAGATGTGTTTCTTAGTGTTTGAATTGCTTAATGTTGTAAATGCTAACAACAATGAGAAAAATGCCACATGTTTTATAAACATTTGATGGGCAAATTGGATTTTAATAATCCAAACTATTACTCATTGGCCGATTATAATCCATATTATTGATATGACCGGTAATAATCCCAACTTTCAATTTTGTTACCATCAACAGTTTCAGTAATGTAATTATCATACATTCACACTCGATTTGTACTGATTTTAGGCTCGGTTTGGCTTGAATGTTTTTTCATTACGTTCATATTCATTATATTGAACAAATCGAGTCGAAATCAAGCGCAAATTTTTAATAATTATGTTACTGGGATTGTTGATGATAATAAAATTGAAAGTTGAGATTATTACCAGCCAAATCAATATTATGGATTATTATCGGCGAATAAATAATAGTTTAAATTATTAAAATTCAATTTACCTATTTTATATTACACCAACTTTTTACATTTATCAATGTGGGAAGAAAGTTTTTAGAAAAGCTTATATGGTGTTTTTCTATCCATCAATAAAAAGATAACTATAATAGAAAAGACCGGTTACGAAAAGGTTATTTACAATAAATTTCACCTAACTTTTTTTTTATAAAGAAGACCTTGAAATAAAATGGTATTTGACACTTCAAAATCGATTGAGTCGCATACTCTTTAATTTATAAGTAATTCTTTATGGCCCGGCCTTTGGATGAGAATCTATATATAATATTTAAAGAGTAACTTAAGGGGACACTTGATACATTTTTAGGCCTCCTAAGTTTATTTTTCTCGCATCTCTCTCCTCTTAAATAATTACCTAAATTAAAAAATATTAAATAATTTTAATTCTTTTTTAGATTAATTTTTTTAATAAATTAAGATATATATCTTTTTATTAATGTTATTTTTAGAATATAATTTTTTATACAATTAAAATTTTTCTAATTCATTTAACTTTTTTTAAAATATAAAATATTTTAAAATTGGTATTTTTAAAAAGTAAATTTTTTTATGAACTAAAAATAATTAAAATTAGGAGTTATAATAAAAAAATTTAAAAATAACATTTTTAATACGATTTGTTTTGAAAAAAAATATTTAACTTTTTTTGGAAAAAAATTTAAAAATAAAAGTTTTAAAATTAATATCGTTATTTTATTACTTATATGTAATTTTAGTCATATCTTGTTTTAGATTATTATTTTATACTTCATAAATTTTTATTATATTTAATATTTTATTTTTCAACCCGTATAATACAAGGGTTTACTAAAGCTAGTATTAAATAAATAATAATCAACAACTAATCAGAGATATTACGAACATTTATAGTCTGATCCAAACCGATTCAATACGATATCTCTATATTTGATTACAGAGTCAAAATAATTCGAAATTGGTCTAATTATTACAAATAATTTTTCAGTGTA
Source organism: Flaveria sonorensis (assembly GCA_025506505.1). Taxonomy (NCBI): domain Eukaryota; kingdom Viridiplantae; phylum Streptophyta; class Magnoliopsida; order Asterales; family Asteraceae; genus Flaveria; species Flaveria sonorensis. The sequence continues at coordinate 9,491,264 of CM046438.1, forward strand.
TATTATTCAAAGCTTAATTTCTTCATACTAATATTCTCACACTCACTTAATATCTATGTCACGATTTGACATGTCAAAAGTATTTCTTTTAAGTCTAAAAGAAGACAGTTTTCTTTAACTGTATATATCGCTATGACAATAAACAAAAGTTAAGGTCAATCTCTGTTAGGTGTCGGTTTATACTTAAAAGAGCCTACTTTTACGTATGATCAGTTTTATGTCATCTTGTCACAAGTTAAGAGTAAAGATGAATTGAACCTTTTAGCTTTAGATAATAAGTGTAAACATACTAATGTTACTACAAATGTAGTTTACAATGATGTTTTTGTTTATTTGTGACCTTATAATCAAAAGTTGTTATGTGTTATTTAATATATAACACACTTGATTTTATTTTTATTTTTATGTTATTTAATAATTAACTCTCCACACTTCCGTATAATACACGGGTAACTAAAACTAGTCTATCTATATTAATATAAGAACATCTAATGAGCAACATAGCACATTTTACATGCCTCATTATGCCACATGATAATTATTTAAACATTCTTTCTTCCTATACTATTTATCACGCGGATCAAAAAAATGAATCCGGTTTACCTGTTAAACTAAATGGATCCTATATATGTTAAATTTTTCCAATTCAAACCCTAACTCCTCCTTACGCAAGGTATCTTTCTATCGATTTATCATCCCCAGGTAACCATTAACCTTGAAATTTTACACACGACCTCCCAAGATGCGTCGATCGACGGCTTCAACTACATAGCAAGTATCATCTTTATACAATCGAACTTCTTTTTTTAAGTTTATTAAATTTTACAAAATGAAAATGATATTTTTGGCCTACACATACAAAATGTATAAACTTCTTTTATTTTTTAAATAATATTTTCAACATACGCAAAATGATAATTAGTGAATACACTTCTATTTTATTTTTTATTTTGATATACAGAATTCCTCATCACTTTTTATCTTTCTCTTTTTCCGTAAAATATCATATGTACAATTCGAATATTGGGCTAAAGTTTAGACTATGTGTAGTGGTAGTTAACATGCCACCTAAGCACCATATAGATACAAATCTAAATGCCATGTAGATTTAAATCGTTTTACTAAAACCTTTTTTAAATCAAGTATAGTGGTTAACTAATGTTTGAAGCTCTTATTGATGCAATAATTTAAGAAAAATTGTGTTTGATGTCCGTTAAGAGTTTGATGCCCTATGGATTTCAATAACTTTTTAATTAACTTGTAATGATGTTTGGAGTCACAATTGTGTCTAATCATGTTTAGAGCTCTCAAAATACCTACTATATATAGTCTTATAGTTACAAATATATAAATTTTGTACTCGATTCCGCCTTGTTTATATATAAATCGATATCAAACAAGTTTTTTAAACGAGTCACGAGCTACTAGGTTTTTAAGCAACCCTACTTTTGGAGGGGTCAACAAATTCTCCTTTCTACAAAATCAGCTAACCTTTTATCGTTTATATATTTACACACATTTCCGTATGCTTTTTAGAAGATCAATAAACCTAAATTGGACGTAATATGAGAGCTCTTATCTCTTATCTTTTAGTTATCGATTTTTTTTTGTCTTTGTTGTTTTTTATATCAAAGATATATGTATATATTGTTCAGACTTTTTCGTAACCATACATAATTTTATATAATTATTGATTATATTATATTTATATAAACAACAGGTTTTTATAAACTCACAAGCCTAACCGATACAAAATTCAAGTTAAAACTCGTTTATAAACGAGTTTCATCTTACACACAACCTCAGCTCTAATCGAACTTTTTTTAACTAATCAGTCACAAGTCAAAAGCAAACACCCCTAAATCGTACCATAACGTCTAGACCATTGGCCAGAACTCCGGTAACTAAATAAACATCTATCTAATTCAATCGAAATGACTTGTAATCAAGTTTAATCGCGATAAATCCAGACCTACAGACTTGCATAAAACCATTCAACTTACAAGATGAAATGAAACAAATGTAACCATAGATGCATATAATACAAAAGCAGGGTTCATAATGAAGCTGAGAAGATGAAGAACATTTTGTTCAACAATCAACACTTGATTAGAAGAAATATGTACCTCTTTTCAAATGTATGCATCCACCATCCATCATGTGTTAACAATGAATGGATCAAGTAGTTAGAAACTATTGGTCCTCAAAACAGCATTTGGAAATTAGACCTTAATGCGCTGTTGTCAAGCGTCAACATTTCAAGGCTTTAGAGCCAAGGCAAGGCCAAACTTTGCACTCTTGTCAATATCTTTAGTGTCAACTTCTCCTGAAAGGGTGAGAAAGGACATTGGACGCCACTCGTGTTGGATCACCGCGCTTGCCTTTCCGAAGTTGTTGACCCGCGCTTTGACTGTGGTCAGTGGGTCCAATGAGTGTTGGGTGCCAACCATGATTGTGTTTTCATTGGTTGAAAAGCTGTGGTTCACCTCTGCGCCTACTAACGTGTTGGTTAGGGGATTAACGATATGGTAGTAGGAAGCGTTGAGCGAGTCACCCTTGTCGTTCCTGTGTAGTATAGCCAACATAATACTTGAAAACTCATTTTAAGCTATCAAAGCAACATTTAGCTGTTACATATTACCACGACCCGTTTCAGATAAAATACAACCCAAATCAACCACAAAATGAACTACATAAATACAAAGGGAACCAATATAAAATTAAAATGAACAGCAAAAAGACAAAGGAAATAATATAAGATTAATATGACTACAAAAAGACAAAGAACCGATAAAACATCAAAATCAACTACAAAAAGACATAGAAAACTAATAAAAAATCTAAAAATACTCCTGACAGAGAAAATAAATTTATATAAAAACCAAAATATCCAAAAGACAAAGAAACTAGTATGTGATCAAATTGGTTGCTCCCAGTGTCCTACTTCCTAATAGTTAACTTTTATAACTGTAAATTGAACGGTTCGAAACATATGGTCATGTCCAACCTATTTACAACCCAAACCCTTTTTGGCCCAACCGGCCAACCCTAACCCATGTTCGCATCGTGTAGGAAGTCGTCCCAAACTTAAATCATGTGTTTCCATTGAGTTGGTCATTTTACAGCACAACCCTATGAAAACTCTTATTTTTATAATTAAAACTACTTGCTAACTAGAATGCATTATCAACTCACAGGGTCAAAGAAGCAATAAGATCAGCATTGGAGAAGCTAAGGCCAGCATTGTATTTGATGAAGTTTCCAGTTTTGGTGTCAAAAGAGACATCAGCACCAATGGAGCTTATGTTTGTTCCCACCACACCAGAAAAGTTCATGATGGGGTTTGCAGCCACCCCAACACTTGCACAAATTCCAGCATAGTCATGCAAGTATTGAAGTTCAACCTAGTAAATAATGAAATACAATTCCAGGCTAATCAATAAACCTTTCAAACACATTTCAATGAAAAAAATGTAAAACACATCTGTAGTTTCTAAAGCATGAAGAAAAGATTGCATACCTTGCCAGACCTTTGATCAGGGACTTTAAAGCTAATTATTGTTTTAAGCCCAGGCATAGGTTCATCAACTGTGATAGCTGTGGAGAGCTAGTAATGATACGAATAATTCAGTTAACATTCATATAAACTTTAAGTACTAACAATCAGCTATTCAAAAAAACCAAGGCATTGAACAATGTCCACAAAAGGTAAGGAATGTAATTACTGGTGCAAAAAAACATCATGTTATAGAATGAGGTTTGTGGACTTCTGAAGGCCAGTGCACTACTATGATCAATACCCAACATTGTATTTTAACCAGAAAATACAAGAGATGATGTAACTGATGCAAGAAAAAGAGTTCTTACATTGGAGTTGGTGTCCACTATGATATCAGTAGTAATGTTGTTCCTCTTCAATTGTGTATTGACATCAGCTAGAAATAGTTCACCTGTCTTTATTCCAGATGACGTTATTGCCTACAACATTGTGTGGAAGTTCAGAAGTTGAGAACTTATAGTCTTGATGCGAACGACATTAACAAGAGAACACCACAAGTCATCGGATCAAATGCAAGTATACTGTAAATAACGTTTACCCCATATAATTATTTTTTCTTAAATATATATCATAAAAAGTAAGAGCGGATGTTATGAGATTTGGCACTACCAGATCATGAACCATGATAAGCCTCAGCATACTCATAACTCACATCCAACAGATGGAAAATGAAAACCTCATTAACTAACACCAAAAATGTGAATTATCGCAAAAGTCTAAACAAAAGTTGTATAAAAGCAAGAATACGCCACCTACCCTACTAGTTTGATACATACGAATATATGATCCAGAAATCAACAAACAGAATCTTGAGAGTTATTGTCCATCAGTATAATACTTGCTAAAACATTACGATATGGCTGTATTGTATCTTTAGCATTTGATAAGACATTTGCCAATTTAGTAAGCAATATGAAGGTCCAAAAGCTACTTCGTATTATAAAGAAGTGTGACACTAAGAAACGAGCTCAATAAGTCCACACAATGACAGAAAATATATGAAGGAGCATACCAAAGCGTTAATGTCCATACAGATTGCAAGTTCACAACTAACGCATATAGGAAAGGCCGTATCTATTAACCAACAGGGCATCGGTAGCATCACTTGTCATCTGGATCAGACCCTATAACTATAGTCTCGCTACAGCTAACTATTTCAAATACAACAGAATTAACACCATCTAATGTAGAATCCAGGACATGATTGAAATTTTCCCAGCTAGTCCCCCCAAATATGACAGAACAGTTCTAACTTTGCTAATTAATGAGGTTCATAAACTATACGTATATACAACGTTCCATTTGACATCTGATGATAAGTAGTGTACTCTCCGACCAAAAGATTGTGGGTACAGGGTACTAGTCATGTATGGTGCATGATGTGGTGACTGTATCCTAAAAAAATCTAGGTGTTACTGTTAAGAAAACTTAAATAAACGTTACACTAATTATAACAACAGAAGACTGCTTACAAGTTTATATGAAATGCAACATAGAAGAACTTATGATTCCTAAATTGTGAACCACATGCCTATCAACTACTAATTTCCAGAAACATGAAAACTCATATAATCAACTATCTCTCACAGATTGATAGCCGTTCATTAGCAGCATAGAACTTGATAATCGGATAGACAACAACCTACTGATGCTCAAGTAACAAGCTCAAGCAGAAAACGCGATGGAACAAAACTACAAATTATAACTTAAAAACAAAAATGAAAAGTAACCCACAACTCCAGTAGGTGAAAACGTCGTGATGGTGAACTTATGGTCTCCATGATAATCCTTATACAGAAGATCTGCATCACGCAATAAACAAACTTAAAATCAACTTCTTCTGATCCAAAATTCCAACACAATTACAATCTACACATACATATACAAACGTATATATCGAACTATACAATCATATACACATATTGATAAACACAAAAACACATACAAATCGAAGTGTAAAACCTCATCTACACATCAAGTGATTGATAGAAAACGAACCTCTAGCTTTTTTGCCGATATCGGAGTAAAGTCCTGGACCTTTAACCATGATTTTTAGCTCAAAAACAGAGGTTTAAAAGGATAAACAGAGGATCAAACAGAATCACCTTACAAACGATGATTTCATCAGTGATATACTGATATTATGAACTGAGGGATTGTGAGTGGTAATCTTTTTCCAGAGCTAAAATGGCTAAACTGTATATTTATGTACATGTCGGGATGCATGATGTACAAGTAAGGGATGCGTTTGGTGTTCTTATGTGGTCTTTGGATGAAAAAGTTGCCACGTGGTTTTTTTGCTGACACGTGTAGTTCTTACGTGTGCTTAGGTTTATGTTGACCGTTGGATTTGGTAAAGCGGTGTTTGCATGCTTTTGTAGCCGTAGATCTGAGAGGGCTTAAGAAGTTTGATACCTCCGGATGTGGGTTTCTTACACGTGGGTTTGTATTTTAATGTGACGAGCCTGCGAAATTGGGGTGTAAACGAATAAAGACGGCTCGTAAGTTAATTGAGATTTGTTAATTAAAAGTTTGAATCGAGCCTAGGTTAAATGAGCCTGATGTCACGGACTGATTTGTTCAGTTTACGTGCGGCACTTAGATTCGTTCTAAGTCAGCCTTCTTGATCTCAAATGAACGGTTTATGCAGCGGAAGTCTTTGTAGGGGAACGTTAGATTTGTAGTATGCAAGTAGAATGCTCGTGATGTGTATTACAACACAAGTATTAAGCTTGTATTACGAGTACAAGGTTTTGAGTTACAAGGAACTTAGGTGTGTGCAAATGAGGCACCACCAACCTATTTATACTAGTTACATAGATTCTAGAGTGTTCTATATCTAGGAATGTTACTGGACAGGCTTTTGCTTTTCGGAAGAAGTCCATTCCCAGTATGATATCATAGTTGTCTAGTGGAACGATTGAGAAGTGCAACTTCCCTACCCACGTACCGATCTTTGTCTTTACGCCCCATGCTGCTCCTTCTATTGGTTTGGCGTTCCCGGAGGCGTCCTTGATCCATCCTTCTTGCATGGTGATCCTTAAGCCAAGTCTTCGAGCCTCTTCAGGTGAGATGAAATTGTGGCTTGCTCCAGTGTCAACCAACGCTTTCACAAGTTGCCCCTTTATTTCCATGTTTACGAGCCGAAGACCCTTTGATCTTGTCTTCGAGTTGTCTTTGATTGTGGTTGGGTTTGATTGGTTTGCCATCACCAAGGGCTTGCCTTCAACTGTACTTAAAGTATTAAGTAGTTGAAGTTGCATTGCTCCTAGGCGAACCTCCTCTGGTTCTAATGATTCGTCATCAAATCTGATCAAGGCTGTTAGTCTAGCCTTTTTCGGACAATCCCGCGCATTGTGCGGTCCATCGCAAAGGAAACATCCTTTGATTATTTGCCCCTCCTTTTCATATTTTGGTGGTCGTTGATTATCTTCTCTTCGATTTTGATTTTGGTTATAATTGTGGGGTCTTGCTCCCCCACCTTTTCCTTCGTTATCCTCCATAATGGTGGGTTTTTGTGATCGCCTTTCATTATGGTCGATCAAGCTTTCAGCAACAATGATGGCTGAGGACAGGTCTTGAACATTTCTTCGTTCAAGCTCGGTTCTTGCCCATGTTTGTAAGCCATCAATGAAGTATATGAGAGAGTCCTTTGGTGACAAGTCTGGAATTTCTAGCACAAGGGTAGTAAAATCTTTGACGTAGTCCTTGATGCTACCCTTTTGCTTTAGATTGCGAAGCCGGATCTTTGCTTCGTGTTCAGCGTTTTCCGGATAAAATTGTTTCTTGATTTCTTTTATGAAATCAGTCCAGGTTTGTATGGTGCACGTACCTTTATCCATTTCCATGTGCTTTCGTCGCCACCATAAAGCTACGGTCTCCTTCAAGTAAAGAGTCACCGTCTTTATCTTCTTGGCGTCATCGACAATATCAATGGCCTCAAAGTATTGCTCCATCTCCCAAAGAAAGTCATCCACAGCCCTCGCCTCTCGTTTGCCAACGAATGGTGATGGTTTGGGGATGTCTATCTTTGTAGAGGCATGGATTATGTTGTCACCTCCAGTTGCTAGTGCACGCTTGCAAACACTTAGTTCGGTTTGTAAGTCTTTGATTTCTCTCTCAAAGTTGGCTTTGAGTTGACCCAACTCCCTTGTGAATGCCTCTTCCATCTCCTTCTTTATCAAGGAGAGGGCGAGTTTGAGATCGCTTCTCATTTCATTGAAGTCATTGCCTAACGACTCAACATGTTGCAAAGAGTCGTAGGTGTGTGTTTTGAAGATATCGACTTCAGCCTTGAATTCATCAATTTCATTTTTGAATTCGGACAATGCTGTCTCGACATCTTCAACTCTTTTGTCCATGCTTGCAAACAAGTCTTTAGACATGCTTCGAGTCCTCTTGTCACCTTTACGAGTATCCTCCCGCCCACGGGTCTCGTCTCCGGCAACGCTTGCAACTACAACTTTTTCTGGATTAGATGCCATCCCAATAAATCAACCTAGCTCTGATACCACTTGTCAAGGACTGATTTGTTCAGTTCACGTGCGGCACTTAGATTCGTTCTAAGTCACCCTTCTTGATCTCAAATGAACGGTTTATGCAGCGGAAGTCTTTGTAGGGGAACGTTAGATTTGTAATATGCAAGTAGAATGCTTGTGATGTGTATTACAACACAAGTATTAAGCTTGTATTACGAGTACAAGGTTTTGAGTTACAAGGAACTTAGGTGTGTGCAAATGAGGCACCACCAACCTATTTATACTAGTTACATAGATTCTAGATTGTTCTATATCTAGATGCATGTATATAATATTTTATATATGTACTAGAAATATCTAGCACTAGATATTTTCATAGAACTATCTAGCTCCTTTTATGATCTTTCCATGGCTTGAACATGGTAGTGTTTTCTAGAGATTTCCGGGGTCCTTTAGGGCTGCACTTGTTAGTTCTTCATGACATCCCTTTGAGCCACGTTTTCTAGTCTTTTGCCGGATATTCTAGAGCCTTCCAATGCTGCCATGTTGCTGCAGAATTGTGTGGGCTGTTCCGGAGCCTTCCGGGCAGCCTTGTATGCTTCGAAAGGGCCCCTAATCGCTTAAAAGTAAGGGGTTGCGATCTGCATTTTGGCGGGTCGTGACACTGAGAAAAAGCTCATATAATGATTTGTTTAATAAACGAGCTCGAGTCTGAGCTTCACGTATCGAGCTAAAGTCGGCTCGCAATTCTAAAGGAACTTTTATTTTTTGTTTAATATATTTGAGCTATATTTATATAAAGAACTGGGTTTTTTATCCGCACTATGGGTCATTTTTCCCACATATGATGTCGCGTTACTATGTTTTTTATCGGTTGAATCGTCGGAAGCTATCAAAGCGAAATCTTTTGATGAAACTTTAAATAAGTAAACGTTAGTTGTCAAAATCGAAATATACATGGCGGCTCGTCAGACATCATAACACCAAAGTTTGATAATAAAACTCTTAAATACTTAACTTTAGTGGGTAAAGTCAAAAAATAAAAATAATCACTTCCTACTAAACAGTCAAAGGTGTATTGGTCAATAATGTCATGTTTAACTACACATGGTATTGTTTTCATCCAGTATACAGACGTATGTGAGTTTTATAACGGTATGTAATGTGAGTTCAACTAAATAAAATGTGAACCAATAATATTCATAATTAGTGGCCACATGGATTTTGTCGGATTTATACATCATAGTCCAATAACATATGACTTTAGTGGTCATATAGATATTATTTGGCTGGTTATCAAACTAAATCATCTTAAAATCTGTAAAAATCATGAATTCATCTGAACAGATACATACAAAGATAACTTGTACCAAATGGTATAAAAATTGTAACCGTTTATTTCATTCAAAAAGTACCACATAGGATTATTTGATTGGTTATCAAATTAAACTAGAATAGCACCCCGCACGTTACGACGGAGAGTAGAATGTTCGGCAAAACATTGGATAATAGGGTGGCCTTTAGAGTTGCATTCACATAAGCCTTTAATTTTTTTTTTTTTTTTTTGTATATACAACTTGTACAAAAGCAATGTTGTTACGCTTGTTGTGGCTGCTTAATTTATGCTTCATGAGTACAAAAGTATTTATGTGCAGTCACATAAGTTGTTAAAGTAGTTTTAGCTGTACAACTTCTACAAAAATGATATTGGTCTAGTCATGGCTACTTTCTACACGTCTTGCTGGTACAAAAGTGTTTGTTGGTGCTGTTCATCATTCCTTGGTTCTTTTTGATCCATGGCTTGTATCTGCAATTAATGACTAATGACTAAGATAAAAAAAAATGTCATTTATTTACAGTTAATTATGAATAATGAGTGAACTTATATTGTGTTGATAGTTTATGTATTAGGTTTGCTTGTCCCTAATGGTTCGTGTTGGGGCCTCTTGGTTATGTTCGGCTTTGGGTTAGGTGTTGCTGGAGGTAGGTTGGATGTAGTTGGTTCTAGAGTGGTTGATTGAGCTTCGGATGTTGTTTGGGGCTCTATAACGTTGTTCACAACAATTCGTGCATCGTTTCTGACAGTTACGCTAGTAATTTCGGTACACCTATTATGGAGACCATTTGGGGTGGTAGTTTCTTGGAGTCTATACAACGTTCCTTCATCATCAAGTCTTCACAACGGATGTCAAGCAAAGCGGCCATACCTTCGTTGAAGAAAGTAACGTTTGTAGTTCTTGTTGAGTCACTAATCGATGCATTCACGCTGTACATGTTGTGTTGTTGTAGGTTAGATGTGTTTTGTTGATGTATTGTGGACGAAAATGATTATGATAAAGTTTTTGGTAATGTTGGCTTGTATATGATCTTCGTTGTATTTGCTAATATGAGAATAAAAACAGGTACTACTTACATGAAGTTGGCATAATGTCGTTGTCATCTTTGCAGACAAACTCTAATGGTCCATCTTCATGATAGAGCTTTTTGTACATTTTGAGCATAGAACATAGTACCAACCCCTGTGTGCTTGGATTTGTGTGACTTTTGCGTGACATTTCAAGTTTATGAAACCTTGTTTTTAACAAATTGTATTAAAAAAAAAAGGATGAATTTGACATGAAAGCATTGCAAGTGTGCCAATACCTCACACCAACATAATCTATACCTGGTTATTTAGCAAATTGCCTTGCTTTAGTTTGTGGATTGTCACTTGCCGGCAAATTATATCTGTTGTTTGCATAGCGGGTAGTGCCTTGAGCCTGTAGGTATTAGCAAATAACTTGGTTATGACAGGAGAGATGAGTACTCGTATCTAAAGGAATCTTAATATGAAGTAACTCTACAACTTTGTGTTGATGATTAAGGCTTAGGTGTAAAATAGGTATGTTAAAGTTCAATATAATGTAGCCGACATATTAGACTTATCTATTTAGGAATTTTTAAGTGGCGTACCTTTTTACCTGCTCTGTTAAATTTCAATATAATGTAGTCGACATATTAAACTTATCTATTTAGGATTTTTTAAGTGGCGTACTTCTTTACATGCTCTGCTGTTTGTGGGAGATCTGGATTGATAGTAATAGTTGTTAGATATGTCGACTCCAGCTGCAACATTTCTATTTAGAGATATGATCATATGTTTGTATTTGGTGAGTTTTTTTTAACAAAACCTTAATACAAATAGGTATGTCTTTGGCTACATACTATTGAATTCAGACACTGCTGTTGAGGTGACGGCAATAATGTCCCCTGGCACCACTTCATCTCCAATTAGGTGCCTCATTTCCGGCCGTAGCGTCATTTCTACTTGTTTTTTCCTACATCAAAATGTTTACTCTAGCGAGACAATTGTCATACGATGTGATGATGATTATGCTTTTCGTGGTCTTACCATTCATCTTGCAAAAGCACCTTCCTCAATGTTTTCCGTTTGCTTGTCGGTCTTAGTGAGTTCTTTTCAACACGACGATGTAATCTGCAAAAAAAAATTGGGAGTTAAGTTTAGCATTGCATATTGTTTAAAAGTATGTAAGAATTTGTAATGGAGTCTGTGGCCAAATCTACTAAATTTATATATTTTGAAAACACATAGTCTAACTCCTATAAAACAGTCTAAAATTTTGGAAAAAAATAAACAATTATGTTTCTACCTGTAAGCAATTTGTTGTCCTTATTCCGTTTCATCAAGAAGTCATAGCTTGCGAACATCCCTGATCGTGACTTCGATAATTTTCAGGTAAATAATAATGTTAGCTTCTAGAGGTGGTTAGTTGGGTAACTGGGCATTATTAGTTGGGCTGATATGGTCGGGCAGAGCTAGAATTGAGTTGACTTGCTAAACACCTTCTTTTTCCTTCCTAGTCTCTTTTGTATATAACAATCATGTTTAGGAAATATATGATACTAAAATATAATCTAATTCTTTTAAAGATTGGATGCATTTAAAAAGTGTTTGGTCCCCATTCCCTTTTAGCTAATTTTTATTCGACCTGTTTGAGATAAAATACAACTCAAATCGACCCACGTATAACTAAATCGGTTGAAATCGCCACCAATAAGTTAGCTAAATTTTGTTCAACGTGTTTGAGATAAAATGCAACCCAAATCGACCCACATATAACTAAATCAATGAAATCGTCACCAATAAAGTTCTAATTTCCCTTGGGCTACTGAGATGCTATAGTTCATTATGCATACTTATGATGCTATTTTATTTGTTGTGCAGTTTGTCAATTTCACATAAATCATGTCAAAGAATGTACCATGAATACGAAAAGTGTCAGAATTTGCTCTTTCAGCATTGATGGGAATCGCTTCTCAATATAAAGCAACGATTGAACTTACCTCAAAATAATCATCAAACATAACAAATATCCATAACCCATTTAAATGGAACTATGAAATTCTATCTTCTGATTTCAATTTTGCAAACATATATTTCAAGTTTGGGTTTTTATGAAAACCCAATGGAACAACCAACTCTATCCATTACTTTTATCCTCAAAGAACCCAATATGAACCACTACCAAGCATAGTAAAGACTGGAAATCACTATTTATTTTGTTTAAAAATTAATATGTATATATATGTCCAGAAAGGTTTTAGAGTTTTTTAAACAGACCACAAATTATCATTATTTGCAAACATGTCCAGCGTGTATGATTTATTTAGTTGCAAATTATGCATCTGTTTTATTTACTAGTGCATTTAGGGTTGTGAGAGATGGATTCTCGCACCTTAGATAAATGAGAGGACTAGAAATTTTAGTGTGTGCATACATAAAGTGAAGGGAACGTTATGACATGGGACGGTTGGTGGTGCAAGACGAGTGATGTTACACATACATGATAGTCATAACTTTATGAAAAGAAACTTATGTACTTGTTTATATGGTTTTTATATACAATTTACCCGTAGCTACATATGTGTTTAATCGTAACAAGTTTAAATGAAATGAAGATATTCTAATTCCTGGGCTTGAAAGATCTTGGTGCCTTCTGGCTTTTTATCATTTGCTTGAACGAATCCTCTTCTAGTTAGCTGTATATGCACAATACACTAGCTTGTTCAAAAGAATTTTCATAAGCTTGAAGTTGTTATATCAGGCTATTAAAGAAAGATGAAAAGCCATATATGCTTCACATTCAACTGCTTCACTGTTTGTTTTCGTATATTTCTTATAATCTCAACAAGAAGTAGTAGACCAGTGCAATAGGCAACGCAACAAGCAATCCAATGATTATGCTGTAATCAAAACAAGTCAATTGTCATGTTGTTAATTGAAGTTTAGTTATTAAAATTAACCAACCATTGTTAATACCTGGTGCTCAAGATTTCTGGGTGAACGTTATACTCATTGGCAAATACAAACGGGACGATACCCTGAGGAAGAGCTGCCTGGAGGAGATAGTAGTTTATTAATTGGTTTGTATTTGTCTTGTTGGTATAACAATAATCCTAATCGTAATAGAAAACATGGTAGGTTCTACACTTCTACCTGTATAACTGCAATTTCCAATGGTATGCCCTTTAATCCAATAGCAACAGACGGCCCTGCCATTATGGCGGGCCCTACAATGAACCGCAAGATCATGGCCATTAATGCCAGTCGGGTACCACAAGCTACTATGCGTGTCTGTGATGCCATGAACAGACCTGTAGAGTGATACATATAATATAAAAAAATTTCTCTTTTATTTTCTATTATTTATATTCTAGAAACGACTTAAATTTATGTTGTTACCTAGGCTGAACATTGCCATTCCAAGTCCTCCTGCTGATATTATAGATACTGAATCTTCAAATACCTTTGGCAGTTTTACATTGCACCTGCATTATATTTAACTCTTGTATTATTATCTATGTGATTGTATTCTTTGTTCTGACGGTATTTATGCACACTTACCCGAAGCTTATGAATGCCCATGAAAGGCCTGCTACAGTTGCATGAGCATTTGGATTAATTAGAAGCTTCTTCCCAACAGTTGATAAAACCTGCATTATTGTTGTTCTTTTAATACTAGAGTTTGTTTCTCTTATCTCATCTGTTCCTTGTGCTTCTTGATGGATCTCTTGCTCCTCTTGAATTAAAAGGTGAATTAATGATATCAGCATGATAACAAGATAAAAAGATTGATATATCATAGAACTGATTGATGCAAGGGTGAATTGTGGCACTGCAATTAATAAGAATATTTGCAGCCCAAGATCTAACTAGCTAGTCTTGGATGTTACATGTATAAATGCTGGGAAATGTAACATGATAAGAACTTTTGTGCTTATATATGTTGGACTTGCTCTTATAAGAGTGCTTAGCATAAAAAATTTGGACGCTTACAAATTGCATGTGTATAGTCTATAGATGAGTTTGTCGCACACAATTTCTCACACTTCATCTCGTGTGAGGCAATCAGGCATAACAAATTGATCTGTACACTCCCAAGACAAATTTTATGTTTAAGTGCAAACATTTTTGTACAGCTTAAGTTCAATTTTTTTTATTTTATATATACTAGTGCTTTTAAATGTTAAAACTTTTGCATGGTTATAAGCCTGAACAACTAGATACAAATTTACACATATTCTTAAGCCCTGTAGAAAAAAGTGTGCAAATTACATATCTGCTGTACTGTTTCATGGCTACTAAGTTTAAATAAAAAGTTTAATCATAGAAGGTATGATCCCACTGCATCCTCTTGAATATCAACCACATACATTCTTATTTGATCTGTTGGAGTGCCCTAAATGCAGGTGTTCATTGCATCTGTTGCTTGTTATATAACTCCCCTATTAGTCTATAACTATATGAGGTTCACATTCAAGATTCAACATGATTAAAAAAAACTATAAATACGTACCCGTGGCAGCAAATGACTGTATCATGTGAACTTCCCTTGCAGTTGACAACTCAGACAGGAATAATAACAAATTATACCAAATTAGGCTCTGTAGTACAACTATCTGTGCAACAAATACTTCTGCTACTTCCCCATACATTGCCTTAAGTAATGGGATCCCCAAGATCAAAGTGTTGGGTAATGTTGACAAAGAAATACCCGTTATGATCCAATTTAGATGACCGTTGGATCGAACTTTAGTGATGATGGCAATCCCAATTAAGGCAATCATTTTCTGAAGAACATCAGCATAAATTAACTTCAGGTTCAATTTGTAGGGATTGCTTTTAGAAATCACTTGGAATGATAACAAAGGAATTGAAAACTTGGCCACAAATTTGTTTATACCCGAGCATTGTTCTGGGTTGAAAAGACTGAACCATTTTACAGAAATGTAAGCCAAAATCATTGCAACATATAGTGGAATTGTAGCTGCTACAATATGGTAAGCATCAATTAACGAAATCATGATCTGTAAACTAGGGGCATTAAGATTATTTTTAAGATTTTATGATGTTTATGATATATAACCATCCGTGAGGGGGATGTTTATTATTCAAGAAAAGTTTGCATTACATCTTCCATGACAAGCTTTCTTGTTTTTACATTTAGGCCTGATGCATAACAGGCTTCCTTTAAATGATGAAAATGTTTGTTGTTTTTATTATATAGTCAAAAGAATCATAAAGATTTTAATATTTATTTAAAGTTGAATTAAGCTAATCATGCAATTAGTCAAAAGTTTGATTGTTGTGCTGTTTGCTCTTATTCTTTTGGCACAAGTGGGGGCTAATATGTCATTTTAAAACCTAGTAACCTAGTTGTTAAGTAGGGTTTTCTTTATAGATTTACATTTAGTTCCCGATTTTTCGGCTTTAATTGCTTTGAATTTATGTTTAATATGATTAAATGATATGTTAGCAATTACTTTTGTGATTTTTCTTTTCAGATGTAGTTCAGAGAAACAACATGGAGGAATATTGATATAAATTGCAAGTCAAGCAAGTAAGGTAAACAGTAAGTACATCAAGGCAGAAATTTTGCTTAGATGGTCTAAAGTGTTAGAATAAGTGTTGTTGGGATTTTGCTTTTTTATCGTCTGAAATTTTGCCAGAAATGTCCCCAACAGAATGCCTTTTTTGGCTGTTTGTCACTGTCTTATGGTGGACCGGGTTCAATCTAGATTAACATTTTGGAAACGGGTTGGGCCGGTTTGATTTGATCCACAAATGTAAGCTGGAGTGAAGGGTCCAAAGTGTTTTTAACAAATCTCACCAAATTTATACCAGTTGGAAACTCATGAAATATTAACCAGATTTCAATATTGTTTTAATAACGTCACTGGCACTTTTTTTAACTATAAAACCACTAAAGTTTGAGTATTGTTGTGAAATGTTTCACAATTGTTCAAATTGAATGACCTAAATGGAACAAATCTGAAAATTGGTTGCCTGAAAATTATCTCTTAGTCTAGATTAAATTTGAAAAGAAGAATGTCAAAATTTGAGTGGTTTTTATAGTTGGAAAAAACTTTGAGTGAATGTAATAGAACTATGAAGAAACTTGGTTACTGTTAGCTGACATGTTCCTAAAAGATTTCCAGAAAAAGAATTAGATGATTGTATAATTAGCAACATCTTCTCTCTGGCCACTAATCTCCCTCACCCAAAAAACATTTGGTCAAACCAAAAACCCATGTCCCCCCTCATTTTTCTCATAATGCATATGTACAAGTTACTATTTTTAGTAAGGTTCAATGTACTATATATCACAAAAACTCCATTTAATTTTTTTATTTACTCGACCTCGACCTCGATCACCTCGAAGGTCATATAGAGGCAGAGTATTTTGGATTTGGTAGCTGGACTGGTTTTAAAAACAATCTGATCGTGAAGATCAGATTTTAATTAGACGACCAGACTAGCTACCGTCTATTAATTTCTTCCATCAATCAAAGATGGAAGGGTCCCGTGGATGTAACCCCGTCCTTGTATTATGTTTGGTATTTGCTGCAATTGTCCCATTGTCGATGGCGCACGATCACCACGATCACGATACAGCTCTCGCAGTCAAAAGGCCACATGGTAAGAAAAACCGTGGATGTGTGGCCTACAACCCTATCGACAGATGCTGGAGGTGCGATCGCCATTGGGCCAAGAACCGGAAAAGGCTAGGTAACTGTGCCAAAGGGTTCGGCCACGGGACCTACGGTGGCAAAAAGGGCAGAGTTTACATTGTGACCGACTCGTCAGACAACAACGTGATCAGCCCTAAACCTGGCACCCTCCGCCACGCGATCCTCCTGCGCGAACCACTCTGGATCATATTCTCGGGCGATATGAACATCAGGCTCACCCAGGAGCTCATCTTTACCTCCCACAAGACCATTGATGGTCGTGGGTCTGACATCCACATAGCAGGTGGTGCTGGTTTCATGCTCCAGTTTGTTCACAATGTCATCATCCATGGCCTCCACATGTACGATATAGTCGAGGGGTCCGGTGGCATGATCAGGTCTAAACATGATCATGTCGGGATACGAGGAAGAAGTGACGGCGATGCCATTTCCATCTTTAGATCCTCACAGGTTTGGATTGACCACTGCTCCTTTGCCAGCAGTTATGACGGTCTTATAGACATCGTTGCAGCCTCCACCAACGTCACCATTTCGAACTGCCACTTCGTCAAACACGACAAGGTACGTGTGTACTACATTAGATTAATGAATTACAAGATCGTTATATGTTTCTGATGTTTCGAATAATGGTATACACAGGCTTTGCTTTTTGGTGCAAGTGATAAGACCCCAGAGGATAAGATACTAAAGGTGACAATTGCCTACAACCACTTCGGAAAGGGGTTAACACAACGGCTGCCAGCGGTTAGATTCGGGTTCGTTCACGTGGTGAACAACGACTACACAGGATGGCACTCTTACGCCATTGGAGGTTCTAACGGCCCCACCATCATCAGCCAGGGGAACCGGTTTGTTGCAGCTGGTGCATGCAAGGAGGTCACGAAAAGGGAGCTAGTCCCCGAGTCCATATGGCGAAAGTGGACATGGAGAAGTGAGGGTGACTTGTTGCTGAACGGTGCGTATTTCCGGCAATCGGGTAACCCTCACTGGGCTAAAACATACAAGGGTTACCCGTTGATCCCGGCGCTACCGGCTAAGAATGTGCCCCATCTCACGAAGTTTGTGGGTGCCCTTAATTGTAGGAGGGGTGTCCCTTGTTAGCCATGACCTTTTTAGGTTATAAAGAGTAGGAAGTGTTGTTGCTAGGGTGTATACTAGTAAGACGTGTACAGTTTTCGTGTAAGTTCGATTTTGTATCATATTAGGACGGTCGAAATATATTCATCATCTCAACGTCCTCGATATGTTTTGTCCTCTGATGAAATACAGGGTTGATATTCATCGCGTTGTCACACCAGAGGGTGGGTGGACGCGTGAGAGGCACGTGATGCGTGGAAAGAAGTGAGAGATGCCAACATTTAGTGCCAGAACGAGACGAATATCAACCCTTATTATGGGACAATGTCTTGTACTCTCATCTTAGTGCTAGAACGAGACATCATGTTATTTGAAACTTCAACTAACTAGATTGAGTCTAATAAAATACAAGAAATTTCAATCAAGTAGATTGAGTCTAACTAGAATTTGAACCCGCGCGTTGCCGCAGGGTCTTTTCGAAAAGTCATGAAAACCATATTCGCATAAAAAATTTAGAAATTATTAACATGTTTTAAGTATCGAAATGTCTTATCGGTTTTAAAAATAAGAGTATATTGACATTATATATTGAACAACGATTATACAAAAAGATTGTTTGATACATATATACATACATATATATATATATATATATATATATATATATATATATATATATCGATTGACGGTTGTAGAAAAACATATACCGCACGTTGTTGCATATCGTCTTTGAAAACCGAACATAGGTAATTAAAAAAACACACTGTGATAGAATATTTGGGAGTCACGAAAAAGTTACGTCATAAAAGTGTTGCTTAATTTGGAAATCATGAAAAAGTTACGTCATAAACCTGTTACTTATCCAGATTAAAAAAAAATTAGTTTGTTAAATATCAAAATTAATTAAAATAAATAAATGATTTAAAAGTGTTATGTAATTAGTTTGTAAGAATAAAATAAAAAACAATAAAAAGGTAAACTAAAGAGACTAAAATAAACAATATAAAAAGAAAAGTTTGATAATTAATATTTAAGTAAATTCAATATTATATTATCTAATATAAAAGTTTACTAAAAATATAACCAACAAAAGAGGAAGATGGGCTCGAACCTGAGCCTTGTGCGAAGAGGATAAGCTTGATAGCCACCAAACCAAAGGTAAATAGCGATCGGGTTTAGCAATATGCGATATTAAACTTAGAGAAAAAAAAACTATAAAAAAGCTAACAAAGTATTATAGCAACCAACATCCTTCTTTGATATATATATATATATAATAATAATAATAATAATAATAATAATAAGATACAAAATAAGAGTAGAGTGAAGGTCAACATTAACTTGTTATGTAATCTTAGATCTTCAAAAGGAATCATAACACTCAAATGCCGTATAATGTACTTGATCGTAATCCAACAACGGTTAGTAATACAAAGGGCGTATCCAATGTTTGACTTAACTTTCGGTTGCTCCCCATAAAAGTTGTATGAGTTTAAATACTTATAAGTGTACGGTTATATGTTATATAAGAGTACAAATGTTGTTAAAATTTTTTACCTGAAACTAAAAGTATACCCTCGATGTTAGAAACTTAGAATTACTCCCATTAAGAAATTTTTTGTGTTTTTCTTCGTTTAGAACTAGATTTTGACACGCGCTTAACAAAGAGTATGCAGGCGGGGCTACCATTTTTTATACTTATAGTTGTAAATCACAGTTGTATATTTAAAAAAAATGATGCAACGGATGTTAATATTTGTAACAATTTAAATAATAGAAATTTAAATCTCTTTTAGAAGGCAAACTTAAACTTCGGTTAAAATTTCATGCCTCACAAAATATATATTAAGTCCTAACATTTTAAATAAAAGAAATGGAAACATAAAAAGAAATAAATAATGTGACAATACTTCATAGTTTATATAAGCTATGTGTTAAGAGTGAAAACCCACATAACTCTATTGAAATGTTTATTTCATAAATTATATAAGATATAATCATAAGTTTTAAGACCATGTGAAAAAGAATTACTTTTATATTTTTAATAAATGTGAATAATTAAAGCTAGGTGCTTATTGATGGTCCACATAAAATGAAGGTTAATGGGCACGTAAATTATAAGAAAGAATGATGTGGGTAACCTAGGTATATCACCTACATACTTATATGTACTAATATCATATGTTGAAAAATTGTATCTCACTTGCTTTACAAACTTGTATTTTTCTGTAGATCCCTTTGTAAATTGTATATGATTACTCCCATTTTCAAACTACTAACTCTTTTTTAAGTTTTCCCATAATTTCAAATCTCATGAAAAAAACGTAAAATAAGCTTTGATTTATTGTAACAAATACGAATTCATGAGAGAGAATGGGCATGAACAATTCACGTCAATGATTGTGACATCGATCGTCTAGGGCTTAACGTATTTTTTGTATCTCTATTGTCTTTTTGCAACAGGTTATAACTTTTTTTAGATTGAGATTGGTTCTAAACCCTTCCATAGTGCATCTATAAGGGGTATGTGTCACGTATTAAAGAATGTATATCAACGATCTCTTCCATGGTTAAAAAAGTTCAAAGAAAGACAACTCTTAATAGAACTCGAAAATAAAAGTAAGATGAGTTTGTTAATGTTCATCCAACCCGTTGTATATCGCTGCGTTGGTGTAGCATAACACCTAGAGAGGATGACATAAATTGTGTGAGTAAGAAAAGAGCCTTAGGACTCGGCTTATGTGATACATATTGTTTGGCCTTATTGGTTTTTTATATAAATCATAAAAATCATAATCCAATGCTCGTGAATAAGACAAAGGTAAACTTCAAAAATCATAGATATTGAGGAAAGAAAAATATTGTAAGAAAGTTTGTATAGAGCACACACCTCATAGCACGTTTGCTTTAAGAGATAAAAGTTATGATAAAAAAAAAAATCTTAGATAAAACAGTTCCCCAAGCCAAGTTTACTAATGCATCATTGGATGAGGCCTTTTACGATTCTGTAATCTTTTAAATAATTTGACGTACTCTTCTTTGGACTGTGATATCTTTGATAAAAAGGTTCCCCAAGCCAAGTTCACTATTTATTTTCTATATCTAATTCTCATTTTCTAATCCTCATCTAACTATGAGTGAAAAAAAAAAACAATAAAATTATAGTTTAATTAAAACATATATAGACATAACGAATGAGATATGAACCTATATATGAGAGATTCAGAAATTATAAAAAAGTTTTAAGGATAAACATGTTTGTGAACTAATAAGAGAATAATTAAATGATAAGAAATTTTTTAAGGATGCTCTTATTATAAAAAGTAAAATACTTTTTCAGACCTTAATTTGATGGACCAAAAGCCCTGTTCTTTCTTATTGAGCAATGAGCCATATAGCCGACGAGTTGGATAAAATAAAATGACCCTCAAAAGTCAAGAAATGTACCCATTTGGGTTGTTGAGGCTATAAAACAAAAAGAAACACAAGAATTTTCTATGATTAATTTTTTATGATAGCAAACCAAAGAACTAATATCAGATTGACAGCCTTAATAAGTCCTCTAAACTAATTACTGATAAATCTAAGGAGTATGTAAGAAGCATAAGCAAACCTTAAAGATATTTACAAAAACGTTTTTAAACAAGATTCTATCATCCAATCTAACCTTCAACTTTCTAATCTTTAACTTAGATCACAGTTGAACTTTGTAATTGTCGAAACACACACTTCACAAGTTTCTCTTGCTCAAATTTTAAGCTTAGACCCCATTTTTTGGTAGTTTTTTAACCGAAAGATATAGTATGTCTTCAACAAACACCAACTATAATCATCTATAAAGAAGCATCGCCAACTATATAGAAAGTACAAGATAGATATTTAGGATCAACTTGAAGTCCGTTAAGATCTACATCACCCTACTAGGTTGGGGATAAAGAGTAACAAGATTTCTGTCGCTAAACATCTCAATAATAAACCTGATTTTGACAAATAGACCCTACTTAACAGAAAACTACCATAATACCTGTTTAGAGTACATGTTCTAAACCCTAATTACTGTCAGATTCATCCATCAAATCCACGGTTGAAGGGTTCTTGTAGCCACTAATTTCAGTTTGATACCGCTTCTTGTCTACCTGTGCTTTTGCTTCATATGGCGCCTTCTCTTCAGCTGTTAATCCAAAATATATTTATTTTATTTTATTTTATTTATATTATTGCTCGAGAAACAGAATATAGATCTGATAAAAATAAACTCTTACCTGACAATTTGTTCCATCGCTCTCCAAGAACTCTCCCCATTTCTTTGAATGAAATTCCTGGGATTTCCTTCTTTATATTCTGAAATGTCATCAACAACTTATGTTTGTAATGTTCTGATTATATTAGTTACATAGAGGTGTATTAAATGATATGCTAACCTCTCGTTCGAGCTGTGAGAAGAACATGAACCCACTCATTGCTCTCTTTGGTGCATTCGGGTCCTTTTTCTTCTTCTGCTTCTTTTTCTTTGACCCGTCATCGTTACTGTTTCTCTTCCTACTTGAAGAAGATGTTTTAGACCCACCTGCAGCTTCTTTCTTGGATTCCTTTTTTGTAATTATCTGATATTCAAAGTTAGCTGGTTTTAAGAATGGTTCTGATTTGTAGAAATTAGTGGTCACAAGAAAGCAACGTAAGTTTTTCTTCCATTTTTTCAATCAATTACCTCCTTTTCACCTCCACTGTCACTACCATCAGAGTCATCTCCCTCAGAATCATCAGTTGGCGAGCCTTCGTCGTCTTTTTCAGCAACAAAATCCTCATCCTACAAACAACATATTACGAAATAAAATAGTGTCATCACTTGATGGGTGAAAGAAGTAGGTCGCAGCATAACTTTGTGTTTTTACATTAAAAGGTCAAACAAATATAATTTTACGACTCTAAGTGGTATATCTTATATAATACATTAAATAATAAATATTATAGTTCAAAACGACGAGCAAAAAGGCTGGTCAAGCCTATTTACTCGGGGTATACCCAAACCATATGCCCCGTCAATTTTACCTCCTCGTCACTCTCTTCTCCACCAGCTTCATTCTTGATTCGCTCAAGATGAGGGTCAACAGCATCATCCTCCTCATCACGGAGAACAGCAGCAACACCATCTGTAGCTTGAACACCACCTCCCAGATTCATGATTTTCAGGCCCTTTGAACTTTATTAGATAAAGATAAACAACGTGTTAGTAATCCATATTAATCTCAAAACTACAGACGAGTTTAACACTCACCTGATAAAATTATACAGGTTATGATATTCATTTCTCTGAATATTACGGAAAAGATGCTCTTGCTCTGTTTTCAGTCTTATAAGAAGATCAAAGTAATGCATGTTTGATCCTCCAGCAGCATGCCTCTCAAATTCCACGTAGTCAATCTAGAGCGCAAATGGATCAATTTACAAGTTCAATAACACATGAATTCATTCATGACATGGACCAACTAAGAAGATATCATACCTCATCATGAAGAATAAGTGTTGGAGGCTTTGGCAGAAAGAAAAAGCTCTTTTCAAGAGGATATAGAACACCATCTTCAGCTTTTAATGATGATTTTACAGCATAACCGTCTTGACAACTACGGAATTTCCCAGGTCTAGTCAGCTTTGTACTGGACAAACCACGCAAGATCATAGTGAAGACTTCATGAATAAGACCCTGTTAATTTGAAGGACATCAAGTCATTCAATATCATGTATGTTGTGAGAGACTAGAGGTGGCAAAAGGACTGGTTGAATAGGTTGTGTTACAAGTCAAAACGAAAACTTTGGAACAGATCAGCCAGCCAGGAACACTTTTTGTCACACGTTTTGGCAATTTTATAAAACCTAGTGTGTCAAACAAGACTTTAAAAATTATATCATTTCACTAAAAATCTTATCTTTCAAATAAAAAGATTTAGAAGGTTTCATGCATAAAAACACATTGTGGACAGCTTTCTATCAGTAAGTACACTCATAAAGAGGATAGTAAATAACCGAAATCGGTCCATCAGTAAGTAAAATGTCAAAGTTGCCACGTCCATAAAAAAACAACTTAAAAGACATCCTTTCAAAATTATGATGAGAAAACAAATGAAACCAGTGTGTCAAACAAGACTTCAAAAATTATATCATTTCACTAAAAATCTTATCTTTCAAATAAAAAGATGTAGAAGGTTTCATGCATAAAAACACATTGTGGACGGCTTTCTATCAGTAAGTACACTCATAAAGAGGATAGTAAATAACCGAAATCGGTCCATCAGTAAGTAAAATATCAAAGTTACCACCTCCATAAAAAACTACTTAAAAGACATCCTTTCAAAATTATGATGAGAAAACAAATGAAGATCCCTTTGGCTTTTACATCTATTACCATCGTTAATCCAGAGTTGATATTACAACTGTTGCTTAATATATGAGGCCTGTTAGCATCATTACCTTATATGATGGTTCTAGCTTGTCTTTGTATTTGGAAGCATACAAGTCATCATTCATCATCAAAGTGCTCTCGACCACATAATCAGTTTCGAACTGCAGCAACATAAATAGAGAAACATTAAATGGAAGCTATTAGTGAGAATATAAAAAAATTTAAAAAACAGCGTAGGAATAATACCTGCATCACTATATGTGGGTACATAGTTTGACCTTTACGGATAGGTGGATCCAGAGTAACAACAACAAAAGTATGAGGTTGGTTAGACTGCATAATACCAATAAGGTTAATGAGATAGTTTTCAGTATGTGAGTATCAACAACAAAAGTATGAGGTTAGTTGGACTGCATAATACCAATAAGATTGATAAGATAGTTTTCAGTATGTGTGAGGTTATAATCAAGTGGATGAAATATAAATAAAATACCTTAGGTAAGACAAAAACACGAACTATGCTGCTATATTGGATTTTGAAATCAGTGGCTTGTCCTTGAAGCCGTAAAAACGAAAGGTGTAGTTCAACATTGTATCGACCCCTACAACATAAGTGACTCATAATGCTCTATTTGCAAAGAAAAGACACTGTTGACGCAAGCAAACAGAGGATGTACCTTGGAGTAAGAATTGTGATGGTCTCAAAAGTAACAACAGCTTCCTCACCACCAGCCCCAACATCCGCCATTGACATTATTTTATCTCGGAAAACCTAACGAAATGTAACAACAGGATCAAAAAATATAACGTATACCTGAAAATGCAGCAAATAAGAAATTCAGACAACTTACTTGTGCAGGAGGACGGTTCTCATCCCCAACAAACTGAGTGTTGGAATTGGGAAAGTGGAAACTCATTTCCATCAAAGAATCTTTCTGCATTAATTTTAAGGAAACATAAGACTTCAAGTGTAAGAAATAGAAACAAAGGTATGGCTTATTCACATGAGGCAGACCGATGAACAAAAAGAAATTAATAGACCTCATTTGCACCAGTTGTGTCATCCACATGGAACTCCAAGATGACATCATTCTTTCCTTGAAGCTGTGTCTGAGACACATCAGCTAAAGATACCTCAAACGATTGCTTCCCACCAACAAGAAAAGAAAGCATATTACCTAAGATATATCCAATAGAAATACATGTGAAACTTTTGAGGAAAGAAAACAACTAGATACACATGATTCTGTAAACCATTTTGTTAAGTGCACAAAGATGACAATCAGGTTCGTTTCAGTGATCATGCACGATTTCTACTTCTTCTAGGCATTCAACCACGGAATTAAAGTATAATCTGCCATACTCGGTGACAATAAGCTTACCACTAAAAACACATCACACGGTACCTGACAAATCTCTCAAGAATACCAAATGAAAAGAAAACCAACCATTTATATCAAGTTCTCCCCAATTCTTTCCACTAATTGAAAGCTGCTTCTCTTCTGGTGGTATGCCAAACGAGTTCTGGAAAAAATTTGTCAGGCTAGCCACATCCTGCACGCAGAGTAATAAAACAGTAAGAGGAAAGGTAACTTAAAAGGACATCTGTTACAAGAACTATGCAACTCAATAGACTCTCAAGATTATTCAGAAACAAGCAATTCAATGTTCTTTTGTCTCTGTGTAATGATCAAACGACTGTGGTAGGTAATAATAGGTTAATTACATGCCGTACTTCAAATGTGTTTATATACTCAAATTTTGTATCATTAGTAAATTAAAATTTCCCAAAAGATTAAATTCTATATCTTTTAAGTATTGAACTATTGACAAATAAGGCCAGATAAACTTAAGACGATTGTATCCCCAAACTTCACTACCATGTATCAAACATATGAAGATCTTAAGCACATGTTCTGGCATACATGTTAAACATGCGAATTTGAATGAAATTGGCACATAAACGTCCACTTGATGTTATATGAACATGCAAAAAGAAAAATACCTGGTCACGGAAACCGACAAACTTATATTTAAGACCATCCTTGACCTGCACACCAAGCTGATTGCTACGTGGCACCTTCATCCAGGTAATTCTCACAATATCACCCTTATCGACTTCCACAGCCTTGCCACCCCCTTGTTTCTTCCACAACAGACCACGTGAATGAACCCGTAGTTGCCCAGGATTCTGCATTTCCAGCAAGCATAGAAAACAAATAGGTGAGTAAGAGATTCATATCTTTGAAAATTAACACACACTGACACACAACACCAGCCAACATCAAGAAACTACCACCCTTCAAGTGAATTACAGTGTGAAGCAAAACTCATTCTATTGAACAAACCCTAAATTCTCTTAGTGAAAATTCAAGTTACAAAGTGAAGACCAAATCTTAAATTTCACCAATATCACTTGCGAGAATACAATTCCACTTCAAGATATCACGTTGTGATCGGTGACTCACGTCTCCTATGATTCCACAGCAAAAGTGAACACTGATCTAAACAAGTTACAACTTACAAAAACAGTCATTGCAAAAAAAAACGCATAAACAAAGATGTTCTTTTAGAACGAGTTCTACTACTTAGTCCGTAACAAGTTCGCACTCTACATTCAACAAAAACCTAAATTCATGTGCAAACAAAAGAAACCCTAAGACACAACAACCAAAAAAGCCGATTCCACCACCCCAACATATTTACACACCGTACTTGCTCATCACTGTTTCGCCGTAACCTAGGGTTAGGGTTTCAAGCAAGCTGAAGCAAATTTAACACAAACAGAAAGCTAACAAAAGGATTGAACATCTGAACATCAAAAGGATGTAACTTACGGAACCACCACGGCCGACAAGAGAGATGTTGTTGAACATGTGTCCATCCGCCATGGTTTATCGGTATAGCAGTTGAGTAGAAATTAGGGTTTTGATGGAAGTAATGGTGATATAAAGATGGAGATGAAGAAGAAAGAGTGACGTAATGGCGCGAAATGGGAAGAAGGTGAGAGGGGATCAGGTGGTGAAGAGGTCCATGGGAAGTGCGGTGTTGCCTCGTGTTCTATAAGTTTGCCGCCTGATTATACGGGGACGACGGCGGGTGGGTGGAATGTGGGCCCTTGAAACAGTTGGTGTTTTGCATGGTTAACATGGGCTTCGGCCCATAGTAAATGGGTCGGCTACCGGTTACCGGGTACAAACCGGTTACGGGGATTGGGTTTGGACCGGATAAAAATCCGATTCGGGTATGCAGCCCAGTATTTTATTTACTGGTGATCACACACTACATACATGACGCTTAAAATTACCACACTTGCGATCTCTGGATTTTAAACTCGTAATCTTTTATTGATGAGTACACCACGCTACCACAAGGGTGTCTCTATAAGAACAACCGCTTTCTCATGTGGAACTATGTTGAGTGAATTGGTGGGAGTGGATTTGGAAATATAATTAAAAATAATAATCTATTAATATAATACGTATCGACTTTCTTTCTTTTCTTAAGTCATTAAAAGTTCAATTTATACGGGGATATCAAAAACTTGCTTAGGTGAAGTGCCTATTGGATTTTTGGATCAAGCACCTATTGTAGGGCGGCCTGGATCTTTAGGATAGCCTCATCAGGTAGAGATTTTAGGCTCACCAACCCTAGTATGTACCCGTTAAAATTGAGTTGTCCAACATTTATTTTACCGCAACCACATTATTGCCCATTTAAAAAGTAACTAATATTTACACTGCAAAATCTTCATAATTTATAACCTTTTTTTTACCAACAGAATTATATATTTCTCCTATTCTGATTTCTAAATTTATTCACATCAAATGGATCTAAGAAAGAAGCAAATATCAACCTGCAAACCAACCAAATCGAATGTAAGTTCTATCCGATAATACCAACAATCGTAGTACTATCCACAATGTCCAAATGTACAAGGCATGTCTACGCAATACATCCACGTCCAATTCACCTTCGATGCACCCGATGCCTCCTCCTTTAACCTGCATCATTCTGTGAACCAAACCATTCATATTGAAACCAATCTGCCACATTCCTTACTCGGATGAAGATGAAACATATAACGAGAAATCGATAGGCGAAGAAGAAGATTATGAGGAGGAGAACAAGGTCGAGGAGGTCCCGCTTGGAGGTTAAGGAAAATACATGAATCAGATGCGTCGTAAGACTTAGACTCATGTTGATGAGGTAGCGTTGTATTAGAGTTGGGTCCTCCTCGGCCTTGGGTGTTGGGGGATGGGAGGGAGCTCCTTTTTTCACATTAAAGTTCTTGTAATCGGCCACGATATCAGCCAAACTTCCTTTGCTAGATGGATCGGTCATTTTATTCTCTTTTCACAAAGGTTAGTTACTGTATCGGTTTTAACAGTAACTAACCCTTGTGAAAGAGAAGAAAATGACCGATCCATCTAGCAAAAGGAAGTTTGGCTGATATCGTGGCCGATTACAAGAATTTTACTGTGAAAAAAGGAGCTCCCTCCTATCCCCCACCCCGAACACCCAAGGTACTTCAAGATAAAGGCACTTCTAATGTATAATATGACAAATTATATGGAAATAGTTAAATTAATTATTCTAAAATTAGACAAAAATATTAAAATCTAAAATATCTTTTTCCATTCTTTTCATATCAGATGTCTTTCTCTTACTATCCTTTAATATCAATATCTATCTCACACTGTCACACATAATAGTACTATTAGTGCTCACGCTTAAACATCACGCCAATGGACTCGTAAGCACAAAAATGTGAAGTTGCTTGTTGTTAAACGGCATGCTACCAGCGATACAACTGCAGTCAAAGAAGAAATCGGGTGTTGCACGGTGAAAATGGTGATGTGACGTGTTGGGGTGCGGTAATACCGCTACCCACGTGCGACAGTTGCACAATGAAAGTGACACAACCATCAACCGTGGCCCTAAAGATAACCTAAGGGTTCGCACTAAAGTGTTGACTGAAAAGCCCTTTGTTATAAGCCATCCATATTTTAAGAGCCTAGAAGTTATTATGTATGTTATGGTGTTAGATATGTACATGTTAAATATAATATATTTATTACTACATTAGATAAAATATATTAGAAAGAGTTTGTTACGTATCGTAATTATCTTTATGATAATTAGAACGCATAATCAGATGAGGTTTTATTTGTAATTATCATTGTTGTAGTATTATAAATACTTGACCAATAATATCAATACGTTACGGAGTTTTTAATTTTTTATACATGGTTATAGGAAAGCTTGTGGAGAGTAATTACGCGAATGAAAGCTGCAAGACATGTATCATTTTATTGTTTGTCTTTTGATATTCGAGCAAGAAACATTGAATTTGAAAGGTGTTGGTGAACCCTAATGTAGTATTTGTTATTCATCTCCTAAAACCTTTTGTTTATTAGATATTATCAGTTTACCTTTTGTATGTTGGACCTTTTGTTTATCCGATACTATCAGTTCACCTTTCGCTTGTCGGACCTTTTACTTGATCGTCGTTTTACTTGCTAAAAATAGAACTTCAAAATTGTTAGAAGAAAAATAATTATAATATGTTGTATTCAACTGATCCAAACAAGTCAAATAATACAATAGTGGCACATAAAACTTTAAATTAGTATATTTGTTTCAACCACTCTAACGCTAACAATTTAGAAGCCAAATTACACAAATGATGATGTCAAGTAGCCTAATCATATAAGATCTGTCTAGCCAAAAAGTCTGCATGCATCCTTTTAAGATTACACATATGCATTATACATAGGCAACTAAACATATCATTACTAAATTAGGTCTAATTGCACCCACAAGACACAATACAGTTGCCCTAGTCTAAATATGTACCCGACATCGTGTGACATGATATGAATCATGCCATTATAATAACTTTTTGTGGCTGTATTAATCGGCACTCGTCAAGTAGAAGGTCTTGACATCTGGTACTAATATCAACATATGAATAACTAGTTTATAACCTCGTGTATTACACGGATTAAATAAAAAGAATACTAAATATTTATTATCGAAGAGTTAGGAATTGTAAAACGTTAAATTTAAAATTATTTTGATTAGTTGATAAAATATTTTTACTATTTTTAAAACTTATCGTTTTAAGAAAATATTGCTTTTGAAAATTTTTTATTTTGTTTATCAATATCTCATTGTTTAAAAACTTCGGGTTTGTTTTGTAGAAAACATTAGATAAACCTTTTTTTTTAAGTTTGATTTAAAATATATCATAATTTAAAAAAGTTTTGCTGTTTCAGAAAAAAATCGTAGTTTTAGACAATTTTGATATTGAAAAAGTATATTTTTTAACCAAAATACTTAATTTTAATTTAATAAAAAATATCTTTTAAAATTTAATGATTAAAAGAGGACTTGGTTTTATAAAAAGAGAGGATACAAATTAGGAAATTAGTTATTTGATTTTTTAAAAAAATAAAATAAATAGTATGGGCGGGAAAACTAAAATGAAAGAGCTTCTGGGAATGCCATGTGACATCACATGTAAAGTATTATTAGGTTATATTATATTAAGAAAGCACTAGCTTAATTACGAAGACTACTTAAAATTTCATAAGGAAAGGCAACATTTTTCTTAAGTAACCTTAAAATGATTAATAAGTAATATTTTGATAAGACTTCAAGAACAATTTTAAGTTGTCTCATCTTTTATGACTAAATGGCTAAATTTACACACATGAAATAGGTTAAAATGGTTGGAATTATCCAAAATATATTCAGATGCTTACACCCTGTTAAACACTTTAATTAATTAGATTCTTATTTTTATAATATATCTTTTAATCAAATTTTGATACGTTATATACAAAAAGATAGAAAGATAACACAGTTTACTCTAAAACGTCTTGACTCATAAAAAATTACTTGTTTTGACCCCTTATAACCCTCTTTGCCGACTCACGTGACTTTACGATAAATCTACGAGAAAACGCCATTTCATATCCCCTTTCCTCACAAGAAAGAACATAAATCCAAGATTTAGCATTATTAGGTTGGAGTCTTTATTAAAAGCTTTAGTTTATAAATAAAACATTTGTAATATGTTAGATTTCATAGTTTAAATCGTCACACACATGCAAATGAAGTCTTTTACATAAACTGTTAGAAAACTTGTACACAGACGGAGAATTCCATGATGATGCATTAAAGATGGTGCAATTTGGACCAATCATTGGTCTTATAAACCATTGTTGCTTTTGACTTTTGTAACAAATAGATTAAAATATATTCACCTTAAATATACTATGAAATTGTACGAGAGTTTATTTTACGAATAGAAAAGGTGTTTATCGAATTGGGTTTCTGGTTATTTGATTGAAATTCCTTAAATTGGGATGTTTTGATATATAGATTAAAATTAGGAGACCAATTTGATTTCAAATTTGGGTTTATTTGAATAAATTAATTTATGAGAGAAAAATAAATAAACAAAGTATATATTGTATATAAAATTAATGAATATATATATATATATATATATATATATATATATATGTATGGTTAGAATGATTACAGAACCACTTTTTATTTTCAGAATCAAAAGAACAACTGATTATATACATATATATATATACATATGTATATATATATGTATATATATATATATATATATATGTGTATATATATATGTATATATGTATATATATGTGTATGTATATATATATATGTTTGTATATATATATATGTATGTATGTATATATATATATATATATATATATATATATATATATATATATGTATATATATATATATATGTATGTATGTATGTATATATATATATATGTATGTATATGTATATATATATATATATGTATGTATGTATGTATATATATATATGTATGTATGTATATATATATATATGTATGTATATATATATATATATGTATGTATGTATATATATATGTATGTATATATATATGTATGTATGTATGTATATATATATAACTCGAATTGGACAATTTGGTCATGACAGTTTGAAAATCACTAATTTGATTTGATTTGAAAATTGAAATCTAAATGAGAATCGGTTGCTAAATTAACCAGGTTTTGTATTTTGGTTCTCTGAAATCCGACTCGAATACTGACACTTTAAAATCATAATCCATGGAAATTCGTTACATTTTGGTTCAATCAATGCAAAAAACGATTTTCACATACAACTACACTAGTTTTAGACCTTGTAGAAATATAACTATCAACATGACTAGATCACCCCCTAAAAAAGCCAGATTGATTGGTTGCAAGCATAAAACACAACGAAGAATGATTCCATGATCAAAACATATTATCAACGAATGAAGTTTGTCTAAAGCTGTCAAAATCATTGGAATTATCGTCGTTAGACAGAAACATAACACACACGACTATAATCATATATTCACGCACACACACAAAAAGTATATGTAGCAGCATGCATTAGTGCAGGAATTACAAAAACTAGTACACTATAAGGAGCATAACAGAAGGAAAAAAAGAAAGCAAAATGGCATTAGTTGCAGTAAAGCTTGAAGAAAGTTCTCAACGACGACGCATCAATATGGTTGAAAATGAAGCCGTGGAACCAAGGCGAGTGAAGAGAAGAAGAGAAGTTACACTGGACTGCAAAAGTCAACAGTTGACCCCGAGTCAACCCTCGGGTCAAGCTTCACCAACAACTGTGAAAAGAAGTTCTAAGTTTCGTGGCGTGAGCAAACATAGATGGACAGGCAGATATGAAGCGCATTTGTGGGATAAACTTTCTTGGAATGTTACACAAAAAAAGAAAGGAAAACAAGGTAACACAAGCTCAATTGTTTATATTTATTATAATTACTACTACTACTATTATCTGGTATTTCTTTTAAGATCGAGAAATCTTGACCAAATTTTGTTTCTTCTTTTTTCTACTCGGATCTGCCTTGTGGATGATGTGTTCGGGTTGAACAGTTTATCTTGGTGAGTTCTTCTTTTCATGAATGATTATGTGATCTTGAATGATTAGAATCGGATAACTAACTGTAACAAAATCTTTTCTTTTTAAACTATGTTTGGGTGTGGCTTTCTGTTTGAAGTTGTAATAATCATACAAATACTATTTTGAGGGTTTGGGAAAGCCTGATTATTTAAGAAACTAATACATAAAATAACAAAAAAAGACGTGTGACAAATGAAGACCCGACCCGTCTTGCTAGATGGGTATAAAAGTGTCTCAAATTAGGCTAAAAGAATGGTTAATTTGGTGATGTAGCTCACATAAAACCATGTAAACTGTTAATCAAAACATTAAAATTAGACCATTACCAGTTCAAGATATAGTTAATAAGATAATCAGTTTCAAACACGGATCATATCGCCCTTAATTAGTGTTATTTTGTTCTTTTAGATCATAAAGTTCACATTTTTTAATTTGATCATGACTCAGGAGCTTATGATGAAGAAGAATCAGCAGCCAGAGCATATGATCTAGCTGCTCTTAAGTACTGGGGACCATCAACTTTCACTAATTTCCCGGTAAAAAACTTAACTTTAACACGTTAACATAATAACTCGAAAGATGTAACTGCTAATCAACCGTATATTTCTATGAAGGTCTCTGATTATGAGAAAGAAATCAAAATAATGCAGACTGTAACAAAGGAGGAATATCTAGCTTCACTAAGGAGGTAAATTTTCAAAAAAAAAAAAACACTTGGACTATAAAAAAAGTCTGCTTGTCAAATAAAGTTTGATGTTTTTTGTTTGTTCGGTTTTATCAGGAGAAGCAGTGGATTTTCAAGAGGAGTATCAAAGTATCGTGGAGTCGCTAGACATCATCACAATGGAAGATGGGAAGCCCGAATAGGAAGAGTTTTTGGAAACAAATACCTCTACCTTGGAACTTACAGTAAGTTAAAATCAACAAAGATGACAGAAGACTAACAACGCGTAAAATATTATTAATAAGTTAACTTACTAGATATCATCTTGCAGGCACCCAAGAAGAAGCAGCTCGCGCTTATGACATAGCAGCGATCGAGTACAGAGGTGTGAATGCAGTGACCAACTTTGACTTGAGTACTTACATCAGATGGTTAAAGCCAAATACACAAACTCCTGAAGAGCCACAAACACACAAAGATTTAACAGTATTGCCATTTAATAACTATGGTTCAATCGACGAATCAGAACCATTGTTCTTTAACTATAATAATACAATTACTGGAAAAACAAGCTTACATCAGAAACAAGAAATGTCTTCTGAAATTAACTTTCCGTTTAGCCCAAGTAAGAAGTCGTCGCCTACAGCACTCGGGCTACTGTTTCAGTCATCAATCTTTAGAGATCTTGTCCAGAAAAACCTGAACAGTAATGAAGAAGAAGATGACGCAGAAGACAAGAAAAGTGAACCACTTATGGTGAATGATGAAGAGTACCCCGG
The DNA here is from genome assembly GCA_025506505.1 of Flaveria sonorensis. Taxonomy (NCBI): domain Eukaryota; kingdom Viridiplantae; phylum Streptophyta; class Magnoliopsida; order Asterales; family Asteraceae; genus Flaveria; species Flaveria sonorensis. The sequence goes on from CM046438.1 coordinate 9,526,246, forward strand.
GGTGTTCTACAAGACTGATGATAATTTCCCATTTATGATCTCACAGGATTATAAGCTCTGATTGGTCTATTCGCTGAATCACGTGGTTCTTTTTGACAATATTCCAAGCTTTTTGCCATGATCAGGGAATATATGAGGGATTTTTGTTAACTTTCACAAGCAGTTGTGTAAATAAATTTCCTAAGACTCAAAAGACTGTCATCAGTTACCTTGTAGGAAGAATATAACAGCTTTAAGATGTTATATGGCCATATGAAATCTTGTTTATGATGATCATGTATATGTGAACTGATTGATACAAATTTCTAATAAAATACTGAAGGTGGCAATTTCTATATGTCTACATAGGTCGGTTCAGGTTGTGTGTTCAAATGAGTTGAAAGGCATTCTAAGTCTTTCTGTGCATACCTCTATTGTCAAAAGTCCATAAGGCGCGCCCCTATGCCCTCAAACAGCCTTGTCGCCTTGTTTTGAAATTTGAAAGCCTCGTCTTGAGGCACTCAGGCGCATTTTCAGGCCAAATTCTGACTAACAATCATCTGAACCAAAACAATTACACTAGCCCTAAACATGACTGGAATAAACCTAAAATAGCTTAAACTAACCAAAACAAGCCTAAAACCCTTGAATTTGGTATTTTTATGTTAGTCACCTTGCTTTAGAAAGCTCTCGTTTTTCAAACGCCCGAACCTAGGCCTAAGGCTCATTCTTTGCGGCCTGCGCATTCGACAGCTACAGTTTATACGACCTGTTAAACTGTTTTCTTCAAGATCTAGATGATGATTGTAATCACATCGTTTGGTAATGAGTATTAATTTTACTAAAAAAAAGAAAAAGAAGAGAGTCGCAGGAGAATTCAACGTGAGCCAATCCATTTCAACACGTAACAAATCATATAGACGGAGAAAGATAGCAAGCAAGACTCAAAATCTTTTTAGTTGGGGAAAAAAACATAGAAAACACAGTCAATCAAACACAATGCAAAAGGCGCATCAATTATTTATATATATCTAAAACAAGCCAACATGTTCCTTAAACTCAACCTTGTACTATTTCATCAACACTAATACATTAATTTACAAGATATAACTCAAGAATATGGAAATTACACTAATACATATTTGCATTGATTTAGGAATAAACCATTTGAGGTGTAAGTTACTTCAAGCCCAAGAAAATAGTTGAGTTCCCTCAAATCCTTAATTGAAAACTCTGTATTAGGCGGAATATGAAATCGATGAGGATAGTAGGCTGTACTAGTTAATATCATGTGTGTAGTTAACTCTCATTACTCCTTACTGTGAGGAGAATACTATATATAAAACAATAATTTACAAAGAGGTAACTCAAGAATATGGAAATTACACAAAATGAACAAAGAAATAAAGATGTACAACAATGACAGAGACTAGGGATGAGATTGATACCGTACTAGTACCGTACCGAAAAATACTAATACCGATAATAGGTAAAAGTGTGAAACGAACACCGTACTGATTTTGTTGGTTCGGTACCGATCGGTACCGGTACCATTGAAAATACCGAAAATGAAGGTACCGAATACCGAAAATCTAAAAAAAATGAATACCGGTATCGTTATTCGGTAAAATTTGCTCATCCCTAACAGAGACGTTATCTAATAATTACTAAATACTTTGTCTTCTTGTGAATAAGCATGCTCAAGAACAAAAAAAAATCCATATAGACATCAAGAAGATGCCCATGGAAACAATGGATCCTCAAATCACACAAGTGATGCATGATATACAAGCGAGTGAAATGCATAAAGATCATGATCAGAAGACCTTAAGTAATATAAACCCATTTCAAAGTCCAAATGAGATAATAAAGAAACCACTTTATCAACTTCGTATCTAAAAAAATTAAACCTTTGTAGAAACTCTGAAAGTTGATTATGTGGAAGAAGCTTTCTCTCCTGACCATGGGTGGTTATGGATTCAAGAACATCAATTGCACTTGTAATGGTTTAATTCAAAGATGTTAACAAAACATTTCTTTTAGCGTCATCTATTTATATGAAAGACAATGAAAAAAGTTCTGAAAACGGGCAAAAAGGATGTAAATGAACCGAACGGTCAATGAATTGTTGGGAGCCGTTTGATGAAAAGTTCGTTTACTTTTTGTGTTTAATAAATAAACGAACATGAACAAGTATTTCGTTCGATGAACATCAAACTCACATTCAATTCAAAAGCAGCAATCCACCATTGTTAACTTTATTAATGATTTTTTTTCAATCTGATCAACATCTACCCTTTAGGATCTTTATCAAGACCATGTATATGGTAAATTGAACAATTAATGAGTTCTCAAAAGTAACATGTACTTTTAAAGAGGGGTGAGGGCACATGAAATATGTTGTATGCATTCCAGATCAAAGAAGTCATGTCTTTATCTTTACTACTATATAAAACAAAACAGATGGGCAAGATTGGAATTTCACTTTGTTTGTAAGACTCGCCCCTTCCACTACCTGCCATTCCGGTGCTCTCCCTCTTCTTTCTGATTGCGGCTCCTGGTGATCGCTTGGTGCCTTCAGTTGGCAGTTCAAATGCGATTGAACATCCCCTTACAAACCCCCTGCCCGATTCCAATCCCCACCCCACACGTATATATAACCGCTGGCGCCAATTCGAATAACCCTTGGATGCCACTACAGTCGGACCTCAGAAACTCAGGTAATAAAGAACACCATATTATCCCTTGCATGTTGTTCTTGTTCATAGATCCACCACACTTGAGGACTTTGAAGATTCGAATGGATCGGGGAGTGCTTTGGTCCAAGAACAGTTGCCATGGGTTTCCGCAGTGATGGTTTTTGGTGATTTCCCAATGTTTCTAACAATCAAACAGATAGATTGTTGGATTTTTGATAATTTGGGTTTTGTTTCTTCTTTCCCATTTCCGTTTTATCAATTTGAGGTTATCGTTTGTGCATGTCTAACCTTTACTTTGCTTTTGATTCTGATTCTATATTGCAGGCTGCTATCATTCTCGCTTTAGAGTTTTTATTATATGTTCAGCTTTGTTTTTGGCTTTTGTTCAGTTACCTGTACTATTTTTATGTATGCTTATACACCGAAATCCGTTCACCCCCATCCATCTGCTCACCACCATCGTTGGACGTCACCATCGTCGAACATCTGGTATCGAGGTCTACTGTTATCTTTCATGTATAATTGATGTCTTGTTTGCTGTTGCGGATAAGGTAAGCAAGCCTTTATCTTTCATATTATCACATATCCTTAGTTTTCTTGTCAAAATCTTTGGCATTAAATCCCTTGCTTTTATTACGATTGGCATATTTTGTACTGTTCTTTCTAATTGTACTGTCATTTGGGTCTTAAAAGTTCATACGACCACTTCATTCCACTTTTGCATAATTGTTTTTTTTTGTTTGAAATTCTTAAACTATGTATGATATAACTAACTAAGAATTTCTCATATTATCACATAATTGTTTCTTTTATGTGTGTTAAAGATGTTTGAATTTCATTTCTGATTTTGTTAACTCTTGATTCAAGATGGGGAAATTGACCCACCTAAAGGATATGACAAGGTATAACATACTTACCTTTATGTATTTTTTTAACATTTTTGTAACTACTGAAATATTTGTTTGGGCGTTTACTCATTAGTTAACAATTCGTACTTTTTTATATAGTTATTTTAGATACCATATAATGATCAAGAATTATGTCTTGAAGCTTAAACAAATGATTAAGGGTTGATTAAAATAGCTTTGAACAACCTTAAATGGCTAGTCATGATTCATTTCTCTAATTGTGTATGGAGAGAGAAGCCCAAGAAAAACCACCATTGATTACATATGCAGATTTAGCTCTAAATTATAAGCAGTTGCATCTTTTAAACAAAATATTTTTATGTTATTTTATTGCTCTTTTGGTCTAATTAAGGTCTGATTTTGTGAACAAATATGTTGTGTTGTCAAGGAGTATTCTTCTATTTCGAAGCAACTTCATTACTCCTTCATGATTTCTGCATCTATCACATTAGTCCACCTGGGAATGGGGTGCTAATTCTCATGTAGGACTCTATAATTTCTACATCTATCGTATTAGCCCACCTGGGCATGAGGTACTAATTCTTATATAGGGTTGTTTGGATATTCATTTTAACCTTGATTTACTTGACATTGTATATATATAGAACAAAATGATTGGAGTTGTATTAATCAACTAATCACCTGTTTATGTTGAATGTTTGTAAAATATTATAGGAACGTAAACTAACAGAAGTACTATACAATATCTTATGAGAGGATTGATAAACTAACAGCATCGAGTACCACGTTGTAAGTTGTCGTAGTCGTGACATCACATGGGTTCCCTACTAGCAGTGGCGTATTGTAATTGTTAGAATTATGTATTTGTTATATGGCTCGAGTAGTTATTGTTTTAGTTTAATGATGTGAAATACTTTATATGATTTTTGTTCTATGACATTGTTTTGATGTTGGTTTTTGAGAATTTCGAATAAATAGTTAATTCATTTAGGCCTCTGATTCAGTTTTAGTTGTTCAATATAGTTTTAGAGTGTAATTGAAATCCATATTTTTGCATATGCTTAAGTAATGTTAGTGGCGCTCAATATTTTATTTGTTAACCGACTTATGCAATTTTCTATATCATCATAAAAGTTATAGCTCATTGAAATATAGGTCATTTTTATAATTATTTTGATTGAGGAAGCAATCATTGGTAGCATGAATCATGCCAAATTTATTGTTTCTGGTTGAAAATACGTTGGTTATGTGTTTTGGGGGATGCTTTAAAAAATCCTCTCTTTATCGTTCTCTCCATAAATTTTTTTGCATGTGCTATGATTTTTACATTGATATTTTAGAATCATGTTAACATCCATGAGCAATTACCGCTGGGAATCTGTATCATCTAAGCTGTATATTGATATCTTTTGGTAGTTCATGATTCATGGCTAAAGCATTTTATCATTAACAAGGTCACTCTTTGATCTCCCAAGTATATGTAATTTGTTGGTGCATTGTTGGAATTTTGTGTTAACATCATTTACTTTAGTCTAAAATTTCATAAACATCATTTACTAAGTGCTCAAATCCCAGATCGCATTGGTCTATACCGGAAGAATCCAAGGTGGTATTAACATTTTCCTATACAACCCTCATAATTTTAATTCCTCGACCTTTTTTTCTTTTTCTTTTGACTTGATGTGAAATACTTAATATGATTTATGTTTTATGACCTTGCTTTGATATTGGTTTTTGAGCATTTTGAATAAATAACAAATTACTGAAAGCTAATTTGTATTTTTGGATTCAGGTTGAAGGTTTGCCAAGTGAGTTGTAAAAAATATTGAGGTCAAATATGAGCTTGTACCAGATAACATATGTTCACCAAGTATACTCTTTGTACCAAAAATATGGTTCTGTCATTTGACTATCTGCGACTGATAATCTGGTTGGGTTTGTCTATAAATGGTGTGATGGTTTTTTAGCTTGAGTTCCTCAATGCAGCTAAAAATACATATCAGAAAAGCAATATCGTTGTATCTGCAGCTAGCTTAAAAAGATGAACAATCAAACTGATGATTTTTGTACTATTTATGCTTTTCATACATCATCATTTGTAAATAAGTATGAATATGTAATGGGAGGATTGGAGACAAGTTATATAGAATATTCCTATGGAGCGGATTGAATGTTTTGTTATAAACAGGAGTTGAAATTCGATGTCTATACATTATTCCCGACAAACTTGACCCAAGCGTATAATTTTGGACAGTTTTGTATTTTAATTTTGAAAAAAATAAGCTAGTTTGTGTTAAGCTTTATTATTAAGTGGTCAAGATTGGCAAGTCAAAAAGTTAAAAAATAGGTCCATGGTTCAGGTTGGATTTAGTCAAAAGCTTTACTATTAACACTAAAGCATCTGATTTCATATATGTAAGATTTAGATAATCTTGCTATCTGTATATTGATTACGGTGTTGAAAGATCGTATTTGGCAGCTTGTAATCGGAATAGGAGTCGAATGCTGAATCATTGTTGCTAGATGCTGCTGAGTTGACTTTAGTTGTTGAGTTGTTTTTCCGTATTAAAGTTAACATTTTCTTTTTATATTATGAATATATAATTTTGTTGTTATTGTTGGTTATAATTTTGCACCAAGTATATATATTGTTAAGTTGCACAAAGCAAGAGTCTACATTGTTGGTTGGCAACAAATACCGAACCCCTGCCAGTACACATTTATCGTGGTAGCTAACCCTTGACAGTTGATCCACACTGCTAGGCACAAAGCCTGCTCATGAATACAGGTCCCATTCATTCATTCATTGGCCAATCACAAGGATTAAACCCCAGATGTACATCGTCATGGGCTGAAACAGCCGCACATCAGTTGAGCTAACGACAACAAGGTCGTGAACCTCCATTCATTTTGCTTGCAAGGCTTTTCATTCATCATAAGGGTCTGGGGGTAACATTCATTAGGTTCCAATGTCTTCTTTTATTCCTTTATGTCCACTTGATTATGAATAATACTTTTAAAGCATCCATTGTCTTAATCACATAACATGGAATATACGTACTATTATTCATAATAGTAGCCCATAAGACAAGAATATATCATTAAAACATTAAACCAACATAATCTTTCATTAAACATTGGTACTTAGCACTTAAATTCTATCTCCAGAATTTTAGGATAAACCAAGTGTTTAGAGCGCATGAATAAGGTATACAACGGATGACTTAAATACTAAATGTCCACAGTGGATAGCCAAAGTCCACAGTGGACAGCCAAAGTCCACAGCGGACGAATTGAACACTAAGTGTGTTCACAGCGGATGACCCAAGGTCCACAGCGGACATGCATGCATACTTAAATGTCTATAGCGGACATGCATTGTACTCAACGGACAGTCTAAATGCTTAAGTGTCCACAGCGGACATCCTAAAAGTGTTTAAGTGTCCACAGCGGACAGTCAGTTTCCACAGCGAACAATCTAAAATACTTAAAGGGTCCACAACGGATAGTTAATGTCCACAGTGGACTGCTTATAACCATTCTAAGTGTTCATAGCGGACAGAAAAAGCCTACAACGGACATTTTGTCCAACACCTACGATCCAACTTATGCAGTTTCTTGCCCCATACATCACTTTAAGCGTACTCTTAGCATAGATCTATCAGTTACACACTTAAAACATAAAAAACAACCATTCAACATCGTAGAAATCTTTTTTAAAAATCATAATCGTTTCTAAACAAGTCATATTTTTCATGGAAAAACATAGTTTGGTAAAGAAGCATCCTTTTCAGTACATATATCAGCCCCAAAGAAGTAGAAAACAAGTAAAAAACGGGATCCAGAACTCACCTTAACCAGCTTTCGAGTGAACCACAACAAACCCGAGAGCAAACCTGGAGTTCTAACATCTAAACACACGTAAAGAAGCAACTAAACACATATAAACACATAGAAATTGGTCCAGAAGCTTAAACCCGTCAAGAGCCGAGAAGAAAGCACCTTAAATCTTATCTTTTGAAGAAATCTTCTACTTCTCACTCTAGAACCGGTGGGGAGCTTCTCTCTCTCTCTAACCGTAAGTTTGGGTGCATGGGTGAGAGTATGAGCGGCTATTTCTTCCTTTTTAAACCTCATTATGGGCCGGTTTGGCCCTTGATACACTTTTACCCTTTGCATTTTAAAATAATATCTCATTTGCTCCTTTACTCTTCTTTTCTTTTCCTTTTGAAGTTTTCGGGTGTTACAAACTAAAATTACCTGTTCTGACTTTTACCTATTTTTGTTAAATTCCATCTTGACCTATACCTATCCTGATCCCTTGTTTTAATAGGCTTATCCTGATGCAAACCCATCTTGACCAGGCAACTAATCAATCCAACCCCTCTATTTTGTCACTTCTACTATACATGTCATATTGTACGCGTGTATGTTAATTACTAGAGCTGTTGTGCAAGCAGTAGAACTAAACTTAGTGTATGAATATGCTTCAATTAACCATATAAGTTTTATTTTAGTAATGTCAGAATGGTAATAGATTAAGCCATCAATTAATCAGATCTTTTTGTCATCTTGTAAAGGCTATAGAAATAAAAACGGGAGTGAGTTAGTGAAATTTGTTTGAATTGGATGCAAATGAGAATCTTGACCTTTGATCCTATTCTTAATGATTATGCATAGAATTGGTTAGATTGCTAATAAAAATACAAATCAACAAATCAACTAATGTTGCTCATTTGGTAATGATATGAACTTGAACAATGGTGCAAGAAAGCAATTGATGAGGTAATTATTAGTTTATTATTTTTTCCAACCCACATGCATATAAACTTTAGTGTTAGTGTACTATTGTTGGTAGAGCGTGCACTTTTTAAAAAATGTTTCATTTCAAAAGTGACTTAAGTTTTTTTATTTCCTTTTCATCACTCCTTTTGCTTTTATTAATTTTTTTAAAGCTTTTCTTTTATAATTTTGTTTTGTGCTTACACTTTTACAGTAGTTTGTTAGATTATGTTGTTCAATGTTTTTTATTAATAAAATATTATTTTTGAACTTTGTAATGGTTATAATGGATGAATTTTTGTTGGTACACCTTTGAATTAAGAAACTATTGATATTAGGAATTTGTTTTTGCAATTTCATTACGTATCTATGCTCTCGGGATAATAAAGTTGTCTTTTTTTACAACGTAAAAGACTTTGCGGTATACATAACTGTTTTCTTTAATTTAGATTTTGCATTATTTTTATTTTGTTTTTTTTTTTTAATTTACGCCATAACAAACCGAATCAATATAGACCACAATCAAATTCCCGCCGCATCACGAGGGTTTCCCACTATAAGCAAGTAATGCTTTTTGATAATTTGGTCGACCATGAAATGTTGTTAATGAATGAAATTCACCGCTATGTAACACACCGTCACCTAGGGGTGTGCACTTCGCGGGTCGACCCGGTTAAGACCCGCGAACCGACCCTTGAAAACATAGACCGACCCGTGTATGGGTTAGCTGTTCCGGTCCACGGTTCGGATTTCCTTTTGTAAACGGTTATGGGCCGGTTTCGGTCCAAACCCACGGGTAAGAGCTCGGTTTTGGTCCGGCCCGATTACAATTAAACAAGAAAAAAAGAGCTGGTTTTTGCTTTTTAGATGTTAAATGGGTTGCCTTTGAACATAAAATATGTAAAAAAATATTTTACTAACATATAATAGAAGTGCTCACATTAATAAACTTTTAATCAGTTATAGATAAATACTATTGCACACTACATCTAAATTAGCTCATAAAGAGGTTATGACGACAGCTAATGTACGGTTTGTATTTTAATATGGTACCAATTTGTCTATGTTACAATAACGAGTCTAAGAAACAAATCCATTGATTGGTTTTGTTTATATTTTAAAGTTTCATTTTTCTCCTGGCAAAAAGCACGAGCCTAAAAAACATTTGCGGTCCGGACCACCATATTATGCTGAACCGACCCGTTTAACTCGGTTCGGTCCGGCCCGAACCATATGCAAATGGTCCGGTTCTCGGTTCTTTATATGAACCACTTATCGGTTTCGGGTCAAGGGCAGTTCGGTTCGGTTCCGACCCGTTACTCACCCCTACCGTCACCAGATAACATCGGCCGTAATCGATAGGCTTGATGTTCGATTTTAAATGAGTTTTTTTCAACTGAGCCATCTACACAAATAACTATCACCGTTTGACATAATTTCTTAGGTTTTTCTAACCTAAATCATTTTGTATGTTTTATTGATATTTAAAAAATATTTCACGAAATTAAAGATTTTTATTTTCAGTCGATATTATTGCTTCTAGCAAGATGCTAGATAAATATTACAAGCACCAAATCTTAATTTTCAAAATATGAGAATGTGAACACCACGTATAATAAAAACGTTAACATGTTAAAGAAGCACCAATGAGGCTAATCCGCTCGAATTTTCAAAGAATGGCTCTTTATCCATACAAACAATAGAGATTTTATTTCTCTAGTACCATCAACCGTCGATGTATACTTCTTATAACAAGTCATTTCGTTCTTAGTTCGCCATAAACACCAAGTGGAAACTAGGAAAAATGCGTTTGTTAGTTTCTTTTCCCACTCTCGACCCCCACTGTTTCATGGGGGGGGGGGGGGGTTATGAAAATATGTTCAATAGTTTCGGGTAATTCACCACATGCTGGGCAAAGTATAGATGATAAATTCAACCCTCTCAACGCTTAAAGGGTTGGAATCCTTCCAAGGTTTGCCCTCTAATGTAATGTATTGACCTTAAGTGGAATCTAATTATTCCAGTTAATCTTTGGCTCATTTCGTTTGGGTATCGTGATTATGTACCTTTGTACGAAGGTAATGGACCAACCGGAATCTTCAAGCTTCTCACACCAAACCCAAGAATCATTCGAATTAACTTTTGAAACAAAGATCATTTAAAACGTTTAAGTAGGCCTGCAGTTTATTGTATTCTTGAGGTTGGATGGTGGTTGAAATTCCATCTCTATACCCAGCTTGCTTCAATACCAAGCATAATAAACTAACTAATACATCATCTTTTTTGTTTTCGATGCTTCTACCCGACAAAAAATTAACGTGCTTTTTTCTAGATCATTTGTTACCTTTTTACTTAAGCTTGAAATAAAGAAGAGTAGCACGACGTTAGGCTTGAGAAGATTGATTTAATCAATGTTAGTCTCTCCCCCCCATAAATAAGGAATTATCTTTGCACGGCGACAGTCTCCTTTTTAACGTTTCGTAAACGTGGTTTCAAATTTTCACCAAATTCATGTTGCCACTGATTAGGAGGCCAAGGTAGGTAAAGTGGTATTACCCATTTCAACACCCGAACAGTAAGGCCATTTCTTGAATTTGGCTTGCATCTACCCTAACACCATAACATAACTTTTGTCAAAGTTCATCTTCAATCCCAAAAAATGAGAGAAGCTTCTCGTAATTCTCAAAACGTTCCTATCGTTTGCTTGGGAACGTTGTTCTCTACATAGCACAACGTTGGCAAATAGAAGACGAGACAATACCCCTCCCCTCGTTTAGTAGTCAAATACCATGGTTAATACACATTGAAAATGCGTTGTTCATGATAAAAAAAAGGGCATCCACAACAATTACAAACAAAAAAACAAAAAGAGGGGGTCACCTTGAAGCCTCTAGAACACTGGAATTCGTCCATGGATAACGCGTTGATAAGAATTGACATCTGAAGAGCGTTTACGCACACTTTAATCCATGAATAATCATATCAGGTAACTCAAAAATAATAGTTTTATTTATGACTCTGCATACAAAAATTGCTAAATAAATGTTTCTTTCATTTATAACAAGTTATATTCTTTTTTAATTTCAAACAACCTAAATATAAAATATTCCTTAGTTATATAGTTATATATATAAATGTATTGAGTTTTCTTAAAAACAATTTTTAATACACTCTTACTAACCATTTACATATACACATTATACGATTTAAACACTCAACTTATTAAAACGCAAAATACATCTCATCATCAAAATATACTTAACGGTTTAAAACACCACCTTTTCACGTTTTTTTCACGATTAACCACTAAAACTTCAAAAACTTAAAAAAATAAATAAAATAAAATTCAAATCCGCTATTCAAACGGCCCACCGGAAACCCAAAACCACGGCCCCTAGTATTCCTCTCGAAATCAACTCTATCTTTTCGACCAAAATGATCATCAACATCTTCATCTTTTCCTCTTAATAATCCCATCAAAACCCTCTAGATCATCATCACCCTCACCTCAATCTTCACCTTCAAAGGTTTGCATCATACCCACCTAAAAAATGAACTCAATTACCTAAAAATCGTCACAAAAAGCACCGTTTCATCTTCAATTCCCCTGATTGCTCCCCTTTTACTGTTTTTGTCCCCACCCTTTTCGTTTTTCTCCAACACCCAGATCGTAATTTCTTACCCCCTTTGGAAATTAACACACAATTGCCAGTTTTAGTAACGGGTTATCCGTAGAATCTTGATTTCCTGTGTGTAATTTTTGTCACAATTCGACATTTTTGTGAGTTTTTGAAGATACCCACATCGAATTGGTGGTGAAATTGGCTTAATTTTTATCTGGGGTGTTGGATTTTGAATTTTGATTGAGAAATGGGTATGGAGAAAGTGTCAGGTGATAGGAAGAAGAAGAGGTTGAGGCAGAAGAAGGTTACAGCAGTTCAGAAGCTGTATGATACATGTAAAGAGGTGTTTGCTGATTGTGGCCCTGGGGTTGTTCCACCTGATGAGGGCATTCAACGATTGAAAGATGTTTTAAGTAAGATTTTAGTTTTTGCAGTTGGTTTTCGTTTTTTATTATTGTCTATTTCATGTTGAGTTTGATTAGCTTGAGTATGAATACTGATTTGTGTAAGTATTGATAATGATATGCATAATGTGTTCTGTTAGTTTTATCAGATGGAGCTTTATTTGATTGATTGTGTATTGGATTGTTGGGGCAACGGTGCAATACTGCAATTCAGTGTTTTTGAGCTTGAATTTGAATGACCAAGATTGAAAATACATTTTGATCTGTGGGTTGTTTGAACATTTGTGGGTTGGATTTAATTTTGCTATCTTTTGAATGAGTCTGTTCAATTTGGATTGTTTGGTTGAATTTTGAAGTTATTCCGATATTGATCGAATTATGTAAGCATTAGGTCTGAAATTTAGAGAAATTAGAAGTTAAATGTAATCAGGAAAGGAGTATGTGAAGAATGATGAACATATAGAAACATTTGATGCTTTGTTTGTCTGGTATTTTGCACACACATTCCATATCTTGATCTAATAATTTGCTGCTTTTAATGTTATCTATCGAGTTTGCTGGAAATTAATTCAAATCATTTGACTGAACTGTCTATCGTCATCATTTATCAAACCGAATAAGTTTCCGTGTGTTACTTTTTTGATTTAAGACTGACTTTATACCTTTAAACAAAGGCATGATAAGATATTTAGATTTAGGTTTTCTAGTTTGACTTCCATACTTGCTTTGACCTTTTATTGATGTGATTATTAGGTTAAGATCAATGTGGTATTCAAAACATGTTGAGATAAAAAGGAACAAAGATAATGTTTGGAGAATATTATGGGATTGCAGGGTTAAAATGATCTTGGTTTCATTGTATAATATAATGGTGAGTTTATTTTTTCTTTCAGACGGAATGGCGCCTTCTGATGTTGGTGTATGGCCTAATATGCCCTATTTCAACGTTAAAGAAATCAGAAGATTTCCTAGAATCACATACCTACACCTTTCCGAATGTGACAAATTTTCGGTATGTTTTATTCGTTATATTTCATATCTATTTTAGAATACACCGTCTAACCTCCATTTTAGAAAGAATTTACATTCACTTAAAACTGTAATCTATATTGTTAAGACAAAAGATGCCGACTTGATGGCTTCTGATTTATCTTTTCAGATTGGGATTTTTCTGTTGCCGCCATCGGGTGTCCTGCCGCTTCATAACCACCCTCAGATGACGGTTTTTAGCAAGCTTTTGTTTGGAACCATGCATATCAAAGCATATGATTGGGTGGATGGTGGTGCTTCAATTTCTACTCTGAAAGGTGATTCATCAAAGGGTGAGTTCTTAACTAGAGATACACTGTTTGAAATTGTCTACCATATTATTGTTATATGGATGGTTCTAAATTTTAACATGCAGTAACGCTGAGATCATGAGATTATGTTTATGAGCCAAAAAACGTATATATGAACCGACAACTACTAGTTTATCCCTAAGCATTGTTTTAGGGCGGTAGAATGGTCTAGTTTTTCATTCTTTTTCATGATGAAACCGCATTCATTTACATATAATTAGCTCTTGCACATGATTTTGTGCCTCTCGAGTAACGGGTCAAGTACACGTGTAGTTTTTTTACTGGTCAGAACGGGTTGAGTTGACCTGAAACACATTATGCTCCACTCTATATTGACTTGGGATTCATGGATCGTAACTCATGAACGCGTGTTTTATCAGGTGAAGTGGGACCCATTAGTGTACGCATGGCAAAACTCAAAGTCAACTCTGCTTTCACCGCCCCATGCAACACCTCAATTCTTTATCCAAAAGACGGTGGTAATATGCATTGCTTTACCGCCATTACATCTTGTGCTGTTCTTGACGTTCTTGGCCCGCCATACTGTGATCCTGAAGGCAGACATTGCCAATACTATCGAACTCATCCCTTCACTTGTTTTTCAGGTTTGTTACTCGTAACTTCATCTTATTACTTATTAACCAATTCCGCTTGTTTATTTCCATAAATAACTCATAAAAATTACAACTTTTTATCATATAACAGTTGATGATAAAAAGTTGCCTGATGATGAGAAGACCGAAGACTATGCATGGCTTGAGGAGATAGATAAGCCCGAGGGCTTATATGTGGTTAGAGGTGTGTACAATGGGCCGAAGATCATCGAGAAATGATCTGAGACTCCAGAAAAACCTGCATAAAAACTTGTTTTTTTATGTTTCCTTTCAAATTTGTTAGGTAAAGATGGTTTTGCATCGGATCTTTCGATTACTCAAAGATCTTGTACATAAATTGAGCATAACCATAGTTAGAACGACCAAATTAAGGTACATCACAACTTGCAGCAGTATTGATTTGGTCGTTCTAGCGCTTGCGAAAAGATACTCACCATAAATGAGGATAGAAACAGATGATATTGTCGTACTTTCTTGAGTTGTTTCAAGACAAACATGTTGGTTTCTATAAATATCGTTTAGTTATCGTATATTATGCTTTGGTGAATTTAGCTATATTTGGTTTGTTTCTACTTTATGATAGACAACTTGAAATGAAGCTCCATTACTGAATTTGGATTAGTTTTATTCTAGGAAAAAACATTAGCATAAACATTTTGATCCCAAAAGTTACCAAAATGAATATGACTGAATTGGTATATTTCTAAATATTGATTTATTACTTCTGGGATAGATTAGAAGTTATTATGTTGTCGTCAATGGGCGCAAGAGGCGCCATATGCTGGTGTCGTGGAGTAAATGTTTGTCGATGATATGAAATTTTAATCGTACGTCTGGTATCAATGTAAATATTTATAAAATCGTATAATAAGCAGACCAGGATGATTAAGCGAAAGAGGAAAACCTTGCCTCCTTCTAAAGCTACCTCTAGTTAGTAGAACGTTGTATGATATATTTACCCTAGATATATTTAGATGTTTTGGATGTTTAATTATAGCTGAATACTTTTATAAGTTAAGTTAAATGAAAGCTATTGATGGTTGCTTTATTAGTCTTTTTAGTAAGTTCTAATTTGTTTTAGAACATGGACAATGATATAAAGGTGAAAGAGACGGAGCATAAACTAGTTTATATGTGTGTGTGAGGGAGTAATTTTTTTAGGACGGGGAACACAAAATATATAAAAAATTAACACTACTAATGAAAAGAATAGGAGGGCGGTGCCCCCTCCGGCCCTGGTGAAGCTCCGCCCATGCAAGTAAGTACAAAGTACTATTAAAAGTCAAAGAACACATCAATCTAACCAAGATATAAAAGAAAAGCGATGCAAGAAACATACATCTTTTGAGATACTTACGCTTGTCTTGAATGTTTTCTTCCAGGTCCGGCTAACATTAGTAGTCGATAAGAATGTGTTATGCTCTCTTGCTGCCAACTCAATCTCGCATCCTCACCTCCTGATCTGCTACCCGAACAAGCCATGACCGTAAATATACGATCCATCAAAATTTGGATAGGTCACGGTTTTTCATAGTTTACAATTTTAGTTATATGACTTTTTCAAATTAGTTTTTGTGTTTATTAACTCTCGATATCACAACAACATAACATTTCTGTGATTACCAAATATACTGTCGCTTCATGTTTATATCTACGTTTCAATATTAAAAACCAGCCATCGTAACTTTATATAATTCTCTTCTCATATTTAACCAACCACGTTGATATCATCACTGTAACGCATAACTTGCACCTAGTTAAATTACATATGCAGAATAATGAAATCATCGCTTACATATGACGCGCTGTTGAAACCACCTCCTTTTCCTTATGTGATCGAGAGTTGAATTTTGAACCGACGAAAGTCCACCGGTTCACCATCACCGCCACCACCGCCACCGGCGGCTGACATCATCTTCCGATTCACCACCGTCTTTAACACTACACCATCGTCTCGCTCTATCTCTGAAGCCACAAGTAATTTCATTCACTTTATCCATTTAATCATGTAATTACGTTGATATTCACTTGATTAACGGAACCCTAGATTCAGACAATACGTCTATCATGTTCAGTTCTCCCTCTCCGTTCGGTTTATGTTACTAAAAAGCTCTTGATATGTTATGCAATTATTCTCATGTTATAGATCTAGGGTTTACATGCTGGTAGTTTGATATTTGCACCTGGTTTTCTTGTTTTGTTTTTTCAAATGATTGAAATTCGTTATGGATTTGGTTGTTGATTGGCTGGTAGAATTGCAAACTGAAATTGGTACTGTTGTTTGTTGAATTGGGGTGTAGCAGTTGACAAAGATGTCAACGCCTTCAAGAAAGAGATTGATGAGGGATTTTAAGAGGTTGCAGCAAGATCCTCCTGCTGGAATCAGTGGTGCTCCGTATGATAACAATATAATGCTGTGGAATGCAGTCATATTTGGGTAGGTGAAAGTGAGATTACTGTTTGTCGATCGCAGGGTCTAGTGGTTAAGGGTGCTGTTTTTGCTTGAGATATAATGGTTTTTGCTGATCCGTTTATTTGTGTTGCAGGCCGGATGATACTCCTTGGGATGGAGGTGAGTGAGATGCTTTGTATGGTTTAGTATTTATATGCTCAGAATGAGATTATAAGCTACACTCATGGTTGTATAGATGCATATACTGCGTGTAGAAATATTTAGAATAATTATGGAAAGAAAAAGTTGCAGTATTAGAACCAGGTAACAAAGTATGAATGAAAAAAATGGTGAAAATAATTGTTAGCATGGTCTTATTTTGATAATATACGGATTGAAAAGTGCTTTCTACTAGTTTCTTCATATACCCAGGGCCAGGGGCAAAGGGCACTGGTCCTGTGGTCCCCTGTCCTGCCTTGAGTGTGGTGATTGGAAGGGACTATATATTTACTACCACCTTTGCTGGTCCCATCTTGCATTCCCTATATGCATATGCAATGGGGAAGCACAAATAGTCTTCATATGCAATGGTGTTCTGTTATTCAGTTATCAGTAGACAATTTAGGTTTTGAGAATACTGTATTATTCGATCTTTTTATCGATGTGTTGCATTATGGTATTCCTTGACAACATATGTCAATCTCAGGCACGTTCAAGCTGACCCTTCAGTTTTCCGAAGATTATCCAAACAAGCCACCAACAGTGCGTTTCATTTCTCGAATGTTTCATCCAAACAGTAAGTGGCCATCATCAACTTGATTAAATTCGTCTGTTTTCTTTTCTTGGAAATGGAGCTTTATGATTTATCTTGAAGAACATTGTATTTAAGGTTGATACAAGGCATTGTGTGTGGGCAAGTAGCATGTGCTATACACAATCTTTTTCCATTTTTATCTTAGGTTCGCAATATATATAATGCTATACTATTTACTTTACATTAATAATTGTCACAAATCTGTTTTGTTTTAAGGTGCCAAAGAGTACCCATCTGTATTATGTGTTCATAGAATTGTTTTTTGCATACATCTTGCTTTTATACTCTTATATATTTATGATGTCTTATTTATGTGAGTTTCTTTGGCTTTGCTGTGTACTAGTTTATGCAGATGGAAGCATATGCTTGGACATCCTTCAAAACCAATGGAGTCCAATTTATGACGTTGCTGCTATTCTGACCTCAATTCAGGTGTGGTATTATTAGTTGTAACATAATATGATGAGATTTTTTTTGTCTGGCATAATGTGATGAGCTTACCCTTCTAAATCTTATAACTTTAATATATGATGTTATTGCATGATTATGTTTTTGGTTGATTATAACATGGTCAACAGTGTCCTGTACCCCTGTCTTTAATTAGATTTAAATAGCTCAAGCTTCTTTCCGGCAATGATTTTAACCCATGTAGTAAAAAATGAGCTGGGTGCGGGCCTTTGCATTCTGGGCTCCTCGAGCATAAGTAAAGGCACGCCTCTTTCATCTGCCGCAGGTGCCATGAGGCCATCAACTGGTTTTCAAAGTCAGCAGTTTTCTGCTGCTTCTTTCTTCTATGCAGCCGGCAGTTCTGCCTGTTCTTTCTTCTTTTCTTCTAAGCCGATGTCCTTTAAAGAGAGTCTTGGGCCTTTTCTTCTCTTACTGGTTCGGGCTTTCTTTTTTTTATTTCTCCTTGAGCTTTCTTTCCGTATTTGTTTGGGCTTTATTCACATGTTGAGTGTTTAATCTAGTAGAATTAACATACTATACAACTAGTTCATTACTTGGATAAACTAAGCTTATGCAGTAATCCGATGACTTTAGAAGGTTTTTAAAATTTCTTTGTATTAGTTACATGAGTTTAATTGGTAGTTATAGTACATTTATTTGTTATATTTGGGGCTAGTATTGATTTTTTATGCGTACTCTATTTTGGTTTTCTATTCCTTATTATCGTCTCATGCATGCTTTTTTTTTTTTTCCTTTTCTTACCCCATATAGGCTCCTTGCGCTTTGTGTGTGCCTTTGACTACATAGATTTAAATCCTTTGGTCTGTAATGCTGTGATATCAGCCATATTTGTATTGTTTGTAGGTTGTCGTAAACCGAAACACATTTTTATACTGATTTGGTTTCTTGCATTGCAGTCATTGCTCTGTGACCCGAACCCAAACTCGCCAGCCAACTCAGAAGCAGCACGGTTATTTAGCGAGAATAAGCGTGAGTATAACAGGAAAGTGAGAGAAATTGTGGAGCAGAGCTGGACAGCTGACTAGACCGGCATGTGGTTCATGTTTATTTCTTCTTTCTTCGGGGCATGTGGTTCATGTTTATCTCTTCTTTCTTCATGGTCTGTATCTGTGTAATATTGGTATATTAGAACCACTTATAGCAGTAATAACGACAATTACGTAAACTATGTTGGTTTTAAAGTTTTTAGAGCTTTTATTACCTTATGTCTGCTAGACTCTTCACTCTTGTATTAATAGTGATTCAAAAAATTACATATTTCCTCATTTTTATGTATTAAAGTTGCATATTATGTTTGTGTTAACTTTAGTGATTGCACTTTTAATCTTTTCATCGAGTGTAACAAATTTTATTCTTATGATGGACGAAATGCAACATATTTCGTTCTTTTCGTCAAGTGTAAAACAAAAATACCTTAATTAAACATATTTGAATATCTGATGAGTGATGACCGAAAGTGAATATCAGTTTTATATAGATGTATATGGGCTCCATGAATTTCACATTCTTATTTTAAGTTTAATATAAACTTATATAGGCTTCATGAATTTCACATTGCCTATGATCACACACATGACAATCTTATCATTTTTAACTTTAAGCTTTAAATTTTGTTAAAACTAAACATTCACTATTTGCCTTGACCTTGTGGTCTAGTAGCATTGATGTTGCTGTCCACAAAAGTAGTGTAGGTTCAAATCCTTACAAGTGCAAGGTTTGGTGGAATAAGAAAAAAAATTTGTTAATTTTTTTAACCTTTTTATAAAATTATATGATTTGTATCCTCAACGTAAGAGTGTATGTGCTTGTTTAGTAGTTTTATTTGTTTGGAAAAAGGTATATAATGTCTTATTAAGAAGAATAATGGACAATGCCAATGATAATGACCCTCTAACCTCACAATGCTTTTAGCTGTACTTATTACATCCTTTATTCAATCATACAACCACCAATCATACTATATCTTTTAAACTAACAACATAACAAAAAGAGTTATAAAATGAACACAAATCTTTATCTATCTCATAGAATAAAAAACTGCTCTAAAACTCATCTAGAAATAATAATAAAGTTATTGTACATAACATATTGGTAATCGTATACGTACACAATGTGTTGCCATAAAAACCATGGATCTAGTGTGAGGATTTGAGCAACAATGTCAAAGATGAAACTCTTCTTGCTCGGAGTTGTCTAAATGATGGTGTGGTGTTAGCTCTTCATCTCTAGGAGCTTGTAAGCACGAGAGACTCAATAGAAGGTCTACGAGAAAAGCTCAACATATATTTCAAAGGTCAAGTCAGTATACATGTAAATAATAATAGTAAATATGCGAAAATGAATTATATAAGGTCACTATGTATGCAAGAACGAGATTGAGTGGCTAGAGAAGATGTTTATCAACGGTGGGTTAAGACGTTTAATCTCTTTTCACATGGAAGTAGAATTATTACTTGCGCTACATGATGGGCTACGATTAAAACCAAGAAAAAACCGGATATAAAATTAAAAAATAGTACCTAATTTTTAAAAAAAAAAAAAAAAACCTTCCCAGGATCAAACCCAGGTGAATAGAGGGTACACCACGTGTTGTTACCGCTGCGCCACGAAATCCTTTAGATTTAGCCCTTATAAGTAACTCCATCATGAACACATGCAAATTGATGAGAAAAAGTAATCACAACATGTCACGTGTTTAGATAGTCCAATCTCCATACACCAAATATTCATTAAGATTTTCAATTCATATAAAAATATACAATGATTAAACTAAAATGTCAAAAGGGGGTATACTCTACGAAATGTTGAAAACTTGTTAGCAAAAATAAAGTAAAAAGCTTACAGGGTCAAAACAAGTCAAAAATATATATTTATAATTACTAATAAATATTTTGTTAAGAGCAACTACATATTTATGTAAAATCCATTGTTTATTTTGCGGGTTTGATCCCCACAAATTTAGTGGGCGCAAACTCTACAATACAATCACTACTAAATAGTTTTGTTTTCATAAAACTACAAATATTTGTACAATTGCTTGTTAGATTCTTTAGTTATTACTATGTTTTGATTGAGGATGTTAAGATGTTTTGGAATTTTAACACGAGTAATAAATCGAGAATTTTTTATAGTACATTTTTTTTATTAAAAAGATTAAGGATTCATATCTTGTAACGTGTAATTATTTGTAGTTATAAGATCTGTTTAAAAGGATTATTTATAAGTAAATAAATATTTCCACATTAAATAATCAACTTAAATTAAATCATTAACTTTATTTATTACAAACAGTTTATTTAAAAATATACAAACGACAAAACTACAAGAAAAACAAATACAAAAAAACGGTCCATTTCGTTTGGGTATAAACATTGGCGGAGGATAGTGGGGGTCGGGGGAGGGGGGTGCCCATCTCTTTTTTTGTCGGTAGTATTAAATTTTAATTCGATAATATAAATTTTATATAAATATTAAGTTCGCACCGTTTTTTACGGGAATGTTCAAACTCTATATGTAAAGTAGTGTGTGACAGTGAGTGTGTGAGTGAAGCTGAATACAGGATGCACATATTATTATTATTATTATTATTATGATAGTGAGAGAAAGTAGAGAGAGAAAACACAGGGGTCCATCTTCTCCAACCGAATGTCATCTACCTCAAGGTACCATCATCACCTTCATCACTGTCTCCTTCAAACGTTATTCAATTTGATTGTTATGCGATCTATTTCTCACATTCAGTTTCAGTTTGTTTGCAGCAGTCGCAAGTTAGGGTTCCGATATTCGTTTGGTTTTCAGGTACATCTCAGATCTGAAGCATTTTGCTCCCAAAACATAGATGATATTGTTGTGTTTGTGATAATTGTGCTTTGAATATGCAGATCTCGAGTTGGTTGATTGACGTGTGTAGAATTTGTAGTTGATAGATAACTATGTTGTGTATGGTGATTAACTGATTATAATTGGTTTTTAACTGTTACTCGTGTTGATTTGTTTTGTTGTTATCTGCATTTTACTTAGAGTTGAGTGGAATTTGATTGGATTAATCACCGCTCAGATTTGTAGCTGGAAATGCGTAGATTCCTCTTTCCTTTGTCGGCAATGTGACCAATTATGAACTTAATTTGCACATATTTTGTTATTTTAACATTGTGTGAGGGGATTCTTTATTTCTTTATCATTTGGAACTTCTGTTTGGGATTTTGATAAACATGGTTGTGAATATGGAACAGAAGTGGAACTTAGCATCACTAGTTGATCATGTGGGTCATTATAATATGCAGAGTTAAATTGAATTCAAACGATGAGTGATTGGTGTGATTAGTGTTCGATTTTGAGTAGGTGTTTGTAGGATTGGTAGATTATTCGTTTATGCTTATGTCTGGTTTCATTCCCTGTAGTTTTATTGAGAATTTGTTTTTGGGTTCATGCAGAGAATTTAAAGGTGCATCATTGATTCATTTCTGCAGCAGCTAACTTGACAATGGGGAAGTCTCCTGGAAAGTGGATCAAGACTGTGTTTTTTGGGAAGAAGTCATCAAAATCTAATCTTTCAAAAGTAAGAAAAGACCATTTATGCACATAAATTGTTCCAGTAAGAAAAGACTTGTATGTTGAACTGCACTTTTCATTGTATACATTGTGGCCCGTGAGGATCAAAAACCCTTTAAGAACAATGTTCTTCATAACCTTCCTAAGCCATAGAGTGGGACCGGCCGGAATTTATTGTCTGCGAAGATAAAAAACTCTTAAATAACAATGCGCCTCATAACCTTCCTAAACATTAGATTGTGGGATCCTTGTACATCAAGTGTTTCTCATTTGCTTTTAAAATTTTCTTTTGTCATTCACGAATTAAGCACTGATCATCACGATGTCGTGTTATTTCTTGAAGGATGCTACCTCAGAAATTAGGACATCCATCACCGGTAAGGCAACATCAAAGGACTTTGGTGCTGATTCTATGGTTATCTCTAGCCCTGTGCTCCCTGTTATTGCTTCAAATGGTGAGCACACAGAACTGGAGAAGAGTTCCAGTGCCAGCTTAATGCCTGATACAGCTGAAGATACAAGAATTCCTGTGGAATCAAATGCATCAAATGGTGAGGAGTTAATTAGGATAGAGCAGGCTGCCACAAAAGCACAGGCAGCTTTCAGAGGCTATTTGGTAATTTTATTGAGCTTGATTAATCTCCTTTTAATATGGAATATGCTGAATGTTTATGGTTTGTTTAAGTTGTTAATTTTATGTTATTATCAAAATTGGTCAACAATTCATAATACACGGAGTGATGATATAACATAGCAATTATCTTTGGGAACACATTTGAGCATTTAAGCTGCATTGTAGGGATAACATTTTCTCTAACATCATCATTCAATCATAATCAATTTTTCTATTTCTTTTTAGATCTTTCACTTTGTTGTTTTGTGGGACTAGTTAATGAGGGATATATGAGTATCTACAAAGTTTCCCCTTGGCTTGAGGCAGCCAGTTAATGGTGCATTTACATTATAAGGATCTGTAGTTTCAAATGCTGCATATGCCCTTGTCTTGAAGTTCCCTATATGGACTTTCTATTGACTAATATGAAATATTTCTCCCAATCAAGTTGAATTTCTCTTGCTATGTTCATAAATTTTGGGCAATATATAACATGAAATGATTCTATAGTTTGTGAAGTAAGCTATAGAGTTGACATCGTCCCTCTCCTCAGTGTATCTGCTTATTTAATTCTAAGAGTTATTAGACGGATATGATTTAATATTTGATGCGAATTTTGCTGCAATTCTCATTTTAAATCTTCAACACGATAGCTTTTAAGGTGGAAAATTGGATCTCAATATCAGGCTAAACCTTATGCTGAGAAGGGTGTTATTGGGCCTCAAAGTCTTAAAAAATGACGGACTTAATTCAAATTGCTCTAGTTATTACTCTTACTATAGATATGGTTGGTGTGATATCCCTTTAACTTACCATGCTCATGTATCCCACTGTTAATTATTATTCACTGATCTATAGTATAGTTCTTTGTGTCAGTATTATCACCCTTTCCTATTTTCCAAGATAGCAATCTGTTTAATGAAACTATTCCATTCGCCAAAAATCTCTGTAGTTCATAGTAGTTCCTAAGTGTCCACATTTTTGAAAATCCAATATTCCTCTTTTGGTACCAAGGAACAAGGTTGACTACTTTTATGTTCTTCCTCTTAAATATTTTTATTTTCTTAGAAGGAGATGAACCCACTTGTGAAGTATTTATCATCTACCTTTGCATGTGAAGATACCCTATTGTGTGTTGCATGTTTTTGGACATGTTAAAACTGACATCTACATGTATCTCATCTTTTTATATCTCCATTCCATAATTTCTTTGGATAGTCTCATAGTCATGTGATATCAAGTCACGCCTTAAAATTGCTTTTTGACAATATTTGGTTCTAACATGAAATAACTACATGTGAAGGCCCGAAGAGCATTTTGGGCCCTCAAGGGTATCATAAGGCTTCAAGCTTTAGTTCGCGGCCACTTAGTTAGGAGACAGGCTGTTGTTACTTTGAGATGCATGCGCGCAATTATTGAGTTCCAGGCGCTGGCTCGTGGCCGAATGGTCAGACTTACTAATAGTCAACTACTTAAAAAGCACAATCCAACAGAATTTGCGGTAATTCCTTTTTCTTTGTTATTTTTATCTACTCTCAACAACTTAAGCATCCCTCTCCATCACATGTTTTATCTTTAATTAGATAATGCAGACTTTTGCATTCAGACTGACTTTTCCTGATTCTTGTTTAATTAGGATAAGGAACCTGCAAACTTGCTTGGAACATCCCTCCGAGTAGAGAAGTTATCAACAAATGTGTTCGCCACCAAGGTAGCAATGGATATTTATGTCATCTGGATATGTCACTATCATTCATTATATGTCTACATTTGGAGAAGTTGACTGATATGTGTTATTCCTTGGACCTTGATGTAGCTTGTTGCTTCATCTCATACCACCATGCCTTTAAGCATCCAATACCAACCAATGGAACCAAATTCAGTAAGGAGCTGGCTCACACGCTGGTCATCTACCAACTTCTGGGTCCCACTACCCCAGCTGAAAAAACCGCTTGATGCAAAGCCTAAAAGAAAGCAGACTAAATTAAAAGCTGAAGAAACCGAAAATGGAACTGGGAGGCCTAAAAAAAGTGTTCGAAGAGCAAATAATGATAATAGTATCCATAATTCCTCAGATAATGAAAAATCCAGGCTCCCTGTAAGAAAAGTCAACCACCAAGCTGACTCTGGTCAAGACCAATCTCTTACTGAACTTGATAAAGTCAAACGTAATCTAAGGAAAATCTCCGTTTCCACCTCCGAACCTCCTGAGAAATCAGAACTCGAAACTGAAAAAACAACACCCGATTTGAATAAGACATCAAGCTCCCCTGCTCCAGAGATTTTGGAGAAAAACAATGGTGTAATAAATGACTCATCTGCTGAGTGCTTTAAACCGCCCGAGCCAGAAGAATCCCGGGTTCAACCTGCAGAGGATAAACCACTTGAACAACCTGCCATCGAGTCACCGTCCCAAGAAACCCCTTCAAAGCTTGAAAACGAACCACCTGCAAATGTAGAGTCAAATGGAAAGGAAAATCAGAAAGCAAGAAGAAGAAAGTCATTACCAGCAAAACAAGAAAACCATGAGAGTGTTGTATCACAGACCATACCCACCTTACCAAGCTACATGGCCGCCACTGAGTCAGCAAAGGCCAAACTTAGGGCACAAGCAGCGGCAAAGGCGGTAGAAGACGGTGCTGAAAATGGTTTCACCAGGCGGCAATCTCTATCATCCTCAACCGGTAAACCGAGCTTGCCTTCACCACGTGTTCAGAAGCCTTTACAAGCCAATGGCAAAAGAGGGACTAGACCTAACAAATCCCAAATATCCCCTAGAGATGGTAAGCAATTACAGTGCTTTAATTTGTTTAATTAATATCTATTTGGAGCCATCTCTTTATCTTTCCTAGGATAGAGGTAAAGTTTACTCTCATCTAGTCCTCTTACCGTACTTTATGAGTAGGATATTACTGATTGTTAATTAATATTGTTTCTTGGGTGATTGATTATTTTATGGATTTTTTTCTTTCAGAAAAAGTGATCCAGACAGGGTGGAGGAGGTGAGGTGAATGCAGGGATCAGCAAATCCTTGAATGCAGCTTGGGTATGGTTGTTATTGTGTTGTGTTAAATAGTTTAACATTCATGTTTCTTGTCACTGGTTTGGTCATTTTCCTTTTTCCTTTGTTTCCGGGTCGGGTCTGGCTTGGGGGGATTATAGTCAATGCCTGAATGTATAGTTATGAACCTTAAGTTTTTTTTTTGCTTTTTTTTTTTTTGAGGTTGATATGTTCTTTTTTCCTAATTTGTGTGATTGATATACATAACATCCTTTTTTACATGCTCCAAAGTCCAACCAATTGTCACCATAGGCAATCATAAGGTTGCCCATTAAACTGTTAACAAGTGAGAACTAAGACCATCTCCAATAATGTGAGGTGGGAGAAATCCGTGGTCAATGTGAAAGAGAGGGAGGGAAGATAGCTAGGTCTGACATGATGAGGAGAAAGGGAGAGTGAAATCTGTCTGGAAGGTCGTCTTTGCGTAAGACTATGAGAGGGGAGGAGAGAGGAGAGAGAGGGGCCTCTCTTGAGAGGAGGTTGGTCACGTGGATGTGGACGTGGATGTGGACGTTGTCTGTGAAGATGATACAGTCGGTGATAGTCTAACACTATCTATTATAAAACATGAGTGTCGTTAAAAAAGTTAAAGTTGACTAACTCAAGGAAGTCAAAGTTGACTTTTGGTGAGTAAATGTTTATGCGCAAACACCTATCAAGGGGTGTTTAGGATTGTTATTTCAACTGTTGATCTGCTAATTTAGTTTTTATTTCAATTAGTAGTTTGGAATAAGTAATTCAGACTATTTGTTTAAAATTCTTATTTTTTTTTCTTAATTTCTTACCGTCTAGATGGAACTCAACACTTAGATATTACCCTTTTACGCCTTGCTCAGGATTTGATCAGGTTCCTCCTTTCTAAGGGTATTTGTTTCTTAAATACCCTTGGAAGTTGTTATTTTATTTAATATATGCAATCCAAAGCCCATACACCCCTTAAGCATGTTAACTTATAAGGTAATAGTATCCACATCTAAGAAAATCACATTAAGTAATTTATTAAGAGTGTTTATCAGTGTTGCAAAAATCGGTCTAGGCGGCCGAGGGGGCCGATTAATCGGCGACTAGTCGCTAGCTGGCCTCCCACCTAGAGTTTTTACCTAATCGGCCAATTAATCGCTAGGTTGTCAACGGTGGTCAAATTCAGCCCTAGGCGGCCTTAGGAGGTCCTAATCGGCCAACAAATCGGAAATGTCTGGCGAGTTTTCCGGCCGGACTCCGGCGACTTTCCGGCCAGATTCCGGCGACTCTTGAAATTCAAGCTAAACTTTGTAAATTCCTGCCAGATTTGTTTATATGAATATAAAACAAAACATTTTTATATTACATATAAACATGTGTATATATATGTAAATGTAAAATTGAAGATTATATATAAAAATTCCAAACCGATTAATCCCAACTAGTCCCGATTAATCGCTAGTCAGTACCCCACCGCCCGACTAACGCCTAGTGATTTTTACGACATTGGTGTTTATAGTTTGGTTTTAATGGTTTATAAACACCCAACTATTTACCCAAAGGAAATCTAATTGAGCAAGTCAAATAATACTAAAAAAGATCACACAAGTACACTTTCACCCCAAACTTAAATAACAAAACAGTATAAAATTAAAGTTATTTTTAGGTTTAATGGTTCGGTTGATTTCATTGCTCAAACAAAACCTAAGGTAGTCTTCAAGAAGGCATCATAATGGTAAAATGATATTATTTTTAATAAAATGGTTGTAGGTTCATATCTTGCATACTGTTACAGTATAATGATTTTATGAGAAGAGTATGTGTAAAGTATGGATTGTGTGTTAGCTGTCAAAAAAAACAAAGAAAACTTCAGGTGAAGCAAGATGACAAAGCAGTCATTCACCCCAAACTTTAGAAGTGTAACCATCCAATATAAAACAACCAAATAAAAACCAAATATGATAATTTTACAACTTTTTTAACTTCCTTAAAGAAGGAATAGATCACAAACACCAAAGGAAAACAAGGTTCAGAAATGAAAGGAATCCAAACAAGAGGAGAAAGTTAGCAACAGCAAAAGGATAACCAATCAGTGAGTGACCTTACTATAGGGTGGCTGTGGATGTTTTCTTGAAATCGATCTTGTCAACTTTTACTTCGCCATCAATGAGTTCATAAACATAGACGACAACCCGTAAACCGTCAATGTCCATGAGAACAAAGCTCGGGTTCACGTCATA
Organism: Flaveria sonorensis; assembly: GCA_025506505.1. Classification (NCBI taxonomy): domain Eukaryota; kingdom Viridiplantae; phylum Streptophyta; class Magnoliopsida; order Asterales; family Asteraceae; genus Flaveria; species Flaveria sonorensis. The sequence goes on from CM046438.1 coordinate 9,554,656, forward strand.
TGTGATGCTGCTGTATGCACCAGTGGCAGAACCAGGGTTTATGACCACACCAGCCTCGTGTTTGTAAGCCTTGAACTGATGAGTATGACCACTAACCAGGATGTCGACATCCAATTGTCTCTGGAGCATGGCTAGAGAGTCCAAATCCCCCCATGGAATTACCTAAATATAGTACAAATGCATTAGTAAGTAGTTACCCTCGAAATGACATAATTCCTACATGTGTGTTTTAAATTATGTTTCTTATGCAACAAAAAACAGACTGAGATACACAAGTTGGTGAACTAGCCAAACATTAAGAGTTAGATATGGATTTTTATATCTGGTTACAGGTGGCGAATAAGCAAGTTGGATTAGTCAAAACTGGACATGCCAGGCTGACCCGTAACACCTTTTTTTTTCTTTTTCAATTTGTATACATTCATAATAACTAGCCTGTGTTAAATATGCTTAGAAAGCAATAATATATTCTTTTAATTAGTGACTTAGTAGGTTGTATGCATTAAAGATACATTTTGGGCGACTTTTGACTTGTTTTCTTTTCAGTTATAGTTTCATTTTACCCATTTGACCCATTAGAAATCAAACATAACCCAAAACAAACCATTCACAAGTAGATGGGTTGAAGTGCCATATACTAAGTGTGGTTCTTCCTCATTCCCTCCACATATCTTTTATCAAAGGATCATATACCGTTATAGAGTGATTTAACCTTTTGAATCATGATATTTTAGGTTCTACTCCACCATTATTTTTACAAATTCAATTGAAGAAAACATTACACTTTTAAAAAATAAGAACTTCGGAGAAAAATGGAAAGTATAACGTTGCTTTTGCAATGTTTCCACAATTTATCAAAACTAATCATCCTAAGTCCTTTCATAATGCCTATTTCTTTTTGCCATTTTCTCAAAGTTAATGATTGGGAAACAAAAACCAGGTCTGAGTCTCAAAGAGTCATTCATCTAGCTTAAATGAGAAAAGCCACATAAGAAGCGTTAATATCACGCACAGAGAGGAAGACAGGACTCGGCCCCTAGCTACAGGAACAAGACAGAAGCCGGGCTACCGAGTCCCCACCATCTTAGACTGTTCTATGATAAGCATTTTACAGAACAAGTTGATATCACCAGGTTACACAAATTTGCTAGATGATAACATACGTCATAATATCAGTAGCTGATTATGTCCAAGCTCAAGGTAACATGACTTACCTGATGACCATGACACAATCCAAGCTTGAATTGACCAATAGTAATTGTTTTGGTCTCTGGATAACGAGAATCTTCATCATATTCACCTCTAGTTATATGCAAACTTGGACATAGGCTCTTCAAATAATCATGAACTTCCTACTCGTGAAGACACATGAACCAGAGAAAAATGAGATGTGAAGCCAGACCAATATCCAAAACATATTCAAGATTTGTTAAAACACACAGTTTGTCACACATGGTACACGAAAAGCCTTTAAATTGATGATAATCATAAGAATACAATGAGAACGTGACAAGTTTGTACATCTGACAATCTGACATCATATATTAGCTTAAGAGTTGCAGTGTAAGCACAACTTGATAAGTGTAGTGTTTAAGTAAATCAAGATTGTCACAAGTTGCACAGTTTGTGTGCAGGTCATCGTTTAAGCCTCTAAGAAGTTATATAAATTTGCCGGCAGCACTTAATTGCCACAAGTTGCACAGTGTACAATCAAAGTAAAAGCAAGCTTCTAAAGTAGTCTCGACAAATAAATTAGAACTAACAATACTGAGAGTCACCCAATTACAGTCAGAATTGAAGGTAGGCGCACATACTAATGGAACTGCCAAATCCAGACACAAAAACTGATAAGAGCCTACATTACCAATATTAGTGCCAGTTCAGACATCACATAACAGACTGATAATCATTCGCAGACCAAGAAATATAATGACAAAACCATCCCACATTTAGATTCAACTAATTGTTCCAAAAAGTGGTTGACATTTCATATTATCGTCGCATCGTATTAGGCATTTTGTTTATAAATAATAAACATACTTGCAAAAGGCAGCAAAAACAAGGCTTATGCTGATAGATATAGTGATACATCATACAAGACTCAAGTTGGAAACTCAAACATTGTGTTCTCTATCTTTTCCATTTGGATTTTCATTTTGTTTTTGTATGTGCCCATGTACATTGTTGTCTAAAACCTAAGTTCCTAGCAAATGATCTTGAAATGCTTATATGCTAATCCCTAAATAAGACTCAAAAGAAGTTAAATTAACTCAATATACTCAAACAACCAATCACACTCAAATGATCCCTTAATTAGGGTTATAATACAAATTTCCAAGCATATAGTTTCAAAATTCTAAAATGCTAATCACTGTTATCCCAAACAAGAGTCAAAACAAACATGAACTATCCAAATATACTCAACAACCAAAATCACATTTAAATGATATATTTTCTAACAAACTACAGCAACAATGAGTTATTACTTACTTTGATACACAGATTACCAGTGCAAATGATATGCTGAATCTTTCCAGGAACAAGCATAGATTTGAACTTTGCAGGTAGATCAGGTGCCCTATGTGGGATATGTAAATCCCCAATTGCAAGTACCAAAACCATCTTACCAACTCCCACAAACAGCCACACACAGAGCTCAAATTCTCCCAAGGGTTCTAAAAGATTCAAGATTTCAGTAAACACTAAAACACAAGGATCAGATAAACAAACTCGATTCAGTGAAATGAAGATCTAATTTACGGTTAAAATCAGCTGGATCACATAACGATCCTAGGGTTTTAGTGAACCTGTGATCAAGTCACTGAAATTGACGATACAGAAGCATATATTAACACAAGCAGATGCAATTACCTCGACAATTCAATGATCGGGAGAATACTTCAACGGGCTTGAGTGAACTCGATCACCAATTTGTAAATTATTTGGCAATAATTTTCGAAATCAAAAGCGATCGTACATGAAGCGAGTTCGTCATCAACTAGGTGTGCAACCTAATAATGTTTTTTTTTAATGTTTATTATTCTCTCGATTTGACTAGCCTGTCCAATCAGAAATCGGAGATGTAGTCGAACCGGTCAACATCAATTCGTTTTGGAGGGGTTCGACCGATTAGTTCGTCCCGAATCGATGGTCGGACTGGGAAACGGACCAGAGGTCGAACCAGATTTTGATTTTTTTTAATGGGTAAAAATAAGATGTTGAACAATAAATTAGTGTGTTGGATATAAAAATATAGTTAAGTTTTATATATAACTATAAAATATATACATAAATTACTTATGTTGAATTATATGTATAAATATATATATATATATAATATCATATATATAATTATGAAGTCATCCGGTTCTTAAATCCGGTCCGACCACCAAACCAGTAAGGCGTCCGGTTCAACGTCCGATCCGGTTCTGAAAACATTGATTTTTTAAATGAACAAGTTGTTTTTGACAGCTTGAATTCATAGCTATAAAATCACTAAACAACAATCTTATCAAATGGATTATTTACACAATCTTGGTAAATGTTATTTGATGGTTTCAACCTAAAATGGTATAATGTAATCGATACAAATTATTTTTTTTCTAATATAAAAGCTTAGCTGAATTATTATTAGGCTCAACTCGTTTACACCTCGGTGGATAAGCATGCGAAAGGTGTTGATACTCTTACCTAGGCATGTGTTCAAGAAACATTATTAGTGCTATTATACTAGGAATTTGAGGGATCATATCTTATTGTGGATGAAAAACATAGATTTAATAGTATGATTAAATGGTGTGTAAGTTAGCTTATAAAAAATAGGTTTTAGAAAACACGTACAACCAAATATTGGTAGTTGATGACGCTGGCAACGCCGATACTATGGAAAAGTAATGTAAGCAGGAACTTAGGCATATCCAAAAGGCAGGAACACGGCAAAATGACTCTCATCGTAACGCCACACGACAAATAACCAACACACACTCCCAGGATGATTGGTCAGATAACAAAGAACGATATACTGAAAAGGCAAAGAATGGAGGTTTACCATAAGAGGAAATACTCCACATAGGGGTCCCAAAAGAGAAAGTCACTTTCTCTACCCAATAGGGTAAGTCAAAGTCTAGTGAGGACAGGATAAGGATGATGCTAACAGAACAGAGAGGCATAGTCAGACCTTTATATACAAGTAATGCACGTTTGAAGTGAAGGCAAAGACACAAGGGATAGAAGGGGGTTCACCCGCCAAATCAGGCAAGCACCATAAGCCTCACCTGATAACCCAAGGGGAAGCCCTCAAGTATAAATAGGAAGACTTGATGCTCAGGTAAGGGCAACAAACCCAAACTTGATCTCATTTTACCAAACATACTTAACTCAATAGGCAAAATTGATTCTCACGCCGGAGGTGGATCGCAGGGACACATCCCTACGGTGAGCCTAACGGTGTCCTTTGTTTGTTAAACACGGCCAGCCAAAGCGATACAACCAGGTCTTGGAGGATCTCGATTCCGGTGCAGCAACAAGTGGCGCCCACCGTGGGGCCAGATTTGCGCTACTTCTTACGCAACAGTGTCCCAACCTTTTTCTTTTTGGGGTTGCTTGGACGAACATGTCCTCTAACAATACTCCAAATGGGGGGGGGGGAGTCCTTCCTACCACGCATTTTGAGTCACCGCCTGCAATCGCCGACATGATAGAGTTAACTCTGGAAGGGGTCCGGGGAAAACTTCTCGCGGTTGCAGGAGCTGATCAACGGGTACGTACAGGAAGAAAGACTCAGGGGGTACGGGTGCGCTTCGCTTACGATGAGGAACCTAGCATCACGCTAACACCCGCATTTGGCGCTTACCGAGCAGGAACATATAACACAGGCGACGGGAACGTTCCCTGCCGAAGCATTGTCTCATCTGGCGCTCCCAGTGATGTCATACCCTTAGATGTCAGGGGAAATCAACGCTTACCCCATGATAGCAGGAGGCATTATCGATCACTACCTCAACCCAACCACTGGTGGATATCCCTAGTTTGCGAGCATGGCTCCAAACCTGATACCACCAGCAATTAGCATGGCAGCGGACTACCTAAGCTTTTGTCAGGAGTTACCATCGTTTCCCATGCATCAAGCTCCCACCTTTTATCCTTACATGTATCCGTCAGGCCCATACCAATCTATGCCTATGCCTAACCAGCCCCAGTACACATTCGCCCATATGCCTCTGCCAATGTCTCAGCTGATTAGGACCACCGAAGATGAGCTGGCCAAACCTTATGTACCCAACTCTCACACCAAGTTCTCACCCAGAATCACCAATTTCATGTTTCCCCTAAAAACCAAAATGCCCAGTAATGTTAAGATTTATGATGGCTTAGGAGACCTCGAAGACCACGTGGAATTGTTCTCCGGAGCCGCCAAGGTGGAACAATGGTCCATGCTAGTATGGTGCCATATGTTCGTTCAAACTTTAGTTGGTCCCGCCAGATTGTGGTTTAACAACCTACAGTCTGGCAACATAGACTCCTTCAAAGATCTAAGCAGGAGATTCCTTAATAATTTCATGCAACAAAAGAGGTACACCAAAAACCCGGTGGAGTTGCACCACACAAAACAAAGGGATGATGAAGACTTGCGAGCTTTCATGGAACGGTACAAGTTGGAAGGTCTTAGCATTAGTGGGGCAACAGAACAAATGCGTATCTCCGGTTTCATGCACGGTGTTAGGCCTCGACAGTTGATCGAAGACTTAAATAGGTACATCCCGAAGACCATGGAGGAAGCAATGGAAAGAGCTGAGGCGTTCCTAAGGGGGAAGGAGGTGACCCAAAATGTTAGAACAATCAAAAAGGGAAGAAGTCTGAACTGGAAAGGCCCTGCTTAGCCAAGTAGAACCCAGACCCCGTGTTTCTAACCTTTTGTAGAAAGGCGTGCGCACCACCACCAGTATGAGTACAAGAGGCCTTATGAAAGAAACGCCTAAGACCCCGACAACAAGAACAAGAAGACAGGTCGAGGAGCGTACAGTTTGTGGTCGAGGACAGTCCTGACAAAGTGAAGGCCATCCAGAAGATGAACTCTCCGAAAACCAAGAAGGAGGTCCAAAGCTTGAATGGGAGGCTGGCCGCACTACATAGGTTCCTGTCAAAATCGGCCGAATGATCATTGCCGTTCTTCTGAACATTGAAGAATTGCACTAACAAGAAAGATTTCCAATGGACACCAGAGGCAGAGGAAGCCTTCCAAACCATGAAAAGTTACATCACCAGTATCCCCGCAGTCGTATCACCCGCAGTCAAGGAAACTCTTTTATTGTACTTGCCAGTAAGCCATGAGGCAGTTAGTACGGTACTGGTTGTGGAAAGAGAAAAATGTCAGTTACCTATGTACTTTTGCAGTAGAGCCTTAAAGTAAGCAGAGACGCGATACTTGGTGATGGAGAAGTCGGTGCTGGCACTCATACACACAGCCAGGAGGCTGAGATGATACTTCCAAGCACATCCTATGCATGTGCTAACAAATCTACCCATTCGGGAAGTTTTGGCAAAACCAGAAGTATCAGGACGTTTGACAAAGTGGGTGGTAGAGTTGGGCGAACACGTCTCCGTTATGCCACGAGAACAGCCATTAAAGGCCAAGTCTTGGCAGATTTCTTGGCAGAAGCCCCAGTCGCCTGAATCAATGAAGTAAGCAGCAAAAAAGGCCAGGCAGATGCAGGGGAATGGAATCTATATACTGACGAAGCTTCAAGCACAGAAGGACCGGGAGCAGGGCTGGTGTTGATAAGTCCAGAGGAAGTAGAGATAACTTATGCCCTACGTCTGAATTTTCAAAGCACTAATAACGAAGTAGAATATGAGGCGTTATTGGCAGGTTTAAGGCTAGCTGTCAAGCTAAAAGTACTATACCTGCAAGTTTTCATCGACTCGTTATTGGTTGCTAGTCAGGTCAATGGCTAGTACGAAGCAAAGGAAGAAACTATAAAGCTCTACCTAGCCCTAGCAATAAAAGAAAAGGCCAAGTTCAGGAGATGTACCATCACACAAGTATCCAGAACCCAGAACAAAAATGAGGATGCCCTGTCAAAGCTGGCATCCCTGGTTTTCGCTCACTTAACAAAGCAAGTTCTAGTGGAGGTCCTTGAGCAAAGTTCTATCAAGGAACGAGAAATGCAGGACATAGTCACTGAGGAAGATCCTACTTGGATGATGCCACTGATCAATTACCTAACGATAGGGTCATTACCAAAAAACAAGGAAGAGGCAAGAAGGCTGCTCCTAAAATCCACAGGGTACATACTTAAAGATGGCAAGCTCTACAAGAAGTCATATTTATCACCCATGTTACGGTGTGTAGGCCCGACGCAAAGCAATTATATCATAAGGGAAGTACATATGGGCATCTGTGGAGCCCATGCCAGCCCACGGACAATAGCGGCGAAAGTAATGAACATGGGGTACTATTGGCCGACCATGCATCAAGATGAAAATGAAGAAGTATGGCGTTGCGAATGGTGCCAGCTATATGCACCGGTAAGAAGGAAGCCGAGCCATGAGTTATTTACGATCTCGTCGGCTTGGCCATTCTACAAATGGGGGATGGATATCGTCGGACCATTCCCAGAAACAGCAGGCCGAGTGAAATTCCTGCTGGTGGCAGTGGATTACTTCACCAAATGGCCAGAGGTGAAACCATTAGCCTAGATATCAGGAAAGCAGGTCATAAAGTTCTTTTGGGAATCAATCATTTGCAGGTATGGTCTACCGGGAGAAATAATCACCGACAACGGAAGACAATCCGCAGAGGAACCATTCAAGGGATAGGGCAAGCATTGTAGAGGCCAAGTACAAGTTGCAGTTGGAAAAATACTACATTTCTAAGGTAAGGAAGGAAGTCTTCCGACCTGGCGATTTGGTCCTGCGACAAAACGAAGCTAGCCATAAAGAAAGTAGGGGCGACATGGGCCCGACCTGGGAGGGACCATACCAAGTTGTGGAAGCTAATAAGGCAGGGTCGTACAAGCTGAAAGACATGGAAAGGCGACCAATCCCAAGACAGTGGAATATTAGGAACCTTTGCAGGTTCTATGTGTAAAGGACGACAGAAAAAACACGCAGGCCCAAATGAGGGCGTATTTCATTTTGAAAGGGTAGTGAACAGCGATGCCTTTAGGAGGTGATGATTCATTAGGTAAAAGGAGTCGTAGGATAAGACTTAGTAGTTCTAGTGAAGAACGATGTATCACTCTTTTGTTGTTATATTCATATTTCAATGAAATAGATGACGAATTTTATGTCCTAATAACAAAACAAAAAAGGTTCAAAGCACACAAGTGCGGGCTCAACAAAGCCTAGTGCTGTCCGATAACCACAAGTTCAGGCCTTGACCTTCTTCTGTAAAGGTTGAGCACCTAAAACAACTAGCTCCGTGAGATCCGACCATGACCTACTCACGTACTACTTTGCGCAAACATAAACAAGAACACACATCGGTACCATGCACTTGGCAAAACACACATCAGATATGCACCAAAGACATACTACGATGAAAGGCAACCATGCCACATAAACAAAAGAGACATTCAAATTTGTCCAATTCAAAGACAAAACAACGATGCGAAAGTTACGATGGTGAACACATAATAAACAAAGGTCAACGGCCACTACACCAGATTTCCATCACTAGGCTGGTCACCTTCAACTCTGCGATCAGCATCACCCTGCTCAGCCACACCAAAATTATCTTGCTCAGTCACACCAGCAGCAACCTCGCCCGCAAGAGGAACAATGCCATAATCGCTGGCCAGCACACCAGACACACCTACGATGGACACCTTGTCTAGACCACCTATGACAAGCAAATTTCCATAATAAAACAAGAGGCAAGAATAAGAGGAGATAAAACAAATGCAAAAGAGGAAAACTAACCTTGCACAGGAAACACAATAGACGACCCAACCACTGCAGCAAAGCCAGATTGGAATTGAGAAGGCACAGAGCCAGGGTTGGGCAAAGGAGCGGGGAAAGACGAAGTCCCAACATGCGATCCCAGGCTCATTAAACTACCACCGGCCTGCCCACTAGGAGATAACAAAAACTGGGATTGTTTCTTCTCGACCACCGCCAGTCTGAGATCCTGTAGAACACTTAAGGGTTTATCAAAATAAGATGAAATGGCCTCCAGGTAGGAAAAACTCGTTTGATGGAAAGAGAGGACGACCTGGTTAAGTTTAGACTTGGCACCAGGGCGGAAATAAGCAGTATCCTCAATACGTTTCCCCTCTGAATGACACTTAAAACCAGTCTTCAGCCTGACAAACAATCCCAACTGATGCGCTGCTTTCTGAATCGAGGTCAAAGAGGTCATGTACTCTGCGCTACGATGAAGATTGCATACGACATGCGAGAAACCCTGGTTGATAAGCCATTTTCGCTCGCTAACAAGGGACTCCAAGCTTTTTCGAAGCCCATTATTGGTCTAAAGCAGTTGACCCATGGCCTTTTTCATCTACGTATTTTCCAACTGGAGTTTCTCTTTCTCAGCCGCCAAGGACTCCTGATCCTTGGAAGTTGTGCCTGGTCACTTTCCAACTCAGCCTTGGCCTTGGCAAGGCTAAGAACCTCTTCCAGGTTCTTGGCAAGACTATCTTTCTCACTGGTCAACCTCATCACCTCCTTCTCCAACAAACTTATCACACCAGCGTTGTCAGTAAGTTTCTTTCCCATAATTGACATCTTCACCTGAGACCTATTACGAACAGCCATCCCAACCTTTCATCGGGTAAAAGCCGTGAACATGTAAGCACCGAGTTCAGCCTATGAAACGTTAATTCGATCTTGAAGAGTTGAATTTTCTAGCAGATCGGTCGCGATATTCATGGAAGGAGTACAAAAATGCTTAATAATTTTGCCACTAACGACAGGATCAGCAAAAAGGCCCTTGTTAAAAATGCCAAAGTCAGGGGCGAATGGGAGATCACCAAACTCCGGGTCCAAGCGATCCTTGTCATCTGGAAAAGCGGGATGAGTTGAAGATCCCTCACCAGCCTCAACGTCCTTGCCTTTCTCGTGGTGAGGCGATAGAGCCTTCAAAGTAGAGATGGGATCCGGGTCGGAAGACAAGAGTTGAAGGTCATTGTCGTTTCCACCCTTAGACTATTGAGAGCATGTCACACTACACCGTGCAGAGCAGGTACAGGGTTTCTTGCCTCTCCCAGGAAAATCCTCCGCCTTCCTCTTGCCAAGGGCCCCAACGGTAAGCGCGTCGAAACCAGAGTCAATTAAGATATGCGATTGAGAACCCGAATCACCAGACAGGGAAGGAAAGATGCTAAGATAACCCTCCTCGGCACCAAGAGCTTGATCGCGAAGTATGTGCGCATTGTCTTCCCCCACGGCAAGAGGCCGGGACATGACCTCCACATCGGATGCCGACTCAAGTTCCATTAGCGAAAGCAAACTCATATCTGCAAGATAAAAGCAACAAGTAATTAGGTTTGGTTAAACACACAGTAACATAAAGTAAACCTACCAACTCCAAGATGCCTAAATGACGAAAGGGTGTCATGAGAGCCCCAGTCACCACTTAACCCGGCCAACACAAGAGCAGCCTCGGGGTAAGGGCGAATCTAGGTAGGCCTATCAACCAACGCCTGATGATGTGTGGGATCAAAAGAAAGGGCGCAGAGAATATATTCAACAAGAATACCCTGCGGATCGTGAAGGGGCATAGATAAAGGGACAAGGGAACTCTTAACCCAGAAGAAGTGATTTTTCCACCGCTTAATGGAAAACTGGTGGAATGCGTGCATCGGCAAGAAGGTTTCTTCCGAATCTGAATGGTAAACCAGTCTCTATATTTGGCCAACTGAAAAAATTACCTGAACAGGCTAACTGAGGGTCGAAAGCCGAGGGCCTTGCAATACATTTCAAAGTGAGTTATCTTGCTTATACCATAAGGGGCAAGTGAAGGTGAGTTGATAATACTCCAACATGTTCAGAAAGAACGAGGAAAAGGGAAGCCTCAAATTGGAGTATTCAAAGAAACGGTTGTAAAGGGCGATGGAACGACTAGGGCAATCGAGGACCAAATGTCGTGGATCGGAAAGAACCGGAGAAAACTCTGCTCCAATCTTGTAACGAGAACAGAAGGCCGAGAATTTGGATTCGGTCATCTTCGACTTACAAGAAGACATATCATAGCGGTCAGCCATGGCGAAAATACGCAAAGCAAGAAAGCGAAAAAGAAAAATGGCGGAGGAAGAATTACCTAAAAACTTGAAATAAGGAAGAGTAATATAGATGAGGAAGAAGGAAGATATTAATAGGAGAGGAACGGTTTCAAGCGCAAAAAAGGGAGGCGGTTGACAAGACCCACATCATGTCACTGCCAGAGGCAGTTGGCAGAAGTATCGTCAATTAATGATAACGTTGACGGATAAGCGGGAAATTTGAAACAGGCCTGGCTAAGTCAGGCAGTGGTTGCAATCGAGGCAATAACAACCACGCTTGAATGGGGGGCTGATGACGTTGGCAGGGCCGATACCAGGGAAAAGTGATGTAAGCAGGAACTTAGGCATAGCCAAAAGGCAGGAACACAGCAGAATGACTCTCATCGTAAAGCCACACGACAAATAACCAACACACACTCCCAGGATGATTGGTCAGATAACAAAGAACGATATGCTGAAAAGGCAAAGAATGGAGGTTTACCATAAAAGGAAATACCCCACATAAGGGCCCCAAAAGAGAACGTCACTTTCTCTATCAAATAGGGTAAGTCAAAGTCTAGTGAGGACAGGATAAGGATGATGCTGACAGAACAGAGAGGCATAGTCAGACCTTTATATACAAGTAGTGAACTTTTGAAGTGAAGGCAAAGACACAAGGGGTAAAAGGGGGATCACCTGCCAAAACAGGCAAGCACCATAAGCCTCACCTGATACCCCAAGGGGAAGCCTTCAAGTATAAATAGGAAGACTCGATGCTCATACATACAACATACTCGAACTCAATAGGCAAAACTGATTCTCATGCCGGAGGTGGATCACAGGGACACATCCCTATGGTGAGCTTAACGGTGTCCTTTGTTTGTTAAACAGGGCCAGCCAAAGCGATACAACCAGGCCTTGGAGGATCTCGATACTGGTGCAGCAACAGTAGTTTTATTGTCAGAGGTGTTTATAAGGAAAAAATGCTTGCATTTCATGATAATGTTTCTCGTTTAAATTTTTTTAATATGAGAGGTAAATTAAACTCATAAAATAACCTTTTCAGATGGTGGTCCAACTAAATTGTTTTAGAAACTCTCACCATTCAACCTTAATCTTATTACATGAGAGATAAATACAACTTATCAAGTGACCCTTTCGGATTTTATTTTTTGGTGAATGATTCAACCCTAGTCACCTATCAAATATCCTATCTCCTAAACCAACTCGTCTATACTTGGAGTTGGAAGTTAATCCTACTTCATTTGTGACATAATGCACATCCTTTAATATCTTCTATATAAATCTTTAGATAATTCAAATCACTGAAAAGCCAAATGTCAGTATTTGATATATGTCTAATTTGACATACCACAAAACTCTGCACACCACCTAACAATCCCATGGGTCTAGTATTTACTTGTACCGTTGTGCTTGTGCAATTGCTTGTAGAGATGGGCGTAAAAACCGGGTTCGGACCTGACCCGGACCCGGGTACGGGCAGTACCTAATGGGAGGTGTATCCGGGTTGGATCCGTAGGGTTGGAACCGGTTTTAGATTTTGAGTTTTTTAGCGAACCCGACCCGAACCGAACCTGGCCCGGTTGAACCCAAGGTGAACCCGGTATTGGACACACACACACACAAGAAAAGAAAAGAAGTAAAAAAAAAAAAAAAACTAAACCTAGTATTGGACTCCGTTTCAGACTACCCTACCCGGGTATAGCGGGTAGGGTTTTTAAGTAGGTGAACCCGACCCGGGTTCATACCCAGTTTCTCCTCAACCCGGGTAGAAAAAACTCGGTTGGTCCGAACCCGGTTTGTACCCGGTTTCGGGTACGGCCCAAAACCCATTTGCCCACCTCTAAGGCTCTAATTGCTTGAAACCATTAGTCTCCACAACCCAAACGCCCAAATTGATACTTTGTTAATGGATCCTTCATCCTTGCAAGTTGCAAATTCCATCCATTATGGGGCTACTTTTAATACAGTCCAGTAGTCATTTTAGTAATTAAACTATTGCTTCAAGCCCTGCCCAAGTTAGCCCTCATGGGCTCATGGGTCAAGTCTCATAGCCATAACTGCATAGGTTAGTCATTAGTGGTTACATCATTTTTTCTTTTTTTTGGGCCGTTTATTATTAATTCAGTTACTTTTATTAACCAAATTGTTGATAATACACACTTAACATAATAGTATAAATTTTAATAATTGTGTGGTGGGAAGGGTGAGTTGACATACATCACTTTCGTGGGTACAAAGTTCTATTAAGAGTATTGAATGACCACCTCATCTCTAATATCTACATGTTGAAGTTGGATTGTGACATTTGATTGTGCATCAAAATTCATGGTCCCATTTCTTTATACATATTGTTTCCTTTTGGTCCCATTTTATCTCTAAATAACTTCTAATCTTTTCTTTCAATAGAATTTTTCAACATATCCTAGAACTATATGATATGCCTTTTAAACAATGTATATCTTTTTAAACAGATTATTAACACGTGTCTTAAATACGGCCGACTTATATTTTTTGGAGCCTAAAACAAATATTAAAGTTAGGGTTTTTTCATAATTAAAGTAATTATTCTATTTACAATCCTAATCATGAGTTACCATAAATACAGGATTTAATATAAGCATAAACCACACACAAACTCGTCAAACGAAAGTACCATCTTTTACTGCACGACAGTATGCGTATTGACAAATCACCGTCAACAATTAAGTAATGTGAAATCAAGAAAAAATCACACAAATGTTACAAATCACCTAAATATTTGAAAATTATTGTTTCTTGACAAAGCATCTAGTAACTGATGTTTATAGACTTATATTTATAATCTCTAATTTAAACAAAGAATAGGTGACATATTTATGACATCTTCAGAATTTTAGACTTATAATACTAGTTTTTTTTGGGCCTCTTAAATTTTGTGGGCCTACGATACAAGTTGCCACAAAATCTAGATCTAGATTTTAAGGCATGCATGACACAATTGAGAAGAAGAAATATCTTATTGCCCGTTTATAGCCATGCACAATAGTTTTCGGTTGTAAAAGATGTCGTAAAAGTTAGGGCATTGAACAATTGCTTAAATCAGTCGCAAAATAGTCGCAAAAGGGCACCATGACGGTCGTCAAGTGTCTAATCAAGTCTTTCTTTTGAAAAATGTTCAGCCACGAATGAAAATGATAAATATATGAAATCAACACGAGTATGATCAAGATAATCACAAGCATATGATCATCATCTTAAACTATAACATAACTGATCAAATACAACAATAGGCATAATCTGCAAACAACTACAAATCAATATAATTAATAAAGAAAATGTTCAAAATACTTAAATATATATTTGTACTTAATTAATTATTGATTAAGCTCCTAATAATAGAAGCTTGAGGGCTGTCATCATCAACGGTGGACAGTAAACGAGAGAGACGATCACTAAGGTCATCAACCTCCTTGTGAAGGCTTCTCACGTAGTTACAAGTCTCCTGCAACACCTTCGAAGCCGATGCCTAAAAAAACCATAATTTCAATATGACGATCGATGTATTTCACAAAAATACTGACCAACGAAGATCGATGATCGCGTGTTATAGGACCGAGTAGTTTTTTCGGTTAGAAACATCTATGTACCAAAAGTTTGTTGGTACCGTGTACTATAATCAATGTGAAACCAATAATTAGGTGTAGGGACGTGAAAAATACTTCAAAAAAGAATATTATTTAGTGGATTTTGATATGATTAAGAATTAACTAAAAACCCTAGTCCAACATCTTTTTAATAAATCAGATACATGATTCTTGGTTACGACAGTGTTCGTATCTTTCTACGTCATTCAAACCTCACTTTTACACACGTATGTATAGAAACATGTAGGGACGTCAAAAAATACTTCCAAAAATTAATACTATTTAGTGGATTTTGAGATGATTAAAAATTAATTATATACCCTATTTTTATAAAATCAGATGTAACTTATACGAATCTTAGTTATTTTAGTACAACACAGTGTTCGTATATTTATGTGTCACTCAAACAACTTGTTTACACGCGTATATATAAAGGCAGTTGACTAACCCTAATGGGCTTATATTTATTTAATTAAAGTGTTAACCATACCTTGTTGGAACGACGGTTTCGAAGCTCGGGAAGAAGTTGCTGCAACTTGGAGACGAGTTCGATGATCTGCTCGTCAGTGATCCTCGGAGTTCCTCCGGACCTACGGCTCGACATTACGATAAAAGCAGTTGTTTAGTGTGGATATATGGTTGTTGTAAGTGAGTTAGATTGCATATAATGGGAGGTTGCTAGTGGGTTTATATATATGGTTGGAATTAAGGATGAAGGGTGGTGGTAGATATGTAATATGGGTGGTGTATTGATAGATACATATAAGAGAAAACAGCCTGACCGATCATGTCTCGGCTAGGTGTGTGCAATGGTGGAACCATGTAGGGTACATGGTTAGCCCCACTATGGTTTAGGGTGAACATGGTCCTGGTTTAACCATATTTATCATGTCATTTGTTGTATTAGATTATGTTTTTTTTTTTGGTCTAATCTCCTTGGATTTGATTAATCCCGGTTATACGTCATGACTTAATTAATTAATGACGCATGAACAAGCTGCTATATGTCACATATCACGCAAGCACTACAATAAACCAGGGTTATGACGACAAAATAATGTTGTGGTCGTAGGTCTTGTCGCCATAGCCCCAATTTCCTGTAGTGATGGTGGAAGCGAAAAAGGCTAGATATGCTTTAGTAAACGACTAGATAAATCTCAAATGAGAGAAATCTATATCATGTATCAAAACGGTTAGTGTTGAAACAATATATCGGTCATTTTCTGAAGTAGGTTGCTTCATGGATTAGTTATGATATGATCAAAATCACCATGATAAGGTGTATGTATTAGTGTGTAAGGGCTATTCTAGTAACATTATACTAAGTATGGTTTAAACAATTAATCAACATATTAACCGGAGCCTTAGAAACATGGCCTACATATAAAGTTTGGTGAAAATAACTACTAGTTTGAACCTAATTAGAAGAAAAAATAAAATATAAAATAAATCAACATACGAAAATATTATGACCTTTCTTTAAAGTTATTGATTCGTTTTTATTTTTTATTCTGGCATTCGCGCTGGTCACATACAATAAGTTATCCCAATTATTGGTGTCGTGTCACTTAATCGGAACAATGATTCACTTATTTGTGTTAATTTAGGGTAATGGGTAGCTGTGTGTATGAAAATATGCAAAATAAAAGATGAAATTCATAACTTCATTAGAATAGATGCGATCGCTCGTGGCTAATAGCGTTGGAGAAGACTGTTTGTGGGGGGAGAGCCCGTATGTAAGAGTGTGCTCAGATCGACAAGGTTTGTGACAGACGAATTGTAGAGAGAGAGAGGGAGAGAAACGTCAAATTGACGAGAGAGGATACATGCAAAAGGATGATGCAGCTGATATATATATATTTTTGAATGTCGACTCATACACTCACTAACTTTTATTCCTAAACTATATCATATCCTAAACTATCTTCTATCAAGGTTTGAATCCCGGTCTTCTTCAAATAATAGATGATTCTTACAGGTAGTCAGTCTAGGAACTTAAGTTAAAGAAAAAAACCTCATATATTGGTATAAGTTTTTATGCCCAACTTATTATAAAACATTCATAATAACTATGAGATACTGTGGGACGTAGCGATCGGAGCTGTCAGTCGGCCATTGGTTTCCCTATGGACTGCATTAATGCAATAGTTTTCGAACAGATTTTATTAGTTTTGTTATTTATTCTTCTGGCCATTTATTTATTTTTAAATTGCATCAAGGGTTGAGGACCTACGTTACATGTTGATGATGTTACAAGTAGTTCAAAATTTAAATAATATACATAAAGTATAAATAATAACGAAATTCAAGCATTATTATTTTGACTTATATATGTTAAAATCAATTATTGAATAAAAAATAAGCTTTAAAACCCATACATATGTGGTCTTGAGTTGAAGCTTTATATGTTCGCACTTTTTTTTTTCTTTTTCTTCCCCTAACTTCATTTAAAGGATGTACATATCTAAAGGATATCCAATTCCATCTCATCTTCTATGAATATGTAACTTCTTAAACCTACCTCATGATCTTAAAGCAATCCATGTTAAATGTGGTTCTCGTATAACCAGACGACCAGTCAAGCCAATTAGTCCAGGTTAAACGGCTTGGTCCTCCATTCTATTCGGTTCATTCTGATTTTCAAAACATGAATTAAGGCTTAAAAGAATTAATGTAACTATGTTATGTTGAAACAAAGGTTTGGTTGAGATGTTAAAAGTAAGATTCATAATATTACAAAATATGCCAAAAAGTGAGGGAAAAAATAAATCATGCGTTAATTAAACTTTAAATGAGTTAACATATTTTTTGGTATGTACGATTTGGATGTATGTATGTGAGGATAAATAAATGTAATGCACATGCTTTTAAACCAATATTATAACGTGAAAAACACTAAAATAATTTCATGAATTTTCATAACATGAACATCCACTAAACACAAGTTGAGGGTTTAGCTTTTAATTTTGAAATAATGCAAATCAACTCAACCATATGTACGTCACGTGATCCTATTTGATTATCCCAGAAGTGGTCGGCAATGACTATGGGGAGTAGGGCTGCAAACCAACTGAACGTTCAGCGAACAGTTCGTGAACTGTTCGGCTGGAAGTTCGTTTATGTTCGTTCGTTTAGTAAATGAACGAACATGAACAAGAAAATTTCGTTCGTTTAGTTAAACGAACGAACACGAACACAAGTCGTGTTCGTTCGTTTATGTTCGTGAACGTTCAATAATGTGTTCGTTTATGTTCGTTAATGTCCATTCGTGAACGTTCGATAATGTGTTCGTTTATGTTCGTTAATATGTTCGATTATGTTCTTAGTTTTTGTGTTAGTTATTTTTATGACGAGTATATCAAGTGTTTTTGGATATTTATGTTACATATTTATTTATTTTTCGTAAATTTTGTGATGAAAATGCTGATTTTATTTCTAAAATAAATATGTGATCATTTGTATTCGTTTGTGTTCATAGACTTCTTTGTGTTCGTCATGTTCATGAACATTTGTTTGTTTTCGTTTGATTTTGTTTGTGTTCGTTTGCGTTCGGTAAGTGTTCGTGAACAGTTCATGAACATGTTCATTTTCTTAATGAACGAACACAAACAAGGAAACCCGTTCGGTAAGTGTTCGTGAACAGTTCATGAACATATTTATTTCTTAATGAACGAACACGAACAAGGCCTTGTTCGTGTTCGTTCGGTTCGTTTGCAGCCCTAATGGGGAGCATGTTTTCAAATCTTAACAGGAAATTGTAGCATTTTAAACAAACAATTATTAAAAAAATACAAATTTCCTTCTATACTCTGTTTCTGATTTTAGTCTTTGTTTTATTTTCTTATTTAAATGTTAATATTATTTTTTTTCTAAAATTTTAAAAATGAGCGATATCTTTAACATCAATTGGGCTAAATGAGATTATGTGTTACAAACCCCTTAATTAAAAGACGTTTTCTGTCACTGATAAAAATTAATGATTCAATCCATAATACTTATTTATAATTTACTCAATAATTTTTTTCCTAGGGCTGTATATCTAATTGACACCCATAACCATAACTATAGTTTAAAAAATTTAAAAACTTATATTCTAATTTAAAGTCTATATTTTTTCTAACAATTCCTAAGATTTCCTAGAATCAATGGGCCACATCTTACACCATACAAGATTTGAACACCTAACTTTTTGATTGTGGAATACAACATTTAATCACAAGGATGTCCCTTGAAGATTGATTTATATTTACTACATCGACATGTACAAAAACACCAGAATACGACACATGGCAAGTGAGGGCGATGGTATGTGCGTTAGTTCATAATTACAAACATACGTTAAATAATAACACACACAAATTACCTAATTATATACATGATTACACAACTTATATCAATAACGCCTTATATTGTAACTTCTCAACATTTGTCTATTAATAAGCACATTATGCTCGTAGTAAATCGGCAATTGGATAAAAATAGCACTGTTTTTTAAGAAAAAAAGAAAGTATAAAGAAATTATACTCAAATCAAAGAAAAAAAAACTTGATTTAATGGTGTAATTAAGAAAAAAACATCGTAATTTTTTTTACATCTAGAAAATGAATCAAAAAAAGTAAAGTCCAAGTTCCCAACCCAGGATCTTTTACACGTGAAGAATATTTACATGACAGTCACCTATAATCTAAAGTGTGACCACTAGATCAATAGCACATACCACTCTGCATTATAAAAAACATTTTGTATTTTAACAAACTATATGCTATTATATAATGCATTTGAGATTTGAGATGAGCAAAATTAGTATTTACTTAAATTATTAAATTTAAGACACATAATGAGTGGAATTTTGTATTTATGACGGAATTTTATTTTTTAATGAATGACATATAAGTTCTTATATAGTTATTATAGTTTAATTTATTTTGTTGATTAATAACATATTATTAAATGAACGACATTTATGGTAGTATAAATTATTACCAAAATTCAGTTTACAAATATATGCATTAAGAAAAAGATATAACACAAAATTCATGAACCAAAAATATATTGTTTGTATATTAAGAACTTTTTAAAAAACTAACAAAAATTTTAAGTTTGTTCCGGGTTCTTTACAATTTTCTATTGAATATTAAAATGAATATGAACCGTCCATGTATATCCTTAAAATCACCAGCTTAAGTGTTGTGGTTCCGATCGTGTCGCGTTGACTTTAACTAGTATGTAAATATATTTGATTACCACCAATCATTCGGTTGAATGATAGCCTGCCTCATGACTTCATTTAGGGGTGGTTGTGAGTTCGAGTCCTACTAGCAGCAAAATATTGTTGGTGGGTCAGGTTTTACCGCGGTGGGTCTTCGGGTGGCGGGTGGGTTTTTCCTATAATTGGTGGTTGGTGAGCTTAGGCTACCTAGCGTTGTCTGTGCTAGCGGGCGTATGGGGTGCCTTTTTCCCCATTAGGTACCCATGGTAGCCGGTCTTTTATTAGTTGGCCGTTAAAAAAAAACATATATTTGATTGACAATATATAATGAAAAATATAATATCATATATCTTTAATAAATTTTAAAAAATAATATCTCTTGAGGCCTCAAGAAGTGTAAAGCAATTTCCTAAAATTACAACACATAAGGCTGGTCGTGTCTCTTAGTGTTATATTATTTGCAATGATGTAACCAACTTTTAAGTTGCAACATATTTTTCAAAAGCAATAAATTTTTCAAAAGCTTTAGTTATCCGTGTATTACACGAAAGTGTGACAATTTAATTGTTAAATAACATAAAAATAAAAATAAAATCAAATGTGTTATATATTAAATAAGACATAACAACTTTTGATTATAAGGTCACAATTGAACAAAAATATCATCATAAACTATATTTGTAGTAACATTAGTAGGACTACACTCATTATCTAAAGCTAAGAGCTTCAATCCATCTTTACTCTTAACTTGTGAAAAAATGACATAAAGCTGATCATGCGTAAAAATAAACTCTTTTAATTATAAATCGATACTTGACAGAGATTGACTTTAACTTTTATTTATTGTCATAGCGATATATACAGTCAAAGAAAACTGTCTTCTTTTAGACTTAAAAGAAATACTTTGTACAGGTCAAACCGTGAGCTAGATATTGAGTGGGTGTGAGTATATTAGTATTAAGAAATTAATATTTGAGTAATATACACTGACAAGTTCTATACAATAATTAGATCAATTTCGAATTATTTTGACCTTGTAATCAAATATAGAGATATAGTATTGAATCGGGTTGGATCGGGCTATAAATGTTCATAATATCCCTGATTGGTCGGTTATTATTATTTATTTAATATTAATTTTAGTAAACACGTGTATTATACGGGTTGAAAAAATAAAATATTAAATATAATAAAAATTTATAAAGTATAAAAATATAAAATAAGATATGATTAAAATTACATATGAGTAATAACTATTAGTAATAAAATAAGGATATCAATTTTTAAATGTTTGTTTTTAAACTTTTTTTCCAAAAAATTTAAGCATTTTTTCCAAAACAACCATACTAAAAATGTTATTTTTCAAATTTTTTTTATTATAACTCCTAATTTTTATTATTTTTAGTTAATAAATAAATTTACTTTTAAAAATAACAATATTAAAATATTTTATATTTTAAAAAAAGTTAGATGTTTTAGAAAAAAATTAATTGTATAAAAATTGTTTTTTTTAAAAATAATATTAATAAAAAGACATCTTTCTTAATTTATTAAAAAATTTAATCTAAAAAAATTAAAATTATTTAATATTTCTTAATTTAGGTAATTATTTAAAAGGAGAGAGAGGCGGGAAAAATAAACTTAGGGAGCCTAGAAATGTATTAAATGTCTCCCTAAGTTACTCTTTTAGTATTATATATAGATATAAATAGATATCTTTGTCACTATTTACCGACCTCACTTTTAGCAAGTATTTTGGGTGGTTAGAGGTTCCTCATTTGTACATACTTATATAAATTTTTAATTGAATTGTTAAACAGTTCGTCGCTAGAAACCACACACTTGTATCTTTGTTGCTAATTTTGTAGCCAAATTTGCAGTCGCAATAATTTTGGGACAAATTTTAGGGAGCAAAATAACTGCCTTTGATTTTACAATTGACTTAGTTTTGATAAATTTGAATCAATAGTAAAATTGGAAATTGAAAAAAATGATAGAGTAACGAAGAAGTCTTTTTCACTCAGTAATTTCATAATCGATTTAAACAAGTAATAGTCGGTAATTTTACGACCAGTTTTTTCAATCAGAGGTACCCATCTAGTTTGGTTGTTGGTTGTTTCGCATAATTATCATTTTATTGGTTTTATTAACTTCTTTTTACGGTTTAATAATATGCTTCAAATAAAGTTTTAATATTGTAAGAATGGCCAGTCTTTTTTTATGACTGTAAACCACTTTAGATTAAACATAAAGGCAATAAAAAATATTTGAACCTTTAACTATGATGTCAAAAGTAATTTAAATAAGTGATCGGACATATGGATGATAGCATTATGATCAACTCCCTAACTAACCTATCATCCACTACTCAATCATCAAAATCACAAATGAATAGAAACCAAGGCTTCTTAGTATAAATATTCTCTAAAAAATAATTAAACATGTAAGATATAATCTTGAATACATTCACAATGTGATATTATATTCTTTATAAATTCTTTTTCCTTCTAAAAGTACTTAGTTGATAACAAGATCTATTGTTACTAACAATTAACTTATAACATGATAAGGGTACAAAGGACACTCATATTTTAACCATCAACCACCCTCTCTATCATCCATAAAAAACTGTCATTTTGTACCCTCAAGAGAGGATGCATTCCTTTACCAACCCTCTACGACCCTCAAGCCGTCGAATTTAAGTTAAAGAAGAGAATCAACGGCATAATCGCGGGTTCCAGGATGCATTCCTTCACCCGGGGCTGTGTACCCGTTGAACCTGCATATACCAGCTGAGCACAGTACCCGAAGGTGCTCCGGGTGGCCTAATAAGATTAAAAACTTAATCAAGAAAATTGATCAAGGACCTTCTATGTAGAAAATTATAAGGCTAAGTTTATGATACATGAATTCTCTAGAAAGAATGACGTCAAAAACTCGAAATGCATCTTGAATCTATTAGTCTTGTAGACGTGACGAAGGATAACAATAGCTCCTAATTACAAGACAGAGAAAAAATATCACTGTTATTTATTAATATATTGATCAAGGTGTTAAAACTTTAAAATTTTGATATGCTATCATAAACGGTTGAAGCATCTCTTGAAAAGAGGTTAAAGGAAATTTAGCTTGTCAAAAGAAGTATATCGATCAATCCATGTGTTAGTGTCTATTGAATGAAGATTTTTAATACTTTAAAATTTTAAGACATTACTCGAGATTAGGGGTGTGCACTTCGCTGGTCGACCCGGTTAAGACCCCGCGAACCGACCTGTGAAAACAGAGACCGACCCATGTATGGGTTAGCGGTTCTGGTCCATAGTTCGTCTTTTCTTTTGTAAACGGTTATGAGTCGGTTTCGGTCCAAACCCGCGGGTAAGAGCTCGTTTTCGGTCCGGCCCGATTACAGTTAGGCAAGAAAAAAAAGAGTTGGTTTTTGCTTTTTAGATGTTAAATGAGTTGTCTTTGAACACTAGGGGTGTAAACAAGCCGAGCCGAGCCCGAACCTTATAGTACTCGAGCTCGGCTCGATTGATGATTGGTTATATGCATGCACTTAGTATAGTTAATATTGCATTTTTAATATATTTTATGTCGAACAATATTACTTTGTTGCGTGTTTGAAATGTAGGTCAAATGAAGCTTAACGGACATTATTTGAGTAGGATACAAAGGATACGAAGACTACGGGTTGAAAGGTGCTGAAAATAAATAAAACTGTGCAAGTTGCAGGGAGGCCGTAAGCTACGGCCTGAGGCCGTAACTTACGGCCCTGTATCAACACCGTCTGTGAACTCCATAAGACAGAAGGTTTGGCCGTCTGGTTGAAGGTAGGCCGTAACCTACGGCCTATTGGCCGTAAGTTACGGTCTAGGACGATATTTTGAGGGTTGTTTCAAATTTCAAAACCTATTTAAACCCTAATATTAGGGTTTCGAGAAGAGACTTGCCTCCAGCCCCAAGAACGAATCTTTAGACTATTTGGAGCCTTTAAACTATCTTTAATCATCAATTGATCAAGGATTCATATCCCTAAGTTGAAGATTGAAGAGATTATGATGAAGATGCAAGGCTAAACATCCGTGATCATCCCGGGTGGATGGTTTGTGATTTGATTATGCTTTCTTATGTTCTTACCTAGTCAAGACATAATCTTTGATTGTTTAACAACTTTTATTCTTTATGTGTTTTGAATCATGTATTGATTAAAGATTCGTGTTAGTTGATTTGATTATTACTTATCAAGTTATCAGTTTTATATTGTTAACCATTGAGTAGTAATTAGGTTATCATCATTAATCGGTGATTGCAAATAAAGTTTCTAGATTATGGCATTAGTTAGTTTACTAATTAATTTACATAATCGGATATCAAGTTCATAATTACCTTTCAACATATGTGATAAACAAGTTATGTCTATGTAACTTCAAGATCGGGTAAAACATAAGCCGTGTATTCAATTACATTCCTGAAACCCGGGTGTGATCTCTTTCATCTCAATAGTTCCAAACCAAGTCTAAGTTTTTGTTTTGCTTCATAAAGTAATATTTTTTAGTTAATCTCATCCACATCCATTTACAGTCAAGAGACAATAATTCAATTTTTTAAATTTGTAAGTTAGTTTAATAATCAAACGAATCGTGTAACACTAACCACATGCTCCCCGTGGATACGATACCTGACTTACTCTAGCTACCTAGGTTAATTAGGTTTTTGCATGACCCCAACGACAGGTCATCAAAATGGCGCCGTTGCCGGGGAGCTAGTGCGCTTAGCGTTATTTGATTTGAATGATTTTCTTTCGTTTTAGTATTTGTTTAAGCTTCAAAATTAAAAAAAATAAATAAAAAATATTTAAAAAAGTAAAAATTAAAAAAAAAATCGAAATATATTATTTGTTTTTCTTAGTTTGTTTTATTTGTTCGTCTTTACCTTGGGTATTCTAGGTTTTTTTTTTGTAGGGTAATTTTCTTACAGGTTTAGTACAATCATGGATTGGGATTGGGATTATGATGATGATTACGATCCATGTATTTGTTGCGGGAGTGATTGTCACTGGGTTCAAGATTGTCCACTGTTCGAGAGAAAATATGGAAATATAGAAAGATGATGTTCTGAATATAGGAGGCAAAAATGATATGTGATAACAAATTATGATGATAGAGAGACACCCTCATATTATTCACACTTTGAACCTCCTCCACCATCAAAATATCATGAATATTATCATGTAGACATTAATTACAAATATGCTCAAGAGTGGGATTTGAACCATTATGAAGCCGAGATACCACAATTCTCAAGCTATCAAGAGGAATATGATGACTACTATCTTGAATACCCTCAGTTGACATATGAAAAGCCTCAGGTTTCAATAAACTCTAAGCTTGATGCAATCATGAACATGATGGTGGAAATGAAGAAGGAAGACAAGTTAAGAGATAAATCATTCGAGACTCTAGTTAAGCAGGTTAGCCAACTCACTAAGGATGTAGCTCAACTTAAACGAGAGCAATATGAGTTAGATTGTGGCACCGTGATTGATATTGATGTGATAGAAGATGTTATGGGTCATTCAGAGCATGACTTGGGATGTTTTAAGTTAAATGAAGATGTAATACCTCTGAAAGAGCTAAAGCCTAACGTTGATCTAGTTTATCCCAACCATTCTCATGTGCTTATTACTTTAACTATTAAAGTTGGGAAAGAAGATTTGAAGACCAAGATAAAAAAGGTGGCATTGGAAGACATCAGACAAATCATCATGAGATGGCACCACAACAACTACTCAACAAACTTGCTAAGCATGATAACACAATTATGGAACTGGCAAGTCAACTATCGAGCTTTTATTGGGAATTCGGTAGGTAAATGTTCACTTAAACCACCATAACTATATCAGGTACGGTCTGGCTGAAGACCTAAAACTTAGCGCTAATCGGGAGGCAACCCGAAATTGATTTGTTTCTTTTAGTTTTTGGTTTTTTTCTTCTTGTTTTGTTTATTTTGTTTTTGAGCTTTAAGCACCGGATGCAAATATTCAAGTGTGGGGAAGCTCATGGATCTTTAGGAGCATAAAGAAATGTGTGTTTGGGCGGCTTTACTTATCTGAGTTAAAGCATAACCATCATATATTGCTGATGAGGCATCTTTTATCATCTATGATCAGGTCCATGTACTTTTTCTGTATCTTAAAGCTTTGCTAGTTTGGTGTCATTTAGTACAATCATGGTAGGCATAATGCGTCTTTGGAAAGTTAGCCTTGTAACTTCACTTGGGTAAAGGTTAGGATGTTTGATAGTACCCTTGTTGACATAACAATTTTAAAATGTACATTGAGGACAATGTAAGATTTAAGTGTGGGGATGAAGGGAAGTTTGAAAATTGAGAAAAAAAAATTGATTGAACAAAATCTTTCAAAATGCCCCTAAAGCGACTTATTTATGCATGAAAGGTTAATTTTTTCAATTGAAATCGTGAAAGTATGTTTAACCTGTACACAAGCAGAGGTCCTCAGTCATAGCTATCTCACTTGAAAAAAAAAGAAGAAATTTATTAGAATTATTAGAGATGTTTAACCTGGGGTAACAAGCAATATAGTGGACTTTTTATGCATGTTTTCACATCCTTAACCTATTTACCATCATTTTTTTGTGAGGATTGAGCCTATACATGAGCTTAGAACATCAACAGGTTAATTGCTCAGCTTTCTTTCATAAGTGTTTACCAGAACGATTGCATTATTCTAGAACTTGCATAATTGATACGTTTCTAAATCACGAACCAAACTGTTGCACATATATGATTAAGGCATTAGGATGAACCTTTGTTTTATTAGCCTTTTTCAATCATATTATCCAACCCTAAAATACCCCCTAGTCGCCAGTTTGAGCCCCTAACCTCTTTAATTGTTTAAACCCGAATCAACCCATTAGCCTTTTCAAATCTTTTTCACTTTTTAAGCCCATGTGATGAAATCTGATAAGTTTGCTTGAATTTTTGATATAATATTATTAGAAGCAATGAAGTGTTTAGATATAATCATCATTCAAAAAAAAAAAAAAAAGAAAGAAAGAAAAAAATGAGTAAATAATGGGTCAAAATGACCACAATATCAATGTCTTGTTTCAGTGGTAGTAAATTGTGATATGGGTCAAGTTTACCCAAATTCATTGTGTAGTGTCGCTTTATTATTCAGTACGTTTCAACATTCTTATTTGGATTTCATCACCTTTAGCCACTTCAAATTCTCTATCCGCACCCAAATCCTAAGCCTTACATTACAACCCTTCAAAGACCTTTTGATGTGTGCATGGTTTGTGTTAATTGGTGGAGTTGCGATCATTATGCAAGCTTATGGTAATTATGAGTTGTTCTTGGTTGAGAGTACTACACTGATATACTAGCATACCTTTTGCTAGACCATATACTAAACCGAGAGGAGTGAAACTTGTGAGAGGTGTGACTACATGCATAGGGAAGATTAGAAAGCTTGTTGGGCTTGGTTAGATAGATCATATTTTAAAGAGTAATATCTTTGCTTACAAAGCTATAGCTTGAGATATGAAACTGTGAGTTGGGTATTACTTGGGACCTTAGCTAACAGAAGGTGAATACATGGTTGGATCGTATTTGTCTAATGATAGTTGTAGTGTTATAAGCAAGTTTGCTTGGGGGCAAGCAAATGATAAGTGTGGGGATGTGATGATTGGTTAATATGCATGCACTTAGTATAGTTAATATTGCATTTTTAATATATTTTATGTCGAACAATATTACTTTGTTGCGTGTTTGAAATGTAGGTCAAATGAAGCTTAACGGACATTATTTGAGTAGGATACAAAGGATACGAAGACTACGGGTTGAAAGGTGCTGAAAATAAAGAAAACTGTGCAAGTTGCAGGGAGGCCGTAAGCTACGGCCTGAGGCCGTAACTTACGGCCCTGTATCAACACCGTCTGTGAACTCCGTAAGACAGAAGGTTTGGCCGTCTGGTTGAAGGTAGGCCGTAACCTACGGCCTATAGGCCGTAAGTTACGGTCTAGGGCGATATTTTGAGGGTTGTTTCAAATTTCAAAACCTATTTAAACCCTAACATTAGGGTTTCGAGAAGAGACTTGCCTCCAGCCCCAAGAACGAATCTTTAGACTATTTGGAGCCTTTGAAACTATCTTTAATCATCAATTGATCAAGGATTCATATCCCCAAGTTGAAGATTGAAGAGATTATGATGAAGATGCAAGGCTAAACATCCGTGATCATCCCCGGGTGGATGGTTTGTGATTTGATTATGCTTTCTTATGTT
Organism: Flaveria sonorensis; assembly: GCA_025506505.1. Lineage (NCBI taxonomy): Eukaryota > Viridiplantae > Streptophyta > Magnoliopsida > Asterales > Asteraceae > Flaveria > Flaveria sonorensis. Next base: position 9,583,021 of record CM046438.1, read on the forward strand.
CTTACCTAGTCAAGACATAATCTTTGATTGTTTAACAACTTTTATTCGTTTATGTGTTTTGAATCATGTATTGATTAAAGATTCGTGTTAGTTGATTTGATTATTACTTATCAAGTTATCAGTTTTATATTGTTAACCATTGAGTAGTAATTAGGTTATCATCATTAATCGGTGATTGCAAATAAAGTTTCTAGATTATGGCATTAGTTAGTTTACTAATTAATTTACATAATCGGATATCAAGTTCATAATTACCTTTTAACATATGTGATAAACAAGTTATGTCTATGTAACTTCAAGATCGGGTAAAACATAAGCCGTGTATTCAATTACATTCCTGAAACCCGGGTGTGATCTCTTTCATCTCAATAGTTCCAAACCAAGTCTAAGTTTTCGTTTTGCTTCATAAAGTAATTTTTTTAGTTAATCTCATCCACATCCATTTACAGTCAAGAGACAATAATTCAATTTTTTAAATTTGTAAGTTAGTTTAATAATCAAACGAATCGTGTAACACTAACCACATGCTCCCCGTGGATACGATACCTGACTTACTCTAGCTACCTAGGTTAATTAGGTTTTTGCATGACCCCAATGACAGGTCATCATCGATGGATTTTTCTTATAGCTCGAGCTCATTCGAGCCTGTTATTCATGGATCGAGCTCGGCTCAAGTAGCGAAAATAAAGCTCGAGCTCGGCTCGTATAGGCCCGTTTAGTTTACATAAAACACAACTAACGAGCCAAAGCTCGGCTCGAGCTCGAGTACTATAAACATCATAATAAGCTTCTGCTAGCACCAACAGGAACAACATAACTCAATCTTGCAGCAAAACAACTTCTTAATGAAATAAAAATTAGTATACTTATGCTAATGGTAGTGCCACAATACAAAAGCATTCATCACGAAGAAACAACAATGAATAAAAAATAACAAATCAACAAGAAATAACATAACCTAATGTGAGTTGCAGACTTGAAGAAGACAGGAAGACGAGACTGCTCGGGGGTACCAACTGCCGAAGGGAGGGAGACGGGAAGAAAAGGCTGGACGAGTTGCGGGTTGCCGAGATGCCGGCGGGAGGACGGGAGGGCGACCGTCGAAGGGAGGATGGGGGTGTCGAGATGCTGACGGGAGGACGCCGGACGGGAGTTGCCACTTGCCAACGGGAGGACGACTGGTGCGGGTTGCCGACTGATTTGGAATTTGGGATTTTGGGTTTTAACTTTTAACTTTTTAAGGAGGAATATATATATATATATATATATATATATATATATATATATATATATATATATATATATATATATATATATATATATATATAAATCCAACTAGGCTCGTTAAGGCTTGCGAGCCTAAACGATCTTTGAATGCAGGGCTCGGGCTCGATTAATAATCGAGTCACATTTCAGGCTCGAGAACGGGCTCGAGCTCGCTTAGGCTCGGCTCGATCGAGCTTTTTACCGAGTCGATCTCGAGTAGCTCTCGAGCCAGCTTGGTTCGCTTACACCCCTATTGAACACCAAAAATGAAAAAATATTTTACTAGCATATAATAGAAGTGTTCAGATCAATAAAGTTTTAGTCGGTTATATAACAAAGACTATTGCACGCTACACCTAAATTAGCTCATAAAGAGGTCATGACGACAGCTAGTGTACAGTTTGTATTTTAATATGATACAAATTTGTCTATGTTATAATATAGAGTCTAAGAAACAAATCCTTTGATTGGTTTCGTTTATATTTTTAAGTTTAATTTTTCTCCCGGCAAAAAGCACGAGCCTAAAAAACATTTGCTGTCCGGACCACCATATTATGCTGAACCGACCCGTTTAACTTGGTTCGTTCCGGCCCGAACCGTATTTAAATGGTCCGGTTCTCGGTTCTTTATATAAACCACTTATCGGTTTCAGGTCAAGGGCGGGTCGGTCCGGTCCGGTTCGGTTCTGACCCGTTGCTCACCCTTACTCGAGATATGTACTGTCGAGAAATGTAAAATATGTATGTTAACTTAATCTACTAGATAACTTTTTAAGAAATCAAAAAGAGAAACTAAGTTACTAAAATTATTATATAGTGATTTATGTGCTTTCATGCAACATCATTTATAGGAAATAAAAAATATTTGGTTACATTCATAGATGATGCCTTTAGTCTTTGTTATATATCTTTTGATGCTAAAGAGAAGCTTTTGATAAATCTATGATATATAAAATAAGGCAGACTACATAAAAATGATTTAATTATAACGTTAAATATGGATAGGTCAAGTGAATATTATGATTCGATTCTCCCAATCAATAGGAATTGTAAATCAATACAACTTCTTAATTACACACAACAATATAAGTAGTGGCGGAGTTTGAACCACGGTTTAGCGGGGGCGGGGGAAAGTAAACTATTTTAAGGGGGGCAAACACTATATTTATTAAAAAATTTCCACTACCGGACCGAAAATTTACACTGTCGAGCCAAAAATCCCCCCCCCCCCCCCGGCCCCTATGAAGCTTCGCCAGTGAATATAACATGGCTGAGAGAAAAAATAAAACTCTAAAGAAAATACTTAGCGTCATCTACGTTACCTTACTCTAGTTTGAGTAAAGGGCTTCGCGGAGAAGCAATACTAAGAATATGTTATTTGCTAAACATGGTTCCTAATAAAGGAATTATCAAACTCGATCATTCCATATCAAGTTTAATGCAAAAGACACCAAACTAGAGTTATTTGCGTGTCTGAGGGTGCATGGTAGTAATATGACATTAAGACTCTCTAGGCGTAAAAAGAAAACCTTGAATGAGAAAAGTATAGACTGTATCTTCATTAGATATGATAAGCATTTTAAAGTACATAGACTTTATATCTTAGAACCGAATGACTCTTTGTTTATCAACATTACGATGTAAACTAGAGAAGCATATTTGGTGAGGGTAAGTTTCATCCATATCTACACCTAGGGCTGCAAACGAAACGAACAAACACGAACAAGGCCTTGTTCGTGTTCGTTCATTAAGTAATAAACTTGTTCATGAACTGTTCACGAACACTTACCGAACGGGTTTTCTTGTTCGTGTTCGTTCATTAAGGAAATGAACTTGTTCATGAACTGTTCACGAACACTTACAAAACGCAAACGAAAACAAACAAATGTTCATGAACATGACGAACACAAAGAAGTCCATGAATACAAATGATCACGTATTTATTTTAGAATAAAATCAGCATTTTCATCATAAAATTTACCAAAAATAAATAAATACGTAATATAAATATCCAAAAACACTTGACATACTTGTCATAAAAATAACTAAAACAAAAATTAAGAACATAATCGAACACATTAACGAATATAAACGAACACATTATCGAACGTTCACGAACATAAATGAACGAACACGGCTTGTGTTCATGTTCGTTCGTTTAACTAAACGAACGAAGTTTTCGTGTTCGTTCATTTACTAAACGAACGAAATAAATGAACTTCCTGTCGAACAGTTCATGAACTGTTCGCTGAACGTTCAGTTCGTTTGCAGTCCTATCTACACCAAAGAAACTTCCAAAAGCAATTAACAGTCAAGAGGATATGCATGAGGATGGTTCTTCCATTATAGCATTTCAGCCTCGTAGGAGTAATAGTGTAAGAGTATTTCTTATGGTTTTGATGAGATCCAAAGGAAAACACCATTTGCATGGAATACTCATTCTTAATTTAGTCTTATCCAATTAACAATTTCTAAACATCATCGGAATTACTTTAATATGAAAGCCATTTCACATTATTTAAAAGCTTAAAGAACTCTAAGGGTTGTTTTGCTCGCAAAATGCGTTGTAAGAAAATTGGAATTCAAAATGGAATTCTATAAAAAATGATAATGTGGTTGGTTGGTAAATTTTTTTTTGTGAAATTGGAATGTTAAATCTTATACCACTCTACTGTATTATCACTACTAGAAAACATAGGGTTTCGCTATGCGAAATTTGCTACTCAACTTCTTTTGTCGCAAATTGCTACGCATTTACTACCAGATTGTGATGCGCACAAAATTCCTAAGTTTCCTACGAATTTTGCTATGAAATTGCTACACAACAAAAAACCGTAACCGTCCCTACACGATTTTGTCACAAAAATGTTGCAAAACTCAATTTTCTAAATTTATATCAATATATAAAAATAATAACTAAAATAAAAATATCTATTAATTAAAATTTATTCATATCTTATGACGCATTTGCTACGCATAGTAAAACATACAAGTTTCGTTGCATATGCATCAGAAAATAAATTAATTTATTATAACTTGCAACGTATTTGTGATAAAAAAATTTATTACCACCAAAATAGTAGATAGGTCGCAAATATAAATCTATATATAATATTAAAAGATTAACTTGGGACGATACTTGGCACATTCTTAAACCCTTTAAGTTTGTTTTTTTCCCGTATTTCTTTCCTCTTAATTCTTTTTTAGATCTATATCTTTCTACTGTAATAAAAAGTATATCAAGAGAACACTTATCACACTTCTAAACTATTAAAATTTTTATTTGCCCACCCAAACTATTTTCACCCAGTTTATGGCAATTAGTAATTAAGGTAGTAAATCATTCACACTTCATGACTATATTTTTAATTTTTCTTTATTCAAATAAAGAATATAATGTTTCCTAATTCACTTTTAATTTGTAAATGAAAAAATATCATGGCTACATTTATGTATAATAAGTCATTTCAATAATTACAAATATATTCAAAAATAAGATTTATATCTTTTTAATTATCCATACCGTATAACACATGGTTTTCTAATGCTAGTATTTAAATATTGTTGCAACTCATTAGCTACGCAATATTTATTTTAAATTTTTGTGTTAATTAAATTGCGTATGACTGAGTGGTTTGGTTTATTTACATTTTTATGTAAAACAAGTTTAATTAAATAAGAAAAATTCAATAATGGAAAAATATATTGTTATAATGGTAATAATATATAAATAAATATAACTAGGTTTTTATCGGCTGTGAGTTGCTTCGAAATCGTACGCGGCGTGATAAAGTATAAACTGACCCGATTTGTCTTTGGACTAAATTGTGTTGTAAATGATTGTTTGCTACGCATCGGCGATGCATATGTGCATAGCAAATTACCTAGTTTTCTAGTAGTGTATTGAACATTTCATAGGTTAGTGAAAGAAAAATGAATTGCAATAAATATGAAAAAAAAATTCAATTTCAATTATGTCTGGTGACTAATCAAACATGATTTTGGATGAATTTTTTTTTTTTTTCGATTTCAATTCCAAGTACTTTCGTGAATCAAACAAGGCCTAAGCTTTTAAAACCTACACGGTTTACCATAATTAATTCTAACTATTGATAGTAAACAAATGTATCTATCTATAAAATAATATATGAGGATATGTCAATAACCTGAAGAATTTAATCAAAAGCGGATCGGTGGTAAAAGAATTATAAATATATGTTCATAACTCTTAAAAAACCACTATTAAAGTTTTTTAATGGTTTAATCTTTATTTAAATGTTTGTTTATTGTTTTTTATTTATTTTAATTAACTCGGCCGAAATAATGTAACCCATAATTAAAAACTAAATTTCCACTAGTAGTTTTTCTAGAAAAACTAACTCACACAAACTAGTATATCTATACATTTTTGTTCCACTTGAGACTTAGGAGTCATTTGGTTCGCAAAATGTTTTGTAAATGAATTGAAATTAGAATCTTTTTAAAATTGATAACGTGTTTGGTTGGTCAATTTTGAGTGAAATCAGAATGTTAATTTTAAACATTCCATTGGAATGTTAGATATTCCATAGGTAAGTGAAATAAATGTGAGAAAACCTTTTAATTCTAATCTCATTTATTGACCAACCAAATAAAATTTTAGAAGAAAAGTTTTTCAAATTAAATTTCTAAAAATTCTGTGAACCAAACGTTACTTTAATGCTAAATATCTTGAAAATACATCTTTGTAACACAGCTTGACATTATTTGGCTACAAGCATATTGATATTTCTATTAATTGTTTTTTACATATATCATTAATTATTTCCTAAAAACCTATCATAAAGTTATGATTTGAGCAAACTATTTTTAAAAAGTGAAAACTAATATAATAATACTAGAAAAAGAAAAACAACATATAGAAGATTCTATAAAAGACTCAGGGTTCATAGGAAAAGGGGGTCGGGTAGTGTCCAGAATATCACATGGTATTGCGTAAAGAAAAAACACAAAGTGGGCCCATGTTTGCTAGTACTATAACAAACACATATTTACTCATAAACCCAGCCCATGAGACATGAAAATCGAATAATCACCCCCACTTATTCCACCACCAACAACCTTGTTTAAAATTGAGATTTTATATTCTCGAACCAAACCAAACCAAAGCATGAGATTAATGGTTTCTTGTTCGGTTAATTATGATAAATATGTTAATGCTTATACATATTGTTTTAATTGTAATATAAAGACGTCGATGATGATAGATTGATAATCGGATAATATATTTGTGAGATTCATTTGTAGATCAATATGAATGTAGAAGATTGGTGAAAAAAGGCAATAAATCTCAACTTGATTTTAGATTTTTTCTTTCTTAAACTTCATTTAATTAAGCAAAATGTGAGTTTTCACTAGTTTAAAAATTGACTAGTTGTTTCCTTACTTTGTTGATTACATGCTAGTTTTAAATTATTAAGATTTTATATTATATGTTAGAGTTTAGAAGTTTCCTTATAAAATGATTCTCAATCAAGTATGAATTGGTCATGCAGAATACAAGAGTTTGGTTAGTACACAATACCTTATTATCAGGAAAATTTAACTTTGAAAACTTGATTACAATAAGAACCTTAACTTGGTTTACATAGACAACAAAACGCGTAACTATGAGTCTATTTGCTAAACAATAGATTTTATATAATAAAATCCTAACAACCTAATCATAGTTATCTAATATGAAGCTTTTAGCATTATCTATTCTTTTAAACTTTGGCTTTCTGCCTTGCTTATCAATCCTCTTCCAATATATATTTATTCTAGAAAATCTAGGAATTGTAGTTAAAAAAATATAAGACATATATGAACATGAGAAGTATAAGTGTAAAGAAACTTATGTGGTAATATAGATTGTGTTAAGAACTAGAACCTCATCTATGAGGTTGGTATCTATAGCGAAAACCATTGATGTCACCTCATTATCACAGAGTAATTTCATAGCTCTCATGCGATGACTTAGAGCAGTTCTATGTTAAGCTTGCGTGCTCGATAATATAGTGATTCAAATGGATTGGCGGAATGCAAGATTGCTAGATACAAAAAAACTTGCAATGCTTATATGAACTCTTACAAATTACAAGGATGATATACAAAGGATTTATGAAGGAAAACTTTGAAGGTTAGGTGCAAATGAACCCACCATCACTTCTTATACTAGATAGCCTAACTTACTTAGTCTTGAAGATTACTAGTCTAGGATGATCTATACAAGCATGTTATATATATACATGGAGTTTCTGTAGAATTCTACCAAAGAATTCTTCATATCTTTCATGATGCTTCCATCTAGATTTATGATGATTATTATAGACCCTTCATTGAGCCATAATCACTCTAGCTCGGCCAAGAACATTCAAAAAACACAACTTTGATCCCGTATAGACGGGTAGTGACATTATGCTCACGTGTCAAGCACATAAGGAGGTTTTAGTGGTTAACATAGTGTGAATGTTTGGGTGGCGACTCTCTTACCTTAGTTAAGACTTTATCAAGACGACTCATATTAAGAGCAAACCACTATTTATATCATTGATTTTTCTATTAATTTCAAATTTTATAACCACTTTCAACTTTTTTAAAGAAGACTAACTTTTTTGTCCGTCCTTTTGTTATCCGATTGTTAATATATTATAATATACTAGAAATGTTTGCTCCATATTGTTTATCCTCAGAAAGTAACAAAATAAAAAAAATTAAAGTCATGTTAAAAAAAAAAGATATCCAAAAATTTGCTAAAAAAATATAAGAAAGCAGGCTTCCGAAGGTTTCAAACCTATGCGTGTTAACAAGGGAAGCAAAAGTTTAATCACCAAACCATGATGGTTTCTTGTTAAAGACTGAGGTTATTCAACAAAGTGTACTTTTGCTACAAAGTGTGAGAATACACGATGAGACTAAAAAAGTCACAAAAAAATTATATCTCACAATCTAAATCGAATTTCAAAAAGTACTTCAGAGTCTCTGTTCATCTCGTCATCCTCTTTCAAAAAAAAAATAAAAAAATTTCATTGTGTCTTTTATGACACAATGACGTCATTGTGTCTTTCACAATGACACAATAAAAAAACGTTAATTTTTTTATTTTTCGTTTATTTTTTTCTTAGTGAGGACGGCTAAGAGAACAAAAGCTCGGAATTATTTTTTTGAAATTCGATTTAGATTGTGAGATATAATTTTTTTATAACTTTTTTTAACTCATTGTGTCTTCTCACACTTTATTGCAAAAATACACTTTGTATTTGAATATTTTTTTCGTTAAATACTAAATAGAATAACCATATATCTATCTATCTATTTATCTATTTATCTATATATATAACGGACCAATATTTAAAAAGAGGAAGGATCAGAGCATGTCATGTGACAGACCCTGAATGGTCAAAGAATGCAACAAAAAGTTATCGTGGCTAAAGTTGTATTTTAACGTATGGGATAATATTGTATATTTCAGACGTTTTTAAACAAAACTTTCATTTTATTTAATATTAACATGTTTGAAACATATAAACAAGTAGAAATTTAGTCCGATGTTCAGCGTGTGACGTCGTCACGTTGCGAGCGTTAACGTGGTTAAGTAGTATTTCAATGTAAACAATACTCAGTTTTAAATAAAATTCATGTTATGTAGATACATTAGTGTAAAACAACGACGTAAAAAGTCATGAATATACGTTGATAAAACCAAACTCTATATATAAATGAAACTAGTTAAGAAATTAACGTTGAAACATTGAAAAAACCTAAACCAAAACATTGACACTGAACCATTGAGGCCGGGGGGGGGGGGGCTTTTTTTTCTTCAGTAGTGTTACATTTTATTCCGGTAGTGTAAATTTTTGGCTCCGTAATGTAAATTTTTCTATAATATCAAGGTCCCCCCCATAAAAAAATTAATTTCGCCTCTCCCCCCTACGAAAATGTTCAAGCTCTGCCACTGACTGAAACGGAACGTTTATGTTGATAATACTTATATAAGAATTAAATCCATTAAATTTAACACCTAAACGAAAAATTCGGCAAAAAAGTTAGTAATAAAAAAGTAAAAGAAAAAGTATCAAACATTATTATGATTTAGAATAGAAAAATCAAAACAACAAAAAAAGAACACCTTAGAAGCGGGTAGTGGAAGCAAACTAGACTCAAACTTGAGTGGGTTGCAAACAATAGAGAAGATCATTGACCACTAGACCACATGTTGTGTTAATATTCACTAAGCTAATATATATAATCAAAGCAAAAATCTGTGCTTAATTTCTACTAGCACTCGACCTTATAAATTGTGATATAGTAAATATATATGTTATAATCATATAATTTATAAGTAAACACTATTGTTTTTGTAAATAACACATGCTTATCAAATCATGCAACAACAGACACAAGTAGGTGAAGACCATAAATGTGAGTTTACATTCATTCTGGCAATGCATGGTCTATGTTGAGGTGAACAAACCCCATGAGACGATGTTGCCTTAGTTTCACCAGTTAATCAATCTTTATATTCACAATTAAATCTTTCAAATAAATTAGTTTTATGTTTTCATATTTACATGTTATGATAATTTCAAAATGAGTTGAATTAAAAACACCTTATATATATTCCTTCGAGTATCGGAAATTAGTTTTAAATAGAAAACTGAAATAACAGAATAAATACTAATTTAACCGTTATATAAAGTTTGAATTTTACATGCAAGACTTTTAATTTTTGTAAGCTGTATTTTATTATTTTAGAATCCACCTAATTTCGTTATTTTGCGCAGAATTTTATGAATTGGTTGTAAATTGTAATTCGCACATTACAAAATATGCGACAATTTTTCCAATGTAATGTGTATTCATAGCAAATTGAATTGTCTACATCTCCTTTTTTTTTTCTTAAGCAATTGTCTTCTTCATGTACACATCGATGTCCATGATTCTGTCTCATACTCGCAGGAACTTTCGTCGGTGGGACCAAAAATGAAAATGGTTCAAATTGGTTCGAAACCAAGACATTTAAAGTCAACCAGATTTTTTACAGGATGCGCGTCCGCGGCTTCAGGGCCGGACTCGAGAATCGTCGAAAAATTTTGGGCCCTGGGCGAGTTGAGGAAAACAGACCCCTTATAATATAAAGTGAATAACTCATATATAAAATTTTGACCCTGTGCGAGTAAAAAAAAACGAGACTATAGTTCTACCATCGATCGCTCTGACCTCCTCGTTCTGATCGTTCTTTTATATCTAGTAATAGGTAAATGGTAGTGAGTTAAAATAATTAAAATATTAATGGACTCTAGAGTTTGTTAGGATTAAAATAATTAAAATTCTAATGAGTTTAAGTGTTTAACAAAGTATATAGGAGTTTTTTAAATACATATATAATATAATTTTTTTAAAGTTTTGAGCCACTGAGGAGATCGGACCCTGGGTGGTCGCCCACCCCGCCCCCCTCAGGGCCGGTCCTGGGTGGCTTTATACGCGACGTGATAATATATAGACTGACCAGACTTGTCTCCGGACTAATATCATGTCGAACCATAAAGTAACTCGAAATTATACCGTTGAACGGAAACGTATTATCCTAGACCCACCTCTTTTCCAAACAAAACAATGTCGAAACGTAGACCAAGTGAAAACGTACATAAAAATACATAGATATTTCCGACTCGTTTATGTACTTAATTTACGTTGAACGTAGAGTAGAAAATGTTTTATATTTGATCCGACTAAGAACTGAATAAAACTAACGTCAAAACGTAGCGAATATCGAAACATAGATCTTCTCAAAGCATATATAAAAATATATACACGTTTTATATTTGACCTGACTCGTACCGACAAAGAAATTAGTTCTTTTAAGTAAAAATTATAATGGGTAAACTTATAACTTTAGAAACTTAAGAGGTCAAAATGATATGTCCAAGTTAACCAGTCAGATTTGAATTTAATTATTAAATATAATTCAATAAACAAATATATTGCCATTTATTATTATTTTATATTATTATTATTATTATTATTATTATTATTATTATATATTATTATTATTATTATTATAATGAATTTAAGTTGAAATGTGGAGTAGAAAACATGCTATATTTTGACCCGACTCAATTCTGAATAAACTAAAGCCAAAACATAGGCGAAAGTCGAAATATAGATCATCTTAAAGCGTATTAAAGTGTGCACAAAAACGTTTAATATTTAATCTGACTCGTACCGATACAAAATTAGTTTTTTTAACTAAAAGGTGTAATGTGATAAATCAGGAACTATAAAAACTTAAGGGTAGAAAGTGACTTGCTAAGTTTACTAGTTAGATTTAAATTAAATAATCAAATATAATCCAATAACAAATATTACGATTATTTAATTATTATTGTTATTATACAATTCAATAAAAAAAGTTAATAGTATTATTATTATTATTTAATTATTAATTTAACTGTTCATTTCTATTTCGATTAATATAAGAGTAATTTTATTATTATTATTATTATTATATTATTATTATATTATTTAATTATTAATTTAACTGTTCATTTCTATTTCGTTTAATATAAGAATAATTTTATTAGTTCATTGGGAAAAAGAAAGAAACAATAACATGAAACGTTTACTTTAAAAAAATTAAATTTCTCAAAATGTGAAAAATGAATTAGATCACCATTTCTTCCACATGTTTTCTTTCTTTTCAAAGTATATAAAATGACCCATTATATATTTTATACATTTGACATCATATGAATAGTATTTTTACTGATTTTTCTTATTATATTGATTTTCTATATAAATATTTATCCATTCAAACATGCAGAACAAGAAACCCGATGCTTACTCATCCTTCCTTTTTATTTTCCTACTTTTTGTTATTCTTAATTTTTCTTTTTAGGTTTCTATTATTGTTTTACTGTTAACATATTCTATGGGTTTTTTTTGTTATTATTGCTTCACACTTCCTGTTATTGTTATTATTACATTTTGGTATTATTACTTTTTGGTATTGATATGTTAATAATTATATATGTTTACAATATATATTTCTTTGCATTTTAAGTCATTTTTGTTACAAAATTCATAATTTAGACACTTATTGTGTTTTATTTGAATTTTATATTTATCGGATGAAGCTCGGTGATTTTTGTGAAGAAAACCCAACATTTTAATAAGTTCAAGTGGAAAAGTGCTTCTGATATGATCATATTGAAGTTGAATATACCCATATAAACTGTCAAACTCCAAATAACTCATTTTTGAAGCTGAATATGTTCATATCACTTCCAATATGACCATATTTAGGTAGAAAACGGGTTTATAATCCCAATACTTCTCATTTCCAACATAACTTTTATTTCTTTTTAAACCCTAGCATCCCTCAAATCCTTAGGTGTTTTTAAGCAATTCTCAAGAATTTTTGAGAGTTTTGAAGGCAAAGATTAAAGATTTCACACTTTCAAGAAGGATCTAATTTCATCCACCCTATTTTCACTCAAAATTGGTTTGAATTCCTCTAGATCTACTATGAGTTCTTCCATGTTCTTGAGTTTGGGTGTGTTTTTTGTAAGCCTTATGGGCTAAACTCTTAGTATCACTTGGATTAGATGAAACTTAACATGGTTTTAACAACTTGTACATGATATTGGTGTTTTTTTTTATGTTAATGTTATTATAAACTTGATTATTCTTCAATGATTATGTGTATTTGTTCTAGTTTGATGAAATATTCAATGTTATGGGTGTTGTAAGCATGTTATGTTAAAAAACCTCATGTTCTTATAAGATTTATGCATATGATTGCATCTTTTGTATGTAATTTTATGACTTTTGACTAGGAATGGTTGTATGCTTATGTTTGAGAAATCATGATGTATGTTATTAAATTTCTCTTGTCATTGGTTATGAATTGATTTTGTAATCGTGGTTTGATGTTCATGAGTTGAAGGGCAGTTAAAGTTTTGTCTATTTTACACAAGTTGAGGTGGTTGTCATGTGTTTATCGTGTTAACTTTCCAAAATTTATGAAATTAGGTAACCCTAACGGGAGTCTAATTCATCTTTAACATTGGCATAATTGTATCATTAGTTCTTCATAGCATACTTTAGGTGGCTATTGTGTGTTTATCGATATAGCTTTCCGAATGATTATATGTCTAGATATCCTTGACGGGCTTTTAGCCTACTTCCATGTATCATGTGTAAAAATGGTCTCAGCTCGAGTTTATGCTAGTTGTTAATTATAAGCTAAGTGGGATCAAAGTCCAAGTGGTATCTTAATTGATTGTGTATCTTTGTCTTTACTCCTTTAATTTATTAGTTTAATTTGCTAATCATTTTGGTTAATTATAATACTCACAAATCTAAACTCAACTGATCGGTTAAATAGTGATGATTATTTAGTATTGAGAGGCATTGTGTCCAAGGATCGATACTCGGTTCTTACTTCAAGCTATACTACAATACAATAGGTGCGTTTGTCTATTGTGTGTAGTTAGTCTAAAAGTGATAATCGTATCTGTAAAATGAAAACAATTTGTGTGAATTTTCTTTTATATATATATATACTTTACACACATCATGTATATTTATTAAGTTGACGTAAGCACGGTATTTTCCATGAACAATATTACTACCATTCATGTAAAAACTTTTCGCTATCTTTTTAGGTATATAAGCATTTTTTTTAGTTACATGGGGCGCATTCTGTGCGATTAAATTTAAAACTGCTATAAGTAATGTTTTTATATGTATTATATATGGTTCTCGCTGCATCGTGCGAGGTAAAATAGCTAGTTTTAGAGTACACTTAAACATGTTATTTACTGTTAGGAAAATTGGTTGAAAATGAGTTTTTTCTTAACCTTAAATATAATTAAATATTACTCCTGTTACTATGTATTTAGTTTTTACATTTGAGTTCTACTATGTGTGAGCTTCACAACTAATCAAACTCTGTTCAAAACTAAGCTAATGTGAATGATATATCAATGCTCGAATGTCGGGTGTTTAAATAAACAAAACTACCAAATTCATTAAATACCAATTAATGGGTGGAGTATTGTCTCAAAGGAGGGACACAACTTGAAGTGCTACATAAGTGGGAGCTGACTTGTTGTTTCTTTAGAAGCAACGATACACAAGTGAGGACCCTATATGGCGCGAAGCACCCTAACCCGCACACACGTTGGTGGCGGCAACTAAACATTCTCCCCACGCCTAGATTGGGAATATTTATATTAACAAGGTTAATATGCTCAGAGTGTGCAACACCAACCTCAAGCTCGCCAGCGAAAGTCTCAAGATCAATACTAATATCATCAAGGTTAAAATACTTGGCGTGTTAGTTGCTACATCCCCTCTCGACCTCCATAATTGTGCATGTGACCGCTACAAGATATGCTACACCCTCAAGGTGTCAAAAAAGGGATGCTATCCGATATGCTGCACCCATTAGCTGATGAGCTACCCCACTAGCGTGCCATCTACAAAATTAAACAAAATGTCAAAGATGGAGTAACATGTAACAAAATACCAATTTACAAAAGTGCGGAAGTTAAACATTATACTAGTAACAAACACAAACCAAATGCTAATAAAGTCGCACTAGTAACAAACTCAAACCAAATGCTAATAACATTCACACTAGTAACAAACTCAAACTAAATGTCAAAGTTAAACTATGCCCAAAACATAAAATAAAATGAAAATTGCCCACACTATTGTAATAGCTTAATTTGAATCCAAATTCACATTCGAATACTTGAAGCATGGGTAGCTACATGACGTGCATAAAACAATGAATATTGGTTTGATCTTTGTATTTCAAACTTACAAAAAATCAACACAAAAGTTAAGATTATCAAAAAATCAACACAAAAGTTAAGATCTTCTATGATTCTATTTACTGTTCAGTTAAATGAATCAGGAATATATGTACATGTGTGAACAAAAACCATACAAAAATACATGCGTGAACCTAACACAAGAAAACCAAACTCAACAAATCTGATTGAAAATTATTAACACACATACCAATCTATAGATCTAACAAATCAAAATACAATAGATAGAAACAGGAAATCAGGGAACAATTGATGAATCAATGCTTACCGAGAATCCAAGAAGCTCAATGTTTACCTAGAATGTGATAAATCAGTATAAGGGTAACATCGAGTGTAGATCAATATTTACCTAAAGTCCGATAAACTAATGTGTGAAGGTGCTTCGACAGTGTTGAGGTGCAAGTGCATGTTGAGGTGTGAGGTGTTGTGGCGGTGCGGTTGTGCTAATTGTTTGTAGGGGAAATGAAAATTGAGCGATTGTTTGAATTATTATGATTGTTGTTGTTGTTGTTGTTGTTATGGATAACTTTATAAAATAGTAATTAAGTTTCAATATTGTTATATTTAGGTTATTCATAATTTTTTTGTTCCAATCAAGTTAGTTAAGTTTACTTTGATAATATCAACCATGTATTTTATCTGATTGGCAGGTTTATCATCCCTTTAGATCACTTATATATTGCAGAATATTTAGAAAAATTAAAATATTTAAAAATTTAACAATAATATATATATATATATATATATATATATATATATATATTATATATATATATATAGGATAGTTCCTGAAAAAAACCATAATTATGTGAAACCAATAAGTACGTGCATTTCTTATAATGAATATTGACGAGTTTTGTATATAACATGTTAGTGAGTTGTACAAATATGCACACTAAACCATAAAATAGATATGATCAAATAACTAAATGGTCTCTGTGGTTTATCTAAAATAACAGGTTTGGGTACTAAGCAAAAAAGTAACATGTTTGGGTACGCACTTTTAATTAAGGAACAAGTTTGAATATTAATACTAACAGACGTTAGATTTTATGTTAAGTTTAAAGATATTTTAATCTTTTCACATCATTTGACTACTTATGTAAATTAGAGGAACTATTCATGTAATTTAGTTAAGATATATATTTATATACAGTTATACACATACACACATATATATGTCTTCCCGATCGAGTACCACCACCGTCGGTCATCACCGCCGTCACCACCGACGTCCATCACCGCTGTCCACCGCCGGCCACCACCGCAGTCACCACCGCATCACTTGTCTTCACTGTGATACCCTCACATCACTGCCATCCATCTCTGATCCCCACCCCTAGTCACTACCGCCTCATCCGCACCCCCGAATCGAAGCTCCAAATGCCCTAAATCGAAGGTCTAACTTGACAAACCGCATCTGAGTTCACCCCCAACATTATTCACACACCGATTTACGTGGGTTTCCGGTGACGATTTTAGGGGTTTTTATGTTTACCCCTTGTATTTTTATGATTAACTTCGATTTGATGGTGGTGGTGGTCTGAAATGGGAGCGGGTTAAATGGTGGTGGACGACGGT
This sequence comes from Flaveria sonorensis, assembly GCA_025506505.1. Classification (NCBI taxonomy): domain Eukaryota; kingdom Viridiplantae; phylum Streptophyta; class Magnoliopsida; order Asterales; family Asteraceae; genus Flaveria; species Flaveria sonorensis. Next base: position 9,599,729 of record CM046438.1, read on the forward strand.
GATGGTGGATTCAATAGTGGTGGTGGTCTGAAATGGAGTCGGTTGAATGGTGGTGGGTACTGGCGGTGGTGGATTGAATGGTGGTAATGGTCTGAAATAAGTGTCGGTTGAATGGTGGTGGCAACGATGGTGGTGGATTGAGGTGGTGGATTGAGGTGGTGGTGGTCTGAATATGAGTGGGTGGAATGATGGTGGGTGGTGGCGGCGGTGGATTGAATGGTGGTGGAGGTTTGAAATTGGAGTGGGAGACGATAGTGGGAGGGTGGGTTGGGGTTGGTTGTAGTTAATTACACAAATGGTCCTTAAATTAAAAGAAATTGATAAAATTACAAAAACAGTCCCTCCTAGGTATTTTAGTCATTTTATTTAAATTTAACAGAAAAATTAACATCTGTTAGTCTTAATACCTTATCTCGTTACAAACTGAAAACACAATACCCCAACATGTTACAAAAACCCTTAATACCCAAACCTGTTATTTTATATAAACCACAGGGACTATTTATGTAATTAACTCTAACTAAATATACAAATTAAACTAACTACATTACGCTACAAGGTCTACATGTGTGCACATGTGAGTCCCTATGGCTAGATGTGAGCATCCCAACAATGTCGTCCCATGGCTCAGGTGATAAATACAAACCTAGCTCCACATTAGGAGCCCATCATCTCCAGCCTAGTGGTTGATATCCTATTGGCATATAATTAGGCATAGATGATAAAGTATTTGAATTCTAATATCACCAGTTCTAGTTAACTGGCCCATAATCTTTAATTATAAACTCGCTGGTGTTTATTCAGGAGATTATGTTATATTCACGGCTAAGCAACAATCTTTCACATTTAAAATATATAGACATTGTCGTGTCCAATGCAGGCTACTTATAGAAAGTCATCAAGTTTTGTGTCAGCTATTTTTAGGAATTAAGCTCCCTATACATAAAGGAGATTATTGACGGATAACCAACAGATTTTTTGTCGCAAAACTTAACCAGTTAAATTGAAAATTATTTCTAGAGCATAAAACCTGTCCATGGGAATTGTTATGTTTTTGGAGGTTCACCATAGATTAGCCATCGGAAACCACCTACGTACAAATCATCCGCAATTAAAATTTCCATACAATATAGTACGGTGAAAGATAATAGACGGTATTCTGTAGGTGAAAACCCTCTCTTTGTAGCGTCAATGTTATATGATCATTTATTTATGATGGTGACCATACAGTATAGTATCACGAGGAAGAAGCTATGAGTTGAAAGCTGAAACCATGTCACTTTAAAATTTCCACAACTTTATATGTGGTGGGAGCTACTTGAGTCACTATCGGTTTGACTATTACTCCAACACACTTTATAGATTTCATACACAACTCCAAGGTATATTTCATGCGAGATATATTGCCTCTTTGATTCTAAATTAGTGACAGTTTCGGTTTAAACAAATTGTATTTGTATAATAATAAAACTAGTGAGTTTGTAGATATAATTTTACATTACAAAAACAAGACAATAACTTTTAATCGATAGGTCACGATACGTATAGTATTTTACATTCGTTTGAACTACTATACTATAGAAAATAATATTTTCATAGCCATTAGTACTTATTTAAAAAAAGGTATCTAGAAATGGATAAAATTCATGATTTCCGATGGAAAATAGTAAATATATTCATTAATTTGCTAAAAAGTTGATCATATATTGTAATTGTTAGAAACATATGAACATTTACGATTCTAAATTTGTATCTAACTTAATTAGTGAAGGAATTATGGGTCGATTCTAGCAATGATTGCAGGATTAACTCATAAAAGTCATATCAACTCAAACACGAGACAAACGCTAATAGCTCCTTCAACTCGTCGACCTATTTACAAGTTTTTTATTTGTATCTTAACTTAATTATTCACGGATGTATGTAAACTATAACTAACTAAAACATGAAAATGTAAAATGGAAGTTGGTTGTGACATAACCATGAGACGACGTAGGTTGTCAAAAGTTAGTGTCACATGTGTAATCACTCTTAGACATCACATGTTTCATACGTGTTCATCATTTGAGTATCCAAAGCCCGTTCACACCCCAAATTAAATCTCTAGCGTCACTTTTACTTATTGTTTGGTTTCTTAAATGTCTTGTCATAATTAATATATGCTACTACTTTTTTAGAACGGCGTCAATAGCATTAGAAAATAAAAAACTAGCAAGATGCTAGCATGTTAAATAAAGTGCACTTATAAGTTGGAGAAATACACCAACCTAACAAGACAAACTTATGAACTTACCTCTTATATCCAATTATACGAGAGAAGTTTAACCTCATCCGATGATTTCAAAGGCGTGTAATATCCCGATCTAAACGTTAATGTATTCCCGGCGGTCCAAATCAGATTACGGTGTAAATCAAAGCCCGTCTAAGTTTGATGCCTTCAGTTTCTTCGTTTCGAAGTAGACACCAAACTAGCCTAAAGGATCCGGACAATTAGAGTGGATATCCTACTACTTACAGATTTATTTTTATACAATCTTTATAGTCTTAGAATCTTTCAAGCAATATATAGACACTAGCGTTAGTAAACCCGTGTATTACACGGGTTTAATAAACAAAATATTAAATATAATAAAATTTTTTTAATTATATAACGATATTTTAAGATAATATTTGATTGAAATCTTCCTTATTATAATAAGAATGAAAATTTGTTTCAAAACAAACGATTAAAATAAATATCATTTTTGAAAACTTTCTTATCATAATTCACATTTTTATTATTTTTGTTTATAAAATTTTATTTTTAAAAGCACTAATTTTAAAATATTTTATATTTTTAAAAAAGTTTGATGTTTTAGAAAAATTCTTACCTTATAATTAATTATCTTTAGAAATAACATTAATAAAAAGATTATTTTCTTAATTTATTTAAAAAGTATTTTAATCTAAAAATATTTAAAGAATATTATTAGCACGTGATTATTTAATAGGAGAGAGAAGCAGGAAAATTTTGGTGAGTAGGAATGTGGTGCTGCCACGTGTTCCTCCTAGTTACCACATTCCGCCACGTGTCTCTTATAATTACTTTTTTATTAGAGTAGAAAGATGCATAAAATCAATTAATAGCATATATATATATATATATATATATATATATATATATATTCACGGAAATTGGAATCTAAAAGTAAGACCGATCAAAATAAAAATGTATTTGGTTTAAGGATTCATAAATGAGATAATTAATCTTTCTACTATAATAAAAAGGTAAATGAAGGTGCCACGTGTTAGCATCATATTCATTTTAATCAAACTTTTCCCGTTTCTCACTTCTATTAAATAACCAAATTAATTACTAATAATATTATTTATTTATCTTTACATTATAATTAGTTTTTTAATAAATTAGGAAAGAGAACTTTTTATTAATGTTATTTCTATAGAGATATTTTTTTATAAAAAATTTTTTTTATAAAAAATAAAACTATTTTTATGTAATATTTTACAATTGTTTCTTTTAAGTAATTTTTTTATAAAACAAAAATAATTAAAATAGGGAGTTATAGTAAGGAAATTTTAAAAATAAATTTTTTTTAAAATGTTATCTTAAAATAAAATATTTAATTTATCTTGGAAAAAAACAAAAAAATTAAAACGTTTATATTATTGTTTTATTACTTATAGTTATTACCTATATATAATTTTAATCATATCATGTCTTGGTCTATCGTTTAATAATTAATAATTTTTATTTTATTTAATATCTTTATTTATTCAATCCGTGTAATACACGGATTACTAAATCTAGTAAGAGTAATATTCATCATAATAACATTTATATTAGAAATAACTTAAAATTAAGTGAAAACTTGCCCACCTTTCTTTTCCTTAAAGAAAATCTTTCTTTGTTTAAGTATCTTTTACCCTTAGTTTCTATGTCATTTCCACTTTTCTTCACAATGTCAAATCATACGATCCAATAAAGTCTAGTTTCATCCTTTTTTCCAATTTATCTATGTTTTTAAATCTAAAAGATCTCCAAAAGGGATACTTATTAATTAAATAAATTGTATAAAATAACTTCTTAATCTTTCTAAGTCAGCGTCGGTAATTTCTTTAGTTTTTATATACTTTTATGTGAGGTTTTTAAATTTTTTGAATAATTTACAATGGTAATTAACAATGGTATCCGATAATTTTACATTGATATCAACAAGGTTATCCACTATTTCATGATGGTTAACAAAGATTTGAATATTTTTTGTAAAGTTAGGATTTAAAAAAAAACCCTAGTAACCAAGCGTGTGACCTTGGGTTATGCATTCTTGAATCTTGATTTCAAAGAACCTAGTAAAGCACTCATGATTGAATGGGGCTAGAAAAGTGAGAACATGAGGTTATTGACCCCAGGTTCAGATCTTGGACCACAGATAACAAAATCGTGAAGGTGATCTAGATACAGCATGAGCCAATAACAACTACGGCGACTACGATAGGGCTGTGGTCTGTATGCGGGACGATATATGGTTGTAGAGCTGGGCCTTGATGGTGGGAAACGATGGGTTGTCGGTGGTTTGGAGATAGGCTGGATATTTTCTAATTCAGGTCGGTTCACTCTTATACAAAAATAAGCACTAGATTAGGTCTTTCTTTAATAAAATATCTTGCTTTTTAAATTTATATGTTGTTTTACCTCTTTACTTTTATGTTTTTTTTTTCATTTATTTATTTTAAGTATTTGTTTTTACATTTTTTTATTTAAAATTTGATCTTTTACATGAACTTTATTTACATTTTGTCTTTACTTTTTTGTAGTATAATTTATATGTTTTATATTTATATTTATTTTTAAACATGATATGGTGGATCCAAGTGAACAAACCCATAGACACAAAAGGGAAATCTAATTTTTTTTAGTCGTACAATCACAAACTTCATAATATAAATGAAAATGATGCCGACACTGGATTTTAATAAAACCGTTGTTTTTTTAGCAAACCTTCACAAATTACCGCGCTACCGTCTTTCCCAACAAATATGTAGTTTTTTTTTTAACCGCAAATATACGACCTTGCTTCGGAGGATAGGTGTTATCTTAATCGGGCCCACCTATCCGTTTTTCAGCCGGGACCGCACCCACAACCCCCTCAGGAGGAAATTACTGAGAAAACCTCATAGCTCAACTCTTAGCATTTTGCTCAGAGTGTGACTTGAACCGATGATCTCTCCTTATTTACATGTCATGAGTATTTCACCTTAACTAATTGGTTAAGGTTAATTGGTAACTTGTTCTAAGGATTTAGACTCGAATTTCAAGTACCTCTTTGATAGATACTAGTCTCCTACATCCATATTTAAAATTTAAGTTGAATTATGTGTACCAATTGTTGCTTTTTGGTCTTAGATTGTGGGTGAAGTGTTCAGATTCCCATCTTTAATCTAGTAGATTTCTTACCACACTAAAAGACATATTTTCAAATGTTTAACATAGTTTTTTGATATTTTATCATAATATATTGTTTTATTTAACCTAATGCAATTTGTAAAAGGGCCTCGAACTTTTGCCGAGTGTTGTGACCTAAAGTGATTAAACCACGCATGTTTATACTGGTGAATTTTATATGATATGCAATGACGACTAAATCTCTCTAGCTATATTTAATTTCTTTGTGGTAATTTTTTTTAGATTTTCACGTAAATATGTGAGTTGCTGGTGACAATTATGCACAAGAGTGACAATTATGCTGATGACCACAGTTTTTGACCAGACAATTTTTTAATTTAGGGTTTTTAACCTCGGTTTCTCTTTTTACAACCTCCCCTACAATCACAACTGAATTGATAACTTTGAATTATTTAAGATTAATTTCAAGTTCATTAACCCTGGTTACTACATAATACAAGATGGAAAGAATGGTTTTTTTTATTATTATAAAAAACACACTAGTTTTTTTTGTAAATCATTTTGATTTCTGTGTGTGGTAGTTTGATGGTTTTATAAGTAATATAAATGATGGTATCCAATAGATCTATATAACTAGAAATTAAAACAATCACATGAGAGTTTAATTTGCTTTAAAAGTACTAGTGGGTAACCCGCGTATTTCGACGGAGTGAACAATTTACAAGTCTATACTAGTTATATTTCACTTGATTTATCAATTGTTTTGTTTTATGGTTTAAATTTCTTATACAAATTATGATTATTATCATATGTTAGAGCTAACACATTGTTACAAAACTAATTAGAATTAATAAGAATAGTTGAATGACTCAACTTTTAAGTAAACATAAATGTTGAACATAATTAAAGTTTAACGAATATTTTCAAGAAAATTCACATTTGACATAGTATAGGTTGAATTACTTTGATACAGTAATAAAAAAATTTGTTATGACATTAGATATTAAATATAGATATATTAATAGAAAACCATGTGGTATATTTCTTTGAAGCATAATAAAAGTATAATAAGAAGATTTCTTATAATATTAAATATTAAATCTTGGATTCTTTTATATGTTATCTTAAAATTATTGTAAACTTCTAATCCTGTCTTAAATAAATATTTTATAGATAGTAATAAATAATAGATGATATAGATATAGATTATTATTATCATCATTATTATAAATATTTAGTAATTATACAGTTAAGTATTCAAATAGAATAATACTTATTTATAATTATTATTATTATTATTATTATTATTATTATTATTATTATTGTTATTATTATTATTATTATTATTATTATTATTATAAAAGTATTTAGTTAAGTATTCAAATAAGGTAATACTTATTTATAAATTAATATTTTAATTTAAAATATTAAAAATTATATAATATTTAATGTAGTGAATTAAATAATCTTACAATATTAAATAATGTATTAATCAATGTATTATTTTCAAGAAGTCTATTAATAAGAGGTAAAATAAGAATTATTACATTGAACAGTTGTATCTAATGCTTAAAAAGTTGTATTAGGTGTCTTATTTTTTTTTTTTGTAAAATTACATTTGTATCCTAAGGTTTTGCATTATATAGTAGTATAGTACGTGGACACCCGCGCTTCGCCGCGGTTTACTTTTAAATGTATATGTGAATGTCGCAATGATAGTTTTTGAGATTATCATGATTTTAGTAAGGTCAATGATATAAGCGCTCGAATTCTCATGGATATCTACATATGCTTAGTGATTTATTATTATATCGTTATGATACTATTATTGAACATATGATATTTAATAAGTTATGGATATCAAGTGAAAAAATACGTTAAAAGTATTTGAATAAAAACTATCATAAAATATGAAACATTGTATCATGATTAATGATATGTTATTATTAGATTGTCACAGATATAATAATATAATAAAAACACATATTAAATTTAACATAATATTATTGTTATTGTTGTTAACCTTTTAATAAAAATAATCATTACTATTAATATTATTATATTTTTTATTATTATATTTTTTAGACATATTAAGTAATATGTCATTTACTAACAAATTTAGTCATAAATACTAAAGTTATAGACTACCCAAAATACCCCTAGAAAATATAACTATTAGTTATTACAAATATTAGTTTTATACTTAATTATTTAAATAGTATTTAATAAATTTAAATGTCATTTTCATGTATTACAAATAATATAATATTTAATGTATTGAATTAAATAATTTCATATTATCAAATAATGTATTTAAGTATAATATGTATTAACTAAAAGAGTTTATTAAACAGAGGTAAAAATAAAACTATTGCATAAGCCACTTGTACTCTATGCTTAAAGTATTGTATTCGAAGTCTTACAATTTGAGTAAAATTACTATCTTATCCTCCTAAAATATATTATATAATAGTATAGATAAGGGTAACGTTTTTTTTATAGTTGATTGTATAGTGTATACCCGTAAATACACAACGGACGGTTATATGTATTATATAGTAGTATATATAAGGGTAATGACGTCACAATTCAATGTACCTAAAGTATCACAAATCAATTTAACCAATAATTAATTATTACATCGCTTTTACTCAATTACTACTTAAATTAATAGGGTCACAATCCAAACTATCCAAAAATTTTCATTATTCAAATTAACTAATTATTATTTTTAAAAGCACAAGAAATAACATTTCATTAATTAAAAAAAACAAATTACAGAAAAAGTAAAAACAAAAAAAACATGTAATTTACTATAGAAGTCACAAGGCTATCCTCATTGTTTTGCTATGTTTCGTTTCTATTAAAGAATCATTTGCAATATTGGTTCAGTTACGTAGTCACAGTCACCTAGTCATATGGTTAAATTTGGTGTAAAATATGTATATAATAGTAGAACTAAATTTAGATTTTTATGAATCCATTGTTATTTATAAGGAAATATAGGTTAAATTTGGTGCAAAATAGTATAAAATGATAGTATATATAGGTTTAGAAAAATGAATTTAGTTTTCTTTTTAAAAATATCCTTTTATAACGTTCAACGGTCATAAACTGAATTCCACTACCTGAAACCACCAATAAGAGGGCTGGCGGCGGTGTTGTCGTCCTAACTGAAGAAACCGAATGGGATACCCAAGGATGCCCGACTATCCTACTTTCATGTATACGAATTAATAAAGACGTGTTGCATCAATCTATAGAACTAACTTTCCACATATAAAAGGAAGAAAGAAATTTCGTATCATGCGGGGATAAACCTATACTTTGACGTTTTTGAAGTTTTGTGCTTATGGACTCGCTTACTTATAGTTAATAATATGGTATTTTGATTCATGTGATCATTATTAGATTAAGTTATATAGATAATGAAACTCTTAAAAATTTTAATTAGAGAATTTTGAAAAGAATAATGAACGAGTATTTTAGTTTTCGTTATAAAACATTGTATTTGAAATAGAACTTTTATTTTATAGTTGAGGAGCCATCATAATCTTTATTTAAAACTAATATTGTAAATAAATCAAACGTTTAAGGAATAGTTTGTGAACCATTTGAAGAAAAACTCGTTTATGTTAGTTTGCTAATAAATAAATGAACATTAACGAAAAGTTGTGTTCGAAAAATTAAGTGAACAAACACGAATATAACCTATCTAGGTGATACATGTCCATTTAATTATCTTCTTGTACGTTAGCTAATGTGTTTTATTTTCTTTATTTCTTTTAATTCTTTTTATATTTGTTTTTTTTAATTGCTAACTTATGTTTGTTTACTAATTTTATTTTATTTGTTACTCAAATTCTAATGAATTTATGATTTTAATATTAACTTCTGCTTGCTACTCAACGTGCGATACATAATACTTTTTTTATTTATGTTAAAAACTCCAGAACTAGGTTGCCACATTATAATATCGTCGACACGACACGCGTAATGTAGTTTGCAAACAGGCTGCATCGTGCGGGCTTAATTTTAGTTCAAGCTACAATCTTCAATATTTTCATATATCTAATTTTATGTATTTGCTTATATCTAATCTTGAAGTCTTTACTTTTTTTCATGAAAAAACGTCTTAGGCAGCCAAAATATCCGCAACTTAAGAGTAGAGCTACGGGAGCAAGCGTTTGATGGAAAGTGACTATATATCATGTTCGGTTCAAAGGCCTTTTGTATTGAGAATTCCTCGTTCCCTCTCAATAGACCAACAACAAATTCAAGTATATGGATTTATGAAAATCATTTGTTTCTAATAAATACGAAGGCCCTAAATTTTGAAGGTTGAGAGCGGTCACATCATTTACACGACTCAAAATTAAATAACCAGTCTAGAAACCATATTTATAAAGAACAAACTCGGCGTACAAGGCTCTGCATGCATACAGTCCAGGATGATCACTTTATGTCTGATGTAAGCATCCAACATCGTTATGTTGCATTTATGCAAGAGTCGTCTGTTTCCTAGACTCGAACTTTTTTCCTCCATGTCACACGGCTTAAAATCTTATAACTATTCCTGATATAATTTGCTCCACTCATCTAAAAACTTGAATAAATATTATATATTTTTCGTAAATAATAAATTTTATTACATCAAACATTATAATTAGTTTAAGTAGAGATTAAGAAATGACGGATGCATGCATTTCAAAATGAGAAGCGATTCATGCATGTGTTTTACAAAATTGCATGCATGTATGATGTAAATGCAGCACAAAATACAAACATGTCCATTAGCTGAGGATCTTTTGGCTCCTTAATATAATAGCTCATCATCTCAACAGTAATCTTTGTCGGCAAAATAATTAGTTAAACTCCAAAACATGAAATCACAATGTCGGTAAACTTATTTACTCATTATTAATTAATGTTTGTATAAACATCCGACAATTTGTAAATAAAGTTGGCTTAGTTAATAATATTTGAGATTTGATTTACTTAAACTTTGCGTAAATGTACTTTTTCTTTCCGACCATAAAAACGTGTTGTCAGTAACCTTATGTGACTTATTAATTCATTGATAACTAACGAGTTAAAGTAACTTGTAACTTGAGTTGGAGAAATGGACTTCAAAAAATGATGTCAGGAATGTAATGAAAGCAAGATTTGAATTTGAGATTTTTGCTAGAGGAGATTGAATTAAGCGTTTATCATTGCATCATCTTTGAAGGTCAAATTAGAATATTAAATGGATTGTTTATTTATGCTAATGACCAGGTTAAAAAATTGGATAATTAAGTATGAAAATGTTTGGGTCTAGTGCTATTGATGGTTGTTTCTTAAATAAATAATGTGAATTTAAATGTTTATGTAGAAGTGTAAATTAATAAGATTTAGAAAAAAAGATTATTGTTAATAAGATTAAGTTGGAAAATAATAAGATGAGATATGATTCTATACTATATTATAATAGATATAAGGAGGATAAGTAGTAATCTTATATAAAATTTAAAACTTTAAGTAATTTCAAGTGTTAAAAGCACGTTATACAATCCTTTAAATCTAAACCAAAGTTTTCTTTCTTTTTCTATTGGCCTTTTAGCATGTCCTGTATCAGTTGTTAGAGACGAGATTCAGAAAGTAAACCCCTATATTTAGATAAATCTTCTTAGTTGAGAAAATTGAACGATGCATGTCATTCATGTTATTTTTGGTTAAGTTGGGTAAACAATTATAAATTTTGGTTAATAAAAATTAGTTTTTTAATGAAAAAAATTTAAAATGTAACCGATGTTCGAAGCTAGCTCGGCTCGAGATCAACTTGGTTGTAAACAAATTAAGCGTACTCGGCTAGATTTATAAACATACTGAGATTGAGCTGAGCTGGGCTTGGCTTGTGTACTCATCCACATCACACTCTTCCTTCACTAAAAAAAGTTTATTGAGAGAGAATTTAATTTATTGATATCTAATTTTATACAAAATATTAAAACACTTATTCTGATTTAGTTATTTTAAAATTTTAAATGGAAGCATTAAATGTAAATATTCTTGTTCTTGAAAATCATTTTCAAGTGTTATACCATATCATTTTCTTCTCATGTCATCATCAATCTTGAATATTTTATTTTACTCTAATTATAGGGATGAACTTGTATCTTGGTTGTATAATTAATTTTAAAAAGATTTAAAGTAAGTCGAGGGTACCTTAATGAATTAATGATTAATGATACAAAGTTGTCTTCACCGAGAATAGAACAAACTAATATAATATAATTAATATAGTGCATGTTTCACAAAGTGTTAATTAACCATGTTAGTTAATTACGACATGTTAATTGACAAACAAGAGAATGAAAAATGAAGGTTTAAACTTTGAAAGATGTTCAAATACAAAATGTATTTTTGCTACAAAGTATGAGAAGATACAATGAGTCAAAAAAATTCATAAAAAATATATCTCACAATCTAAATCGAATTTCAAAAAAGTAATTTCGAGCTTTTATTTCACTAGCCGTTCTCACTAAGAAAATAATAAATGAAAAATAAAAAATAAAAAAATAACGTTTTTTAATTATGTCATTTATGAAAAACACAATGACGTCATTATAAAAGACACAATGACGTCATTGTGTCATTATGAAAGACACAATGATGTCATTGTGTCATTATGAAAGACACAATGACGTATTGTGTCATTATGAAAGACATAATAACGTCATTGTGCTATAAAAGACACAAAAAATTTTTTTATTATTTTTTATTTTTTTTCTGAAAGAGGACGACGAGGGGAATAGAGACTCCGAAGTATTTTTTTGAAATTCGATTTAGATTGTGAGATATAATTTTTTTGTGATTTTTTTAGCCTTATTGTATCTTCTCACACTTTGTAGCAAAAATACACTTTGTAAAATAACTTCACCCTTAAACTTTTATAGCCCCTTAATCGACATGATAGACTACCGTCATGCTCTTAGATGTGTTTACTTGTGTACAGTGACAACATTTCATGTAACATCTTCAATTATTTATCATAATTTTTTTGGATAGTGGTAACTAAGCACCAGATTCCATCTTAATAGAAATCTTAGTTTCGAATAAGGTTTTTACTAGTTTTCTGTTATAACCTATTGAACACTATTTGTCAGCTTAAGCTGTAATTAAATAACTAATCTTGTTGTTAATAGGGTAATGAGTCCTATAAGTTTACCGATCACTAGATTTATTTAATAAAATATAACACCAGATGATCATGTGTTTTGATAAATAAATCATTCACCAATACAATCTTGTTTGTTATTGTTTACAATCCATAATAAAATACAAGAAAACTCTCCTAAACAACTAGCCTTTAAAGTGGCCCTCTTGCTACTCAGATCACCCTACACATCAAGTAATCCTTGCTAAAGCAACATTAATTGTAACTATTTAATATGTCACGTTCTTGGATATCATCTTGTTGTGTACTTGACTACTATGTCATTAAAACTTGTATTTAAGTAGTGACCGCGTATAAGAATATTTGATATAATCATATAAAAGTCCTTTAATATGATTCATATGAAATTTTATGACTAAAACTACTTTGTTATTTTAAATTATAAGTAACAGAAATATTGAATTTTAATTATCCAAACTCTTTGTACTAACTGATAATAATCCATGATAACTATTAAACCAATGACACTCCCAACTGTATCTGTAATCAATAATAATCAAAATAACATAATTATAATGTGTGTATATAGGGAAGAGATCTTTTAAAAACCATGTTATAAATAAAAACCATGAAAACCAATGGTTACATATATGTAAGTACGTGTTACAACTAAGAGTTACGTATATGTAGGGGTTATGTGTATGTAAGTACGTGTTACCAAGTTTACAACTAAGAGTTAGGTACATGTAAATCATAAAAGTTACGTATATGTAAGTCGTTTTGTCATATCGTCGTTTCTTAGAGTTTAAACTGAAAAATATATAATGACCTTAAAAAATAAGGTTGAAGTTTATTCAAATATACTTTAAACAATTAAAAAGCTTAATCAATTATAAATTATGTGATTAGATAGTGGTGGTTTTCACGGTTGTCAACTATAAACATAGTTTTTATTTGATTTTCTCTCATATATATATATATATATATATATATATATATATATATATATTTGTGTGTGTGTGTGTGTGTGTGATTAGATAGTGGTGGTTTTCACGGTTTTCAACTATAAACATGGTTTTCATTTTATTTTCTCTCCTACATATATATATATATATATATATATATATATATATATATATATATATATATATATATATATATATATATATATATATATATATACAGTTGATTTTTAATCGATATTACTCACAATGATAATTATAAATAAAATGAAAATACATACAAGTGAAATCAAGTGAAAAAAAATAAAAGTTTGAGGGGCTGTTTGATATTTTCTGAATGATTAAGTGCTGAATCAATAAGAGGTCTGAACCACTAAATGCTGAACCATTAAGATGTTTGAACCATTAAGAGCTAGCATATCGCTTAACTATTCAAAGGCAAATGTCTAACCAATTCAGATAAGAGGTCTTAACCATTCAACATTAGATCTTTTAACCATTCAGTATTAGTATAATGATTAACCATTCAGAGGCAAATGTCTGAACCATTCAGACATTTGCTCGCTAAACAAACAGTCTGAACTATTAAGTGCTGAACCATTCAGTCATCTGAACCATTAAGAGGCTGATTCAGATGCTGTCAAACAGCCTCTGAGTATATGATAGTTATGTTACTAGGATTGTAATTGGCAACAAAAGTAGTAGTTGGGATCAAAATGTCATTGGTCAGAATGTTTGTATGGTTTATCATTAGTTAATGTATCACTGTTTAAATTATTAAAATCTATTTTCTTAAGTTATTAATGTTACCTTTTATATATTAAAGTGTGACTAGTGAGACATACCGGTAATAATACGTCTTCATTGATTTATCAATGATTTAAATCTTACGAAACACATGTCATCAGGTGTTGAAAACTCAAAAATAACGACTTAAATGGTAAATAGATACTCCAGCGTCCTAGTATTGTTAATATTTCAGGAAACCATAAGAAGGCTAATATTTTAGTGATGCTAGTATTTTTTAAAAGTTCACGGTTCAAAAGAGCAATACTTAAAAAGGATTTTTACATGTATCCCCTTACTAAGACTACAAAACATATTTACCCAACCTTTAAAATCAATTACATATTTCCACTTTTCATAATAAATTACCCATTTACCCTTTATTTATTTTTTAATATATGATACATACAATCTGTAATCTCAAAATCAAAGAACACTTCTGGTTCGTAATATGGCGTCTGCTTCTACTTTGCAAAATCTGGACTTACTGATAATGTGAAATTCAAACCCAAAGGTACATGTTCGATTGTGGTTTGATTTTGTGAAATTCAAACATAAAGCTTCAAGTAAATATTAATTCTTTTTTCACCTCCATTCGTAATTTTCAAGAATCAATAATTCTGTTTTTGTTTTGGTTCCTGTTTCGATTTCTATAATAAGCTGAGGGTATTTTATAACTGGGACCATTGATTTTTGTAAAGGTTTTTATGTGTTTTGATGTATGTTTTGAAAAAAATTGCCTATTGCTTTGTTTTTGTTTTGATTCACATTAGGTTGATAGGTTGATTAATGAAGAAAGATGAAAATATGAATGTTATGAAAAACCCCTACCTACATCGAAATGAGAAAATAGGAATCAATCACCAACATTTAAGAATGTTTTTCTTCAAGAATTTTCTAGGTATAAGATAAAATTAAAATATAATGCTACTTTGGTTATCAAAAATAGAAAAATATATAAATAATTATTCAATAAGCTCATTAAGGGTAGAATTGTAATTTAATAAGTTAAATTTAATGAAAAATACAAATATGTAATATATATGTTTTAAAAAGTTGAAATATGTAATTGAATTTTTGATTTGGGGAAATATGTAATAAAGAAAAGTATTAAAATATTTTTTTAAAGAACCAGCACTGGGCCAGATCCAAAACTCGGGCCCACTTCGGCCTGTTTTTCGCCTAACATCTTCTTAACAGACCTGGCCCGTTTCTTCTCTCGGCCCAGAGAATCACATACGCAAATTTATTTGGTCTACACTCTACACCAAAGTTCACATTAACACATTTAATAAACACATTTAATATGACTTAACTATAACTTACACAAATAGTATACGTATAAACAAAAAAAATGGACTGACGTGTCACTTTACAACAATCGCACATGATTAAAAAATATTATTAACAATCTAAACAATAAAAACTAGTGACGTTCATAAGTCACCAAACTGAAATCTATCTGTGGATTGATTTTACTCATTTCTTAGTTTAATTGTGTTATCATGTTAACTGGAGAGAAATAACAAGCAAAACGAAATACTAAACACCCCTAGCGATATCACCTATCAACGCCAACCCATTGTCGCATATCAACTTTGACTAATATCTTTTGGTTTGTGTTTGTATGGGCAAACAAGGAGATGAAAACTAAGTTTAATTTGAAAAGCATTTGATGTAGTATTGACGTATAAAGTAGGATTAAACTAAAAAGTTCAAGAAGAGTCGTAAGAACAACACATCCCTAGCGATATCACCTATCAACAACAACTCATTATCACATATCAACTTTAATAGATATCGTTTGGTTTGTCTGTATGGGGGAACGAGAAGATGGGAATCTAGTTTACTTTGAAAAACATTTAATATGCCGTTAACGTCTAAAGTAGGATTAAACTAAAAGGATCACAAAGAATCGTAATAAAAATGCATGATAAGAAATGACTTACATATAAAAGCTTAGAGGTGGCAAATGCTTTTAAAAAAGAGTAACTTTATAGAATATTAATCTAATTGGAACACTTTTAAAAATTTATTTACTATTCTATAATATTTTCCAATTTAAAAACCAACTATTGATTTATATTTATCCTCAAACCTCATATCAATTATATGTATATTAAAACAAACAATAATTAATAGTAATATTAAGTTTGATTTTAAATTGTTTTTCAAT
Source organism: Flaveria sonorensis (assembly GCA_025506505.1). NCBI lineage: Eukaryota > Viridiplantae > Streptophyta > Magnoliopsida > Asterales > Asteraceae > Flaveria > Flaveria sonorensis. Next base: position 9,616,216 of record CM046438.1, read on the forward strand.
TTTAATATTATAATTAGTTTTTAAGATATTATGTCCTTTTATAACTTTTAAAATGTAAAGTTTATAAAATTTTAAATTAGGACGTGTTTATTTCTATCTATGTTCTGTAAATTTTATTTAAAACCGGGCAAGGTCAAATAATAAAATTTTAATTTTTTAATTATATTTTATGAAATGAACTTCATCACACTTATTTTTGGGTTTATTCAAAACCGAGCAACAATAATGCTCATCAAGTTCACCAGATACATATTCAACACATACCTAAGAAAAACATTTTTTACCAATGATACATGTTTCTCCTTTCGTCCAGACCCCGATAAAAGAATTTAACTGCTTTGTTTATATACAAAATTCCCGCCCCACCGTGCGTGAGAATTTCACTTGTTTTTATTAGTTTTCAAGGACATATATGATATTTTAAGTTTAAATTGAATATATGTAATATTTCCTAAGTTTCTAAGAATATATGTGAAATTCTTTCAATTTTTAAAGATAAAGAAAGATAAAGGGTAAAATAGTCTTTTAATAATGTTTCATTAATGAAATGAATATATTTGATATTTCAAGTAGTTTTCATGGATATATTTTAAGTTTGTAAGAATATATATAAAAATTCTCCCTTATTTAAAAGTATACCTAACAATTAATGTTCAAAGCTAAACTTCTAAGACCTAAGTGGTCCATTAAGCTCAACTTATTTATATTTAGCTCAACTATGTGGCCCATTAAGCCCCAACTTATTTGTGCGTAGCTAGAGCGCTACAAAACTACAAACCAAAATTTTTATTTCCCAAATCGTTTCCAGTTTAGGTTCAGGAAAGTTGAAACCGATTCTTGATGGAACCGGATCAGGTTAGAAACCGGTTTTTAGAGAGGAAAGTGATTGATTAGGTTCGATTGAATTCCGGTTTTTGACTATTTCTAAGCTTTCGGTTCTGGTTATATTTGTTTGAACAAGGTAGGTTACAAACATGAGTTTCGAATTCAACCCTAAGCATATATCAAACCTGTTTTGGTTCATAAACTAGTTTTTTACACATCCATGTGTTGCTCGTAGGTTGAACTAAATGGCCTAGGTTAGTCTTTTGCTCTCAACCCTAAATTATATAAAATTAGAGGAATAATTGGTCTTTCTAATATATGATGTTTATCCCAAACTAACATAAGATCTTGACGATCAACTAGTCATAGTTGAAACCCGCAGAGATAGTTGTTAAGAGTTAAAGGTTAAGGGGCTAGCATTTGTTAGAAGAAGTGGCTAAATGTAGTTTTTCTTAAGAGTTAATTACAATAAAGATGATTGTGGTAAGTCTTGAATAACCTACTGAGATTCAATCTTAAACGTTAAAAAAACAAACCGATAAATGGCAAAAATAAATAAATAAATAAATCAACATCCCAACACTTTATCATATTTGACAATAAAAAAGATTACACGTCCACATTCAAATAATAAAAAACAAATACAATTTAATACATAAACAAGAAAACTTGGGGCCTCTAGTATATGAGGGTTCTAAGCTATTACTTATTTATTTTTTTATAGTAGAGCCACCATTGGATACCTTAATAATAGAAAGAGTAAATTACATTTACATCTTTCATTCTTAATCTTTAATAACGATAAAAATCATCGTTTATGTTCATAGTTAGTCATAGATTTAGTTTTTTCCATTAACTAGTGTTATATGTTTTGTTAGTCTCTCTCTCTCTCTCTTTTCTTTTCTTTTTTTTTTTGGTAAATAACTAATTTGCTCTTATTTTTCAATGGAATATGTCGTTTATACAAATTTCTTCTCTTTTTTTCTCTTTCTTTGACTGTCTTCTTTTTTTTTTTTAAATATTTATATCATTTTCATATATATATATATATATATATATATATATATGAAAAATTCACTTAACTAATTAATAATTTTTTGTTTTATAAAATATAATTTTCTTTTAAGACTTTTTTGTATTGTATATGTATTTTCCTTTGCTTAGTTTATTTATTTACTTCTCTTATTTATTATTTTTAGAATTCAAATAAATTATTTAATTATATAAGGATGTAAAAAAAAAAAAAAAAAAAAAAAAAAAAAAAAAAAAACGAGTTGAGTTGAGTTTACGCTTAATCTTGTTTACAACCATAAAATGATTAATATAAAGGAAAATATATCTTCTTACAGAAAAGTACTTATTAGATTATTTATAAACTTCAAAATAATTTATTAATTAAAAGTGATAAAAAAAGAATTAAAAAGATAGAAAAGAGGGAAAAAATATTATAAAAATGACACATTTGTCCTTTAATAGTTATCACAGAATAGTCATTTAAAAAAAGTTATCAAATTTTTCTACACTTGTTACTAGAAATGATGAAATCATGACAAACTATAAACGTAAAGAATAAATAGTGTAATAATAAGATTAAAAAATAAGATGAAAGCTTGTGTGTTACCAAAAGATAATAAGTGTAATTTACTCTAATACTAAAAAAAGAAATTACCTGATCAAAAGATCAATTCAAATATCCCATGAATAGAAAATCACATTTACTCCATAAAACTCATTATATAAAATCTGTTAGAAAATAAAGATTCCAATTTTAATATATTCGTTTGATGTGATGCTTTTTTTCTAAATTATGAAACCGTTTTAAAATTGAACCACGTTTAGACTTATGTGCTATAGAAGAAATAACCTACCAATAAATTAATAGCGGTTTTCATGACAATGACAGAAGGAGAGAGAATTATTGCGAGTAATTAAGCCATCAACAATCAATTAGTTGCGTACTAATTAACCCATGATAGAGATTAAGTTGGAATTAATAGGCGCTTAAGTAAGAACCCATATCATTGTTCACAAAGAGCTACAATCCTTTACTAATAAAATATCCTCTATTTGTTCCCAAAAAGATAAAATATCCTCTAGAGACAAAATTTTGCTTTCTTAACGTGTGAACACGAATATGCTTTGTACACAAGTTCTTATCTCAATTAATATCTTCTAACATGCCGCAACTATTTCTATCATCTAACATGCAAATATACATTGTTAAAATCAATTAGCAAAACAAAAAATGACGTTATTTGTCAAGTAGTGTTGAAGTTGCTGTGCATCATCATGCACTCGTGCAATATATGCACTTTCCCTTTCTCTTAATCTCTCTCTTCTCGTTTGGCTTCTTTCGGTTCATCATCTCTTTCGGTTCATCATTTCTCTTGGTTTTATGTTAGGATATATGAAGAACTAGTGAAGTACCTAGCTTTGCTCATGGCTTGTTTACGTGAGATATGGATGATAAAACATCATACTTTAATTTCTAATTAACATAAGAGTTTGTCTTTGTTTTGGTTTTAGATCAATATAATCAAGTCTATGAGATAATTTTTAGAATATAAGTCTCCTAAAACACTGTTTTATGATTAAATATGTTGTATGTTGAAAAGAATAAAAAATTGTGGTGGAGGCTCATATGAAAGACAAGAGATCATGAAACAAATATTTTACGTCAAAAATTCTATCATTATAGTCACAACTTGTAATTTTAGGTTTTGCACCATGCACACATAATTGAACTTATAAAACATTGATTGACATAGTGAACTTATAAATTTTTTATTGATATTATTTTGATGATTTTATTTATATTTACAAGAATTGATTAAAATGACACTTCATGAATCTTATGGTTTTTTGATGTTTGTATTCACTTGTCATGATTGATGATTTGATTTGCTTAATTACAATCGACATACACTCAATATTGGATCTCGTTTTATGTTGACTTTGTACTAGGTGACTAGGTCAATCTCTAACATAACCTAGAAATACAGAAATTATAATTCCCTTTATATCTATTCTATCTATATCCATATTCTGATATTCATATTCATATTCATGACCGGAGCTTTTTAGTCGGAAGTCATCATGCATGAGATTCTCATCTCTAACAAACTAAACAGCTAAGAGGTGCAAGTCATATTTTAAAAAAAAAAAACTCAGCTTTTATGTATAAAAAGATTGGTAGATTCTAATAATCAGGGTCAACGAATCCTCTTTACCCTCTCTAGTTCCACCCACGTCTCTCTGCATATCCATTCCACAACATCTAACCTTTCTCATAAATCTGAAATAATAGCATATAATTTCTTAGTAGTTAATTCGACAACCATAAAACAAATTAATAATGAGGATCTGATATGATATGAACATAAAGTGACTTGGCATGTTTCCACAACATAATTGAAAACTTTCTTGAGAGTTAGTTTGACACTCACCAGCCAAACATGTAAAAAACCATTTCAGATAAATATAAAGGACAGATCGAAAGACGTTTTCCACTCAAAGAAAGCCTATGGTCTCCTCCAAATTTTTCATCAAATCTTTTAATAATTGTGATCTTCTTCAACAAGTAATTTAAATCTTGCTAGGAGTTCATTAATAGTCATGTGTACCATATATGGTCTTGATCATATATGTCGTTTAACTCGGAGATCCGTGTGAAAAGAAAACTGTGCAATAATGTGAACACTTAGGCCTATAAACGAATTAAACAAATACGAACAAAGTTTTGTTTGTCTTCGTTCGTTAAGAAAATAAAATTGTCTATACATTGTTCACGAACACTTATTGAATGATTTTTCTTGTTTATATTCGTTCATCAGAAAAATGAATTTATTCATGAACACAAATGAACATATACAAATGTTCATAAACGTAAACCAAACAAACAAACGTTCTTGATAATAAATAAATACAAATGATCATATATTAAATGTAGAATAAAATCTAAATGTTTTATTACAAACATTACGCAATCTACCAAAAGAAAATAAATACTTTCAAAATTATTTGAATTGAACATACTTAACAAAATTATTATAAATATAAAAATTAAAAAAATTGTTAAGTTTTAACACAACATAAAACTGAACTGCTCAAGTGAGCAATATTGATGAAGACGCATGTTATAACTAGAGTTTCATAAGTTTAAAAATTAAAACCAATAAAATAAAAATATTAAATATAAAAACCTTTAATGAACGAACACGTACAAACGAACATAATGAACACATTACCGAACGTTCACAAACATAATAAATGAACACATCCTTTGTTCAAGTTCATTCTTTTAATCAAACGAGCAACATTTCATGTTTGTGTTCATTCATTTATTAAATAAATGAATATAAACAAACTTTCCGTCAAACGATTCACAAACTTACCTCTTGTTGAACGTGTGGTTCGTTTGCAGCCACTCATGGATGATTTCATTGGTAACCTGTTGGTGAAAGTCATTATGGACAGTCCGTTAGAAATATGGTCATGAGTATCCGTAGATAGCTACTTTAATTTCTTTGGGACGCATTTGAGTAAAGTATTTCATGTGATCCAAAACTTTCATCTTAGACACTGACAGATCAAATGTTCATATTTGACGAAAGAATGATAAAATGATAAGCATTAAAGGAAGAAAGTGCCATTTTTGGACCTTTGATGACTAAACTGTTCTTATTTATATATTATTCTGAATAAATCACAATACTATTGAAAGTAATTCTGTCATTTTGTGTTGTTTTTGAAGAAACATACAATAAAAAGGCCAAGGTTTTAATCTAATAAGATTATAAATTAGCCCTCAAACAAACCCAAAATGGTCATATTTTATTGCTGATCATACTATAATGCTCCCCACCAAGCTTCTTTCACTCAATTATTTTGTGAAAAACAGAAAGACTGGTTGAACCTTAGGAGACACACCCCTTTTGAGTATGCAAAACGACCAAAAAATGACCCGTTTAGCTCTAAATGTCTCCATCAAACAAGACCCTTTTGGGTTTTTCTTTTGAAGTAATCGCGCTCTGGTTCATATCGTGCTTTAATTGGTGTTGATCACTTAAAATCTGATCATAGATGGATGATGTCATGTTACCTGGATTTAGATTTCATCCAACAGATGAAGAACTTGTTGGATTCTACCTGAAAAAGAAGATTCAGCAACGGGTTCTTCCTATCGAGCTTATTAAACAAGTAGATATATACAAATATGATCCATGGGATCTACCAAGTAAGCATATCATCATTGTTCATCAATCTATCACAAGATTTTAATATTATTTGTGTCTTTAACATGTATCGTTTTCCATTCATAGGTTTGGCGCCCACAGGCGAAAAAGAATGGTACTTTTACTGTCCAAGAGACCGTAAATACAGAAATAGCGCGCGACCAAATCGCGTGACAGGAGCTGGCTTTTGGAAAGCAACTGGCACTGATAGGCCTATATATTCATCTGATGGCACTAATTGCATTGGTTTGAAGAAATCTTTAGTGTTTTATAGAGGAAGAGCGGCTAAAGGGATTAAAACTGATTGGATGATGCATGAATTTAGGCTTCCTTCAGTCTCACAATCTCAACAGTCACCATCTAAAGGGATCTTAGATAAAAGCCTCCCACCAAATGTATACATTCAAATTTTCAATAGTTTTTTATACTATGTTGTAGATTTATGAGTAGATTTGATGTTTTGATTCGCAGGATGCGTGGGCCATATGCAGAATCTTTAAAAAGACAAGTTCTATGGCGCAAAGAGCGCTCTCACACGCGTGGGTGCCTTCGTTACCCGAACAAAACCCAGATCTTTTCACCAATGGTTCAAGATTGGCTTCACCAGAAAGTTTTTCACCTCTTGGTTCCCCCTCATGCATACCCGCGAATCAAACCATTTCAAAACCATATCCTTTTTCAATCGCCCATGCAGGTTTCCCAAGCGGTTTCATGTTTTCGACTATGGATATCTCGGGACCAACCACAACCACAAGACCACATCTGATCATGAGGCTCCCATCTTGTTCAATCTTGATCCAAATTTACATGGGGATATGAATGGAATAAAGACTAGTGAAAATATGGGATTTGGAGAACCACAAAGGTTCAATGATCTTTCGATGAACTCACCACAAGATATTCAAGGGAGTATAGAGATTGGAGACCATGAAGAACACTTGAGGTTAACCGATTATGACCATGAGTGGCTAAAGGTTAGAACTAGTGGTTTCCCATTTAGCTTGCCATCAACTGTCCCTGATGACTGGAATCATGATCATGTGCCATGGGATTCTCCTACATACTCCACAAATAAGTGTTAATAGTAATGCTGCTTTCGATCGATTTCTCATCTTTTGTTCGGTTTCTTACTTATTGTACAGGACTCGAATTTTTCGCTCTTTTTGGTGTATGTATTTACCTGTACATGCCAGAACAGAAGATAATACTACTGAATTATTATGTATATATGTTTGGATGTTCTAATATTATGGGTGCCATGCATCTTCTATATCTTTGTATCAAAGTTTTGTATGCAAATTATATATGTGAACAGATTTTCTGTATCTTGTATTCGCTTTCGTATTTGAGTATTTTGTTTTGATTAATTATGGTTTTTGATTTATGTGATTCTACTTCTTATCGCTTCAAGGCGAGTTCTTTCTTTCGTTAAAACAATTTCGCCTCCTTCGGTGGTCTAATTTGCGTGTTATGAGTCTTGGTGAATTGCCTCCAAAGTTACAATGAACCAAACACCAAACCATCGTGATTTTTCACTCATCCATGACCCCTTCGTGAACCCATGCTAGTGAAGGATGCATCCAATCGTCACTTATGATCGCGATTTGAACAACAGCGTCACTCACTGATCACCACCCAAAATATTATGGTGTGTTGGAATCTATAGCGACGACATGTTGTCGTTCACACAAATTCGTTGTAATAACTCTGATAAGTCGTTGGGATATACATTGTCGGTACAGACAACTATATAGGAACGACATACCGTCCCTATAGGTACCGAGGAAACTGAAATTATTTGAAAAAAATAATGATATCTAGATCATTATTTATTTAAGTTTGTATTCTCTATAGCGATAACCAAATCATTCCTATGAAGTAAAAAAGTTTAGAAAAGTTTATATTCTATAAGGACGACATGTGATCATTATAGGCGAAAAAAACCGTAGCCTACGATAATTTGTTTATGCTTTACGGTGGTCAAAACGTCAATTTCTCTTTGATCAAGTCGTCGTTATAGGTCAATTTTTTATTTTTATTTTTATTTTATGGGCAGTAAACTAAATTTTTATACAAATATTAAAATTGCATTACAGATTCAAATCCAAGTTTAAAAAACACATAATTCACACAAATCCAACGAAAATAAATACAAATAGTTCGAAGTTCATTAAAATCCAACAAAAGTACAAATGCCAATAACCACCAGGTGGTTGTTGCTACTGCAACTAATGCATCATTTTCATTTGATCTTGACTTTGTTGTTGTTGTTGATCTTATTGTTGTCGTCGTCGTCTAAGTTCTGAAATTTCATTTTGCAAATGTTGTGTTGAAAGAAGTTGTGTGCTAGAAAAATCAAGGATGAGATGTCTCACAACACGACCAACACCTTGTATATGTTTGCTTTGACCTAAGGCACATTCAATACACTGAATCTCATCAATAACAAGCGAGTCTCCACCGGTCTCGCTAAAGGATCTCACATACTCCTCTTGAATTCGATCTTGTATTAAACATATTGAATATTCTAGTAAAAATTCGAAAACATTACTGTTATAAAATAAATACCAAACCACTTAAGGTTTAGTTATTAACAATACTAACAATATATAACCAGATTTCAATCAACTTACATGATTTATATCAAACATTAGCAACAATTACTAATAACATTAAGAATATTATTAATACTAACATATATTAACACTTAAATCATATCCAACTTACATGTTTGGGTCATTTTAACCCATTTGAACTAACACTTAAGTGATTCAAACAATTTAAAATGTGTGTAGATCATTTTGGCCGTTTAAACAAATAGCGGCAGAAGGGTGTCCAAAATTTTTGGGATAGGTGACCTCGGTATGCCTTGCGTTCGATCGCACAACTTATGTAAGATAATCAATGTCAGATAATCAAGCATTCAGTCAACTTATCAAGTAATAAATCTTTTATATTAATCATAAACTAATAATCTAACAAATAATTAAATAATAAAGTAAAATTTAAATAAAGTAGTTTTTTACGGGCGCCGCGTTGCGGCGTCATCATACATAGCGTAATAAAGTATATACTACAATCTACCCGACTATTTTTCTAACTAAATTTACGTTAAAATGTAGGATAACTTGAATTTTTACCGTTGAATGAAAACGTATTATATTTGACCCGACTCTTCTAAACAAATTTATGTCAAAAACGTATTACATTTGACCAGAAAAACTTGTATTAAAAAATTAAAAACAAAAAATAGAACGGAAGTAGACGTAAAAACGTCAAACCACGCTTGTGAAACGTAAAACATTAAAAACAATAACTAAGTCGATTTAGGACCCAAACATTGCGACGAGGCTGTTAAACAGGAAAAATTAGGCGTTAGAACGTTGATTCACACGCGCACGTTTTTACGTGTTAACTCTTAAAATTTAGATCAAAAGGTAAACGAAAAATTTGTAAAAAAAAAAAGAAAAGTATAGGGGGACCAAAGTTAAAAATGAAAATTTGTAAGGGTTAGATTGTAAAAAATTTAAAAGTATTAGATTTAAAATAAAAAAAAATTAAAAGAGAGAAAAAAATATGTACATCCTCTAATGCTTAAGGTATAACAATCAATGCAACTAAGTTGTTAATTAGAATATATTTAATAGGTTTGTATTTGTAAAATTTTTGAAATGTTGAATTGTCTTTTTTGAGGTTTGGTGGCAAAGTTTCTGGAGGATCGGTATCAAAATTTCAAGAGATCGTTAAAATCTCTTGGAGGTCGATATGGATTCAAACGTATATAAACTAAAGGAACAAAAATTTCATGGAGTGCAGGTGATCCCCAAGAGACCTATGTAGGTCCGCCAATGGAACCATATCACGAACCTGACCAAACCTTAGTGTTGCTTTGGTCTCACTTGTATCACGTATCATATCGAAAATGGTAAAGGTGGCTTAAAGCAGTGAGGGCGTATGAAGTGCCAAGTGCAGCTGTCAAAACCACCACATAAATGCCACTTCGTCTCAGGCAGGGTACGTGTGCCCGCCACCCTTTGGGCTCCTTTATTTGTCCCCAAGGAACTAAGGCTACACTTATAAATCCTTCATGGATTTTTTTCATGACTTATGCGAGGCATAAAATTCTTTTAAAAACTTTACTTCTATCTTTTCCTAAGACTCATAATATTTGGACTCTAATTTATATATAATACTAAAAGAGTAACTTATGAGAGACTTTGTATATTTCTAAGCCCTCTAACTTTATTTTTTCCGTCTTTCTCTCCTCTTAAATAATTACTTAAATTAAAAAATATTAAATAATTTTAATTCTTTTTTAGATTAATTTTTTAATAAATTAAGAATATGTCTTTTTATTAAAGTTAATAGCCCGATCCAACCCGATTCAATACTATATCTCTATATTTGATTACAGTGTCAAATAATTCGAAATTGATCTAATTATTGCATATAACTTTTCAGTGTATATTATTCAAATCTTAATTTCTTCATACTTATATCCTCACACCCACTCAATACTAGCTCACGATTTGACTCGTCAAAGTATTTCTTTTAAGTCTAAAAGAAAACAGTTTTCTTTAACTATATATTTCGCTATGACAATAAACAAAAGTTAAGGTCAATCTCTGTCAAGTGTCGGTTTATACTTGAAAGAGCCTATTTTCACGCATGATCAGTTTTATGGCATCTTATCACAAGTTAAGAGTAAAGATGGATTGAAGATTTTAGCTTTAAATAATAAGTGTAAACCTACTAATGTTACGACAAATGTAGTTTACAAGGATGTTTTTGCTCATTTGTGACCTTATAATCAAAAGTTGTTATGTATTATTTAATATATAACACACTTGATTTTATTTTATTTTTATGTTTATGTTATTTAATATTTAACTCTTCATACTTTCGTGTAATACACGGGTAACTAAACCTAGTTTGAAAATAATCACCCTACATTCTGATGGGTTATTTGCAATCTCTACTAGATAATTCAAAACTGGTATTGAGCATGAGGTGAGGAAGTCGTAAGGGTGTAGTAGAAGTGACATAAGATGTGGGGGGTATGGAAAGATAATTATGGTGTAGCTGATATGTGGTGGATGACATATGGTAAAGATGATTTAGAAGTAAGGTGAATGAACGAATAAATGACTTCATTAGATGTTAGTTAGAGGCTAATATGAGCTGGCCCTAGCAATCTTTAACTCTTAAGCAATTGTTTACGTCCCCCCCCCCCCCCCCTCTTTTCTGTTAGGGTTACATGTGCATGTGGTTTGATGGTTGATGTTATGAGTAATAAGATTATTTTTGACAAATGAAGCCCAACATTAGCCTTCTGGGTTCCATGGTGGTTTTAAAATGATTTGTAACGTAAGCACAAAAGAGTTTGAAATGTGAGATAGCATGGTGCTTGCCCTAACATACAAGTCCAGGTAAACGTATTAAAATCATCCATAATAGTAAGAATCAACTACTTGTAAGGTAGTCATCTATGTGAAGGGCCAATACATCTACGCGAATAATTTGGAAAGCTTTAGAATCAACTAAAGTACATAAACGAAAAGACAAAGCATGATGTATCATTTTACTAATAATGGTAATTATGAAATACAATTTTAGTTCACATCAACATTTTTAATCCACATAAGCATATAGCAAAGTAAAATTAAAAACTAATGTCACAAGCATATATTGGTTGTTTAATAAGGTAAAAAAACACATAGGATAAAAAAAAATTTAGCAACTTAATATGAAGTTTTTTCATTTTTAAAAAGACACACTCAAACATATTCAGTTAGTTGCAGTGAATTTTATTGAAAACAAAACCTTTCAAATGTTGATTCTTTACAAAGTAAAACCCTAAGAATTGAAGGACTTTTAATATATGATCCCCTAAGTTTCAATATATTTTTTATACCGTCCCTCTACTAAGTGTGCCCATATAAAATTATATATTTATTTTTTATAAAATTGAGGTCCAAATCGTCTTTAAAGTACATATATTTAAACACGAAACGTGCATGTAAAATAGTGAATGATATTTTTAGATCTCTATAATAAGTAATAAAGGGATTAATTCAAATGGGGGATCATAAAAGGAATTAAAATATGGATGGTTCCAGTGGGAACAGAAAAACAAGATGGGTCGGGTTGTTGAGTAACATGTTGCTTCGTTTTTAAATTTACTCCTATTTGAGTCCCATGCTCATCATTAATTTAATTCTTTTTACCGGCAACAAAAGCATATGTTATATATCGAAATAACATTAGCAAGATGCTACCAATGTACAAATACCATAAAAAAAAAACAAACATTCAAAATTACATCAATTCTCCCACTCTAATGAATAAAATTTGCCCTTGTATTTCACCCGTATGAGAAAGTGACACCACAAGCTATTCGAGTATTGACTTCGGGCTATGATTTTCACCATTAAACCCCTTGTTTTTCTCTATTTCTAAACATGCATTAACTTTTTTTTTAATTACGTTCTTAGACGTACTATCCCATTAAAATATCACCTATTTTATATGTTTGATTAATTATTTAGACAATTATTCAGAACTTATAATATATACAAATAAACAACAAACACAGTTATTTAATATAAATATTTATTTGGCATAAAATATTAATAAAGACTGAGATGTCAACATTGGTTACTTTATTCTTCTTAAACTCTTTGCCATAATTAACCTAGCTTTCTTGTTAGCTATGTGGAGCAATGATAAACAAAAAAGAAAATATACTATAAATATTATGAATTTAAAATGTAAGGAACTTAAAAGCTCCAAACAAGGTTGATTTTAAAATGTAAGGAACTAAAAAGCTCTAAACAACCTCTAAACAAGGTTGATTTTAAAGGAACTAAAAAGCTCTAAACAAGCTTGATTTTAGAAAAAAAATCTTTTTATAAAAATATCTCTATAGAAATAACATCAATAAAAGTTCTCTTTCGTAATTTATTAAAAAATTAATTATAATATAAAAAGAAATAAATAATATTATTAGTAATTAATGTGATTATTTAATAGAAAAGAGAAGCGAAAAATATTTTGTGAAAATAAATATGATGCTAACACTTAACTTTTTTATTTACCATTTTATTATAATAAGAAGATTTAAAATGTAAAAACCTAAAAAACTCAAAACAAGATTGATTTTAAAAGATAACTTGAGAATATATACCCAAAATAGACCCACGTCGGCCATAATAAACCTATCATTCCATACCAACAAATTAGTTTGATTTGAAGTACATCAATATTATTAGTTTTCTATAAGAATAAAGATATTTCAAACATTTAATCAAATTCTTTTACATGATTAAAGGTGTTGATTTACAAGATCAAAATTATCCATATATCAATCAGATGATTTGATGTGTTCAGGGGCAAAAACCGTGGACGGTCAAGAGGGTTTACTAACCCTCAAGCAACTAACATTTGTTGACTTTTTATTTATACAAAATGTTTGTTTTTATTAATTTTTTCTTTCAAGTGACTAGTTGACAGAGAAGATAATCTTACAATGACGATTGATGTAGAAGCTCTAGTTCTCCTCTTGAGTGTTGTATTATTAGTTATATCATTGACTTAGTATGTATATTTTTTGAAGTAAATTATGACATTATATCATTCAGCTCCTGATCAATCCGCATTTAGATACACAGTAATCGTTTAATCTGTTGATTATCGTATATTTTAGCATTTAAATGTTATAGATATAATATTATTTACCAAACACTTTCCATTAAATTCGTTTAAAAAGATTATTCGCCAACTTAGGAGTTTTAAAATCATTAAATAGACCTTGCTAGTTTTCACATAATTCTAAGGCTTAAAAAAGTGTTAGAAGTATTCCATTACCAGTTTTATTAACTAGGGTTGTGTTAATTTATTCTATCTTCTTCATTTTTACTTTTTATGCTATAATCTTTAACTTATCATATTAGTAATATTCTTTTTTACACATTGATATACAAAGAAGATACCCTGATCACTTTGAACACTTTAATATTTTGAGAAGGGGCGCAATGAAAATTCGAGGGGATAATGTAAATAAAGAAAAGAAGTGTCAAATCCACGTTAGAATTTTGGTTAAGATGCTATAAGTGTCTTATATATCGAAACCAAATTACCTTTGAGCATATATAGCTTAGGGCCCATATGAGAAGAAACTAATCACTTTAGATCTACTAATTAACATGAAATGAAAGCTCTACTATGAGTAGTGTTTTTCCTTTATAAAGAAAGGAATCACCTTTTACACTATGCTTAATTACTTACTTAAGCCTTTGGATAATCAATTCACTATTCGAACTAGAACCATTCTAGATTAATGTGGTTTCCACTTTAAAGTAAGCCTATGCATGATAAAAATGTGATGGTTTAACTTTGTACTCTCATTTTCCTTTTTGGAAAGTCTAACTTTGTATAAGTAGAGTAATAGGTATTTAAAAATGAATTTTTGTTACATACGAACTAAAAGTGTCGCTAATGTCCGTCACGATATTTATGTGTACGTAGAGAAGTATAAGTAAAGATTAGATAGTTAAGATAGAATAACATATATGAATGTTTAGTTTTTACATTTTAATGACAATTTAAAACTCATGAAAACCAACATATTATACTTTTAAATGAGTGCATGAAAGAGGTAAATTAGCGAGTTGGACGAAGAAGAATAGTTTTGGGTGTTTTCAATTGGGAAAAGAAAATTTATAATCTATAATATAGTGTTATGGTGTTTTGTCTTTCGCAAAAACAAAATGAGTTTAAATTCTTTTAGTGTAAAACAAATTTGTCGTTCAAAAAATAATTTATTTAGTATTAGTTCTCAGCCAAGTAACAAGAAAAGCATCATAGATACCCTATTTTATTTATTACTTAGTGATCGATGTCGAAGTATCAATCAAATAAGATGTAAAATATGTGTTCCTATTCACCTTAAACTAGTTAGGGTAAGTAGGGTTGTCGATCCTCGTGGAATTAGTGGTCGGTGTATTGTACTTTGATTTAGCAAATAATGATTAATTAAATTAACAACTTACTTAACTATTGCCTCTTGGCTGTGAAAATTGGATTTTTGGAATAATTAATAAATAAACTAAGAAAACAACTTGGAAAGAATCAAACTTGATTAAGAAAACGATTATAAGAGAAAGTAATCCACTTCGGTTGCAGGTTTGGTTTTCAGCAATTGTTTAGTTTAACTTCAAGGAAAATCCTTAATAGGGATTATGTACGTGCGATGATTAAGTGATATCGATAATCAGGATTTAATGGGTCTTGATACTCAATGCCAATTCAATTAGAAACCAAAACTTGCAATCATATAATTTCCGGAAGATTAAATGATATTCAAATAAAAGTTTACCAACGTCGTTGTTTAAATAATCAAAACACAAGTTAAACTCATAAAAGAACTTAACAGGTTCTAAAGTTTAATCCCAACAAAGTTAAACAAAAACAAAAGCCTAATCACGCAAAACCTAATACCCGAAGTCGATCACGAGAGGATTAGCCACTCATCGTTCTTGAATGATCTTCAAAACCGTTGTTGATTTGCATTCCGGATGATTGAATCTTGTTTTTGAGAGTTGGAATGGTGAAAAATTGATCTCAGATCGCCAAAAATTCGTCTCTAAATGTTCTAGGTCGAATGGGAATCAAGTGGTGGCTAAAACCTAAATAAAACGCGTATTTAAGGGTTTTTGAAAAGGGTCCTGGCGTAGGCTACGCCAGCCAGCGTAGCCTACGCTGGGGTGTATTCTGCTGATTTTTTTACTTGAGCTGGCGTAGCCTACGGTGGCTACAGTAGGCTACAGTAGGCTACGGTGGAAGCCTTTCTGCTGCACTTTGAAACTTCGTTTCTTGACCCCTCCAATGACTTGTTTTATCATGTAAGCTTCCAAATTCCTTGTTTTTCCTACAAAATCACTTCCAACTCATAGTCAACCTATTCAACTCAATCACATGCATATAAACGAATAATCATACGTAATATTTGACGTTTAAACACTTAAAATCTCATTCCAACGCACACACATCACATCCCCACACTTAAGCTTTGCTTGCCCTCAAGCAAATCTAATTCAAAACATTTAACAACATTATAAACCAAAATCCTTTGCTATGTCTTAGCTATGGTTCAAAGTCATATCCATTCCAGAATTTCAATAATCATGTTTGATTAGCAAGTAAAGGATGTTACATTTAATTCAAAATAGAATTTGACTAATTAAACCTAACAAGCTTCCGGCTTTTATTGTCATGCGACACACCCCTCACCATTTTTCACTCCTCTCGGTTTATTTCTGGATTGGTGAAAATTGCACCAATATATCACTCGAAAGGTCCACATATGAAACTTTGTTGTCATATACTTGGGTGACAATCAAGCTTCCACGGTAATAAATTGACCATGCACACATCAAAAGGACTTACGGGTTTTGGGCTTAGGTTAAGGTAGGAATGATTGGCTGTGAGTGTGGCTAAAATATAAATTAAGGCAATACAACTGTTGACATCCTTATTGACATAACTATTATTCAAACAAGCAAACGCATGGGTGCATATTTAACCCATAACCAACAATTTGCATCTTTCTTTTCTTTCTCTTTTTTTTTTTTTTTTTTTTCTAGTTTTTTTATTATTATTTTTTTATTTTTTTGCTTTTATCATAAATCAAATACTAAGCTAGTCTGAATGTTATCAACAGTGGTAACTTGGTCACATTGGGTAAAATTTGATTTGGGTTTTATTGATATGGGTTTGTCAAAATAAACGGTTTAAGGCTCGAAAGTGGCTACTAGGGGAATTTTAGGTAAAGTGGTGAAACACAAAAATTGGTATTAAAAGAAAAAGGAATCCTAGATTGCCTCTATCATCTATGTGCATTTATCAAATTCACCGTCTCGGTATGTATCAAATCACACAAGTTCTAAAACAAAGAATCATATGGCCTACACTCAACAATTGAAACAAATTTTTATGTGAACTAACAATCTAGAAGCTTAAAATCTCACCAAGTAGGAATTAGGGTTGCCGGTGTGTGCATGCTTTTATTACACCATTAGCCTGTTAACCCTAACTAGGCAGTTCTTAATTTTTTCTAAACACCTTGCTAACATCATTATTTTTGCTATCTTAGAATTAGACCATGACTAAGGACCCTTACATCAAACATGACAAGAATCAATTGGTATGCTTGTTGTTTTCGTGTTCGATTGGATTGCTTAAAAACAATAAAATTTTTCCAAATTTTCCCCATCCCCACACTTGAGATACATTGTCTCCCAATGTATGGTATTTAAGTTAAGTGTGTGATTTTTTTCTTCTTTTCAAATCAATTTATTCAATTAATCAACACAAACGACTTTTCAACCCGAACCGACCCAGACAAAAATATAACGATTACCAAAATAAACTACTTAAATAGACACATCAAACATAAAACATAAAAATTAACTTCGGGTTGCCTCCCGATTAGCGCTAAGTTTTAGGTCTTCAGCCAGACCATACCTGCGACCACTCATGGTGGTCGAGTAGGATGCTTGACTCCAGTATTCTTCAAATGATCCGGCAGTTCTTCAACTAGATCGCATTGTGGCCCAAACATTAATGCCTCAACTCTGTCTTTTATAGGATCAAGTGATCGCCAACTTTTTTCTTCATTTTAGGTTTCACATCTTTTGTTTCCAACTTCATAATTGGCTCTTTCTTTTCTTTTAAATCCACCAATTCCTTCAAGTCCACATGCTTATCCCTATCATACTCAAAATCATTCTTAAAAGTGGTGTTCATGCTTACATGTGAAGTATAAGTAGGAACACACACGTTAGTCATATCTGCCACAAAAACTTTATCATTAACAAAATAATTAATCGACTTGGAAAATACATTAAAACGTAACTTACGAGTTTCGTAAGTCATGTCAATTGTTCCATCCCGACAATTGATTTGAGCATTCGCAGTTGCTAAAAATGGTCGACCCAATATGACATTCGGTTGCTCATTCGTTCTCACTGGTGCAAAATCGAGCACCATAAAGTCCACAGGGTAGTAAAATTCTCCCAACTTGATTATAACATTCTTTACCATCCCCCGAGGACATTTTTGAGTCAAGTCAGCTAACACCACAGTGGTGTCAACTTTCTCTAAAGGACCGAAGTCATACTGATCATATAACATACCTGGCAAGATACTACAGCTGCTCCATAATCCAAAAGTGCTCTTTTTATCTTCAACTTTCCTACTTTGATTGGAATGATGGGTGCACCTGGGTCACTCTCTTCCATCGTATCGGCTTTCTCTTCCTTATCTGCAACTTGTTGTGAAAAAGAAGTAAAGTCATTATCAAAATTTCAGAGTCAGGAAGGATACTAACCGAATTAATATGAACATTTCTCATATTTTGTGTTGGTTCCTTGATGTTGAGGATTGACCGTGGTATCACTCGGTAGCTTTCCATGGTTCCTTTTAATTTGAGCCACATCCTCTGCAAGTTGACCCACTTGTTTATTTAAGGCTTCATAAGCCTTGTCCCTAATTTCATTTTCTCTCTTGTTCTCTTTCATATTCTCTTTCATCATGTTCATCAAAGCATCCAACTTTGCATTTGTAGACTCTTCACCACCAAGTTGTCCCGATTGAGAATTACTTTGATAGTTGCGTGATGAACTACCTTGTTGATCCCTATGATTGTAGTTTCCTTGATTGTTTCCTTGAGAATATGAAGTTCTTTGATAACCACTTTGATTATAATTCCCTTGTTCTCGGTTCTGATAAGCTTGACCACCTTGATTATTACCTTGAAAATTAGGGTTCATCTGGTTTGAAGCATTTCCATACTGAAAGTGTGGATGATTCCTCAAACTAGGGTGATAAGTATTGGAGTTCATATCAAACTGTTTTCTCTCTCCATATACTTGATTCACCTCTTCATGTTGACCTAAAAGCAACGGACACCTTGCACTTGCATGCCCCAAGTCACCACATTCATTGCATACATTAAATCCAATTGAAGCTACATCTTTAGTCCCCGCATGTCCTAACTTGGCCAATTGTCTTTCCAAAGATGCAATTCTTTCTTTACTCTCATAATCAATGGTGGTTGACCTTGCCGGAGCGGGCTTTGACCGTCTACTAGCCGAAGCTTGAGCTTTGGAATTCTTGCACATTCGTTCTAGGAATTCCCAATCCATATCTTCATGATTAGATAAGAATGTTCCATTACTTGTAGAATACAAGTATTTCCTTTCTTCCGGTGTTAGTCCATCTGAAAATGCCTTAATCAATTCCCACGTTCAATTCCATGATGTGGACACATGCGAATAATTCCTTAAACCTTGTGAATGATTCATGAAACTGCTCCCCTGCTTGTTGTTGAAAGATCGAATGGCCTCTCTTGCATCACTTGTCTTTCCCATAGAATAATATTCTTCAAGGAAAACCCTTTGCATCTCTTGCCAAGTATGAATACTGTTGTCAGGCAAAGTGAGGAACCATTGCTTAGCTCTATCTTTCAAAGTAAATTGAAACAATCTCAGTCTTACTTCATCTTGTGTGAAGTGGTTTCCACCGATAGTACTACATATGGCATCAAATTCAGCAAGATGTACATATGGTTCTTCGTTGCAGTGCCTCTAAATGCAGGAAGAATGGTTAGGTAGTGAGGACGTACATCAAAAGATCTTCCCCTACGATTTGGAGGTGCGATAGGATTCGGGTTTTCAGAAATAGCCGGTCTGAAATGGCTATCCACACCTTGTACTTGAGCTCTGTGAGGTCTTCTTGGTTGATTGAAATTATTATTGACTCCACCTCGTTGTTGATTGATACGTGGTGCATTCCATCCATATTGGTTGTTCCTCCAATTGTTATTTCCATTTTGTCCATTACCTCCACCGAAATTCCCATCCCAAGCATCATAATTTGCACCATTATAGGGTTCTTCATTGTTATTCCACTCATCTTCATAATCTTCATCACCCGTGTGAACACTATGCATGCTCACATGATCAAAGTCATCTCCTTGATTGAGGTTATTTTGATTCATATTATTGTTGGGTAGTGGTTGATTCAGGTTGTTGCGGTTGTTATTTGGTGGTGGGGGTGGATTTGGGTTTTGATTTTGGTTATTGGGAAGAGGGGTTGGATTTTAAGGTGGTTGGTTGTTTGGATTATCCATGTGAGTTGAATCAGACAAACTATCAGCTGCTTGATCAATAGCTTGTGAAATTGATGTAGTTGGTAACCCTGATCGATGCAAGACACAATTATACCTTGCTGATCTTTCTATCTCTGGATCGAATACTAGTGGTGATTTCCTACCCGAATATCGAGTATGCATACAATCTGTCACCTGCACACTTAAACCAGCGTAACACGAAAATAAAAACAATTAAAATAAAACAAGTAACAAAAAAGAATTTTTTTTTTATAAAACAAATAAATAACAAAACACCAAGCGCACCGATTCCCCGGCAACGGCGCCAAAATTTGATCGATGTCGAAGTATCAATCAAATAAGATGTAAAATGTGTTCCTATTCACCTTAAACTAGTTAGGGTAGTAGGGTTGTCGATCCTCGTGGAATTAGTGGTCGGTGTATTGTACTTTGATTTAGAAATAATGATTAATTAAATTAACAACTTACTTAACTATTGCCTCTTGGCTGTGAAAATTGGATTTTTGGAATAATTAATAAATAAACTAAGAAAACAACTTGGAAAGAATCAAACTTGATTAAGAAAACGATTATAAGAGAAAGTAATCCACTTCGGTTCTAGGTTTGGTTTTCAGCAATTGTTTAGTTTAACTTCAAGAAAAATCCTTAATAGGGATTCTGTACGTGCGATGATTAAGTGATATCGATAATCAGGACTTAATGGGTCTTGATACACAATGCCAATTCAATTAGAAACCAAAACTTGCAATCATATAATTTCCGGAAGATTAAATGATATTCAAATAAAAGTTTACCAACGTCGTTGTTTAAATAATCAAAACACAAGTTAAACTCATAAAAGAACTTAACAGGTTCTAAAGTTTAATCCCAACAAAGTTAAACAAAAACAAAAGCCTAATCACGCAAAACCTAATACCCGAAGTCGATCACGAGAGGATTAGCCGCTCATCGTTCTTGAATGATCTTCAAAACCGTTGTTGATTTGCATTCCGGATGATTGAATCTTGTTTTTGAGAGTTGGAATGGTGAAAAATTGATCTCAGAACGCCAAAAATTCGTCTCTAAACTTCTAGGTCGAATGGGAATCAAGTGGTGGCTAAAACCTAAATAAAACGCGTATTTAAGGGTTTTTGAAAAGGGTCCTGGCGTAGGCTACGCCAGCCAGCGTAGCCTACGCTGGGGTGTATTCTGCTGATTTTTTTAGTTGAGCTGGCGTAGCCTACGGTGGCTACAGTAGGCTACGGTGGAAGCCTTTCTGCTGCACTTTGAAACTTCGTTTCTTGACCCCTCCAATGACTTGTTTTATCATGTAAGCTTCCAAATTCCTTGTTTTTCCTACAAAATCACTTCCAACTCATAGTCAACCTATTCAACTCAATCACATGCATATAAACGAATAATCATACGTAATATTTGACGTTTAAACACTTAAAATCTCATTCCAACGCACACACATCACTTAGGACTCTATTTGGAGATGATCACTTAATTACCGATGGACTGTAAATATTTGGTTGTGAAAAAATTGGGAGCGATATCATGATGATTTAGCAACCAATTACTTATTGGTAATCAAGTAATCCATATTTTGTTGTTAATTTGTCGGTTATCCGTAGCTAAAGATGCATCATTTTTTTCTAAAAAAAAACCCACTAGATTGGAAGTAACCGACTAGTGTCTGCCTATTGTTATCTTATAACTAAAAGTATAAAACTAGGTTATAATCACGTATATTACAAGAGTTAAATAAAAATACTAAAATTAATGAGAAGTTAGAAAAAAAAACTTTTTTTCGATCGGCCAACTAATTAAAGCCTGGCTACCCGGGGTACTCCAATGGTGAAAAGACACCCCATATGCCCGCGAGCACAGACAACACTAGATAGCCCAAGCCCACCAAGCCCACCAACCATCATTTTCGGAAAAAACCCGCCACCTGAAGGCCCATTGTGGTAAAACCAGACCACCAATAGCATTTTGCTGCTAGTAGGACTCGAACTCACAACCTCCCCTAAAAAAAGTCATGAGACTACCACTCAACCAAATGGTTGGTGGTAAAAGTTAGAAAATATAAAACAATAAAGCCTGGTTACCCGGGTACTCCAATGGTGAAAAGACATCCCATATGCCCGCGAGCACAGGCAACACTGGATAGCCCAAGCCCACCAACCACCATTTTCGGGAAAAACCCGCCACCTGAAGGCCCATTGTGGTAAAACCAGACAACCAATAGCATTTTGCTGCTAGTAGGACTCGAACTCACAACCTCCCCTAAAGAAAGTCATGAGACTACCACTCAACCAAATGGTTGGTGGTAGAAGTTAGAAAATATAAAACAATAATTTAATATAAGATATAACTAAATTTACGTATGAATAAGTACTTTAGTTAATGAATATTTTATATTTTTTAAAAAAATTATTTTGAAAAAGTGTAATTAAAATTACGTGTGAGTAACTACTTTCGTTCTAAGAATATTGTTTTTGAAAAATGTATTTTTTAATAAAAATCTCATTATTTCAAAACTATGGTTTTTAGTTATTTTTGTTTTAAAATAAACTTTCATATTTTATAAAAGTTTTGTTTGACAAAATATCATTTTTATAAATATCTTATCATTTAAAAGCTTCGGGTTTTCAGTTATTTTTTTAAATTTTTTAGAAAAATGATTTTATATAAAACTTTTATTTTAAAAAGAGACAGTTTTAGAATATTTCATATGTGTAAAAAGAGACGTTGTTTAAAATTTTTCAAAAATGTGTATCTTTTTATCAAAATATTTATTTTTAATTATGTAAAAATATGTTTATAAAAAATATTAGTTTTAGAAAAAATTGTAATCTACTCCAATAAAGCAAACTATCTATTTAACACATGACACTTTTCTACCCGCTACACTTACGTTCCACCTAGGCATGTACAAGTGTCATTAACAGAAAGAAAGTTAACCATTTAATAATGCCTTAAATGCTAATTATATTATTTATACACTCTTCAACTATGAAATAATTTTTTTATAAAAAAAATTTATAAATAAAGTTTTATGAAATATGAAGTTTTTTATGCCACAAAGGACTTTTAAAATGATGACATTGTTTATAAAAACTATTTAAAATAAAATTGGAGGGTTTAAAAAAATTTAAAGCAAAAGTTTTTTAAAGACGAAATTTTAGAAAAGTATTATATTGTTTTCTTACCTAAATTAACTTTATACGTAATTTTAATAATATTTTATCTCAAAAAATAGATAACTTTTAGTTTAATATTTTATTCGACCAACGTAGGGTGTGCAACCAGTTCGAACCGGCTAAACCGAACTGGAACTGGTTGGAACCGATAACCGGATAGCCTAAATATGAAAACTAGAACCGAACCTTATGCTAACCTAATCGGTTCGGTTCCTAACCGGGTAAATAGGTTCTAGTTATGTTAAATAACCGGTAACGAACCGGTTTTAGGTGAAAAACCTAAAATAATGACATGATATGATGATTTATTAAAAATAGTAAATCAATATTTAAAGTAAACCACAATTTGGATACACAAACCACAATAACAAACTCATATGATGTCTATGAACATTGTTCTCAAATAGTGTATTTGGTTGGGTATGTTTACTTCGATTTATGAAGGTTTGAAAATGAATAGTGTATTGGAGTTTAAGTAGAAGATACGATCAAAAGCCTATTAGGTTAATTATTAGTAAATTATGCTCTATAAATAAGCTAGTATTTTATTAGCATTCTATAAATAGGCTATCGGTTATAAGTACATATCCGGTTTTGGAACTGAAACCGAACCGAGAACTGTATACGCATATTGTAGGGATCGGGAACCAAACCTATATTAATACAACCGGTTCTTTAACGGTTCGGTCCAATCGGTTCTGACGGTTCAGGTTGAAAAGAACCGGTTCTTGCTCATCCCTAGACCCGCGTATAACACAAGTTTCTAAACTACTGTTTAAAATAAAATAGAGAGGGGGAGATAGAGAGAGAGAGAGAGAGAGAAAGAGAGAGAGAGAGAGAAAAAAATGAAAGAGAGAGAGTGAATATAGAAAATAGTTATTTTGACTTTTTAAAAATTAATATATGATTTGAGCGAGAAAATAAACTACAGAATTAATATGATGATAGCATGTGTTTGTCCAATATAATCATTTATTAGTATAGATAAATGCATAACTAGATCTATTTTCATAAGAAAAGTTTTAAATAAAAAGAATCTTAAAACTAAAAAGTATACTAACTGACCTTAACCATCAATATTTTCAATCAATAGTTGAGATCAAATTATAAATAAAAGTTTGTTACAATAGTATTTTAGTAATAGTCACTTTTTTTACTTTTTTAAACGTTCATAACTTTAATGTATGACATTATATTTTTATGAAAATTACACCATAAAAATGAGCATTTTATAATCTTTAAAACGAGTATGTCATTGTTATATAAAAAGATAATAATTTATTACGTATTTAAGCTGATATTTCGTCATTGTGTTTTTAGTGAAGTTTATTGTGTCTTTTTTTTAATTATTTTGATTTTTTAATTTCTATTTTGTTTTCTAAAATGATGAATATTAAAAAGTATAATAATGAAATAACATTATTGTTTATCTCTAATATGTAAACACAATAATAAATTAATAATTAATTAATCTAATACATTAAAATAATAACAAAAATAAAACAATGTTTCATTGTGTTTTTTGATTATCATTGTGTAATATTAAACACTATTAGTTTTAAAAAATAAATAGGTGAAATAACTTTATTGTATACTTGTAATTGTAAAACACAACGATAGATAACAACAAATTTATATAATCTATAAAATCTAATAACAAAAATAACAGATTAAGTTATCTTTAATACTATGATTTAAAACATAAAATACAAAATGATTTATTACGTTTTAAGCTGATACTAGTTTTAGAAAATAAATTGATGAAAGTATATCATTGTGTACTGTCAATTGTAAAATATAATGATATATAACAAGTCGATATAATCTATAGAAATAATGATAAAAATAACGCAAAATAATTTAAAATGTAAAACATAATGATAAATACATATAACAAATGATATAAAATACATGACACAATAAACTGATATTTGACACAATAAACGTATAAGATACAATAACCTAACGTATTTGACACAATGATCAAAATATCATCCTTTTTAAAACAATAGAAAGACATGTGTCAGGCATATAAATTTTTCTTAGGTTTTTAGATTAAATATTATTTTTTACTATAAGCCTACTCATTTTTATATACAAAACAATTATAAAAATAAAAAACTACACAATATCATGTAACACATCTAAATTCATGTGAGGGAATATAGTAGCTAGCAACCAGTGCTAGAGATGGGCAAATCGGGTTTGGGCCGTACCCGGGCCCGGGTACAAACGGGTTTGGGCCCAAACGGGTTTTTTGTACCCTGGTATTGGTGAACCCGGTACGAACCCGGGTCGGGTTCAGCGGAATACAAACCCTACCCGGTATACCCGGGTAGGGTCGGGTTTGGTTCGGGTATGAAACCCGGGTTCAACCGGGTTTTGTCCTTTTTTTTCTTTTTTTCTTGTCTTGTGTGTGTGTCGAACACCGGGTCGTATGTTTTCTTTTTTTTATATTTTCTTTTTATTTTTCTTTTCCTAACCGGGTTTACTTGAATGACAAAAATTAAAACAACTTAATATATAAATATATACAAATCTTGGGCAGAAAAGGTTACACTTATAATTTACAAATATTAAATACTTTTTATATAAAACATTTGAATGACAAAGAAATTTAAAAAGAACATGAAAGACATATAATATTAAAACAAATCAATAAAAAATAACAATATCGTCTAATTTTATCTACTACGAGATGCTTGATCAAATGCTAATTCTTCATCGGATATGCCAGAAGATACTCCGTCTTCTACATCTTCATCATGTATTTTAGCTTCGAGTGTAATCTCGTCTTCGAGGCTTGTTTGGTCTTGTATACGATCCGTTGCGTCTAAGTGATCTTTTAAACAAATGCACATCTCCACTGCTTCCGGAGTTAGTCTTGTTCTCCGTAATGATATTACCCTGCCACTAAGAGAAAAAGCAGATTCCGAAGCTACCGTAGAAGCTTGAACGCTTAGTAAATCACGGGCCATAGCAGAAAGAATCGGAAATTAAGATTCTTTTCCTTTCCACCAAGCCAAATATCGAATGCGCGATAATCTTCGGTAGTTATAGTGGAAATAAAATCCGTTCCACTATATCTACCGAGCTCACTTGTTGGGGTGTTACCCCTTTGTCGTTTAGCCGTCACATCCCGGACAAAATTCAACATAGTCAAAACTGGGTCTTTAACCGATGTACTAGCACTTGAGGTTGATTCGCTTGGCATGGTTATGTTTACGTTAGGCCCATATCTATTTAAATAAAAATTATAAATTGTTTTCAAACTATGACTAAAATTTTTTTTTGCTTCGTTTGAAAAATGAGGGTTTTTGTCATGCATATCCAAATTGTCATTTATCTCATCTATCAAACATTCAACTCCCGCAACATTTAGAAACGGATTTAAAGCGGCGGCACACGTAAAACGGGTGGTAAGTCCTTAAAATATTTTTAAACTTTTCTTTCATTGGTTCTATCATTTGATTAAACATATTATTTTTATTTTGAAAATTTTTAAAATTCAAAGACATAAAATATAATTCTTGAAGCACCGAATAACTAGTGGAATAATAAACTCCTGATAATTTTGTTGTTGAGTTTTTAAAAACCTCAAGAAACTCGAATAGACGTTGAAGATTCTCCCAACCCGCATTCGGAAATGGGTCGGCTTCACCATTATCCGAAAGACTATTATGAAAAGCTTTCAAAGTGCCCTTTGTTTTAAAGCACATTCAAACATGTGACAAGTCGAATTCCACCGAGTAGGTACATCCCAATTAGGACTTAAAAATCTAGAGTGCATATCCTTACAAAGTTATTTATAATCTTGATATCTTCTTCTACTTTTTTTAAAAACGTCATGTAACATAATCGAAAAGATGTAATAAGTTATTAACATATTGCCCGGATAGTCCGTCTTGCACTACTAAATTAATAATATGTGCAACACAACGAGTATGGAAAAAATCACCGTTTGCAATCGAAGATATTTTAATTTTAATTTTTCAACCGCGGTTGTGTTGTTAAAGGCGTTATCAAATGCAATTAAAAAACTTTATTTTGTAATTTAAAAGTACTTATTACATTATCTAAAAAGTAAACAAAAATTCTCCGATGTGTGGATGGGGAAAAAGATCAAATGCAATCGTACGTTTCATCAATTGCCATGAATTGGGATCCACCCAATGAGCGGTGACGCAAAGGTACGATTCGGTAAACCGTGTGGAGCCGACCAAACGTCACTAGTTAAGTTTACACCGTATTTAAATTTTCAATAATACAATTAAATCATTTTTTGCTTGTTTCCATAATTTTAAACAATAACGTCTAAGTGTAGTACGACTTACGTGGGTGTAACGAGGTTGAAGCGTCTCTCGAATTAAGTTGGTCAACCGAGGATTGTCGAAGTGACTAAAGGCAAAGCTTCTTGAATCACGAACTTCGCCATTCGATCTCGAACCATATTAACATCGTAATTAAAGATTCCACCGTCTCCACCCAATTGTGTTTGTTGCGAATCCGGATTACTTTTCAACGACTTACAAAACTTCTTGCTAATGTGTTTGTTTAAAGTCGTGTTAGAATCTTTAGCAAGCAAAGCTCCACAAACTTGCAACGAGTTTTTACAGACCCGTCACTCAACTCAACCATATCCCAATTGCACCAAACATCCATGTTACGATTGTGTGCAAGAACACGAACGACGGTTAGAGCGTTGGACGAACCTTGACCAACGGAAGATTGTGAGTGAGCCATATCAAGATTGAAGAGAGTGAAAGTGTAAAACGAGAGAGTGAACGTGTAAAACGAGAGTAAACGAGAGTATTTTTTGCGTTTTTTGAGTATGTTTTTGCGTTTGAGACTTGAGTACTAAACCATATCAACCCACACCTATTTATACTAATTATAAGTCTGAAAGTGACAAAAAAGGGCCAAAATCGATCCCAACGGCTATATAGCCGTTAAAAAACGGCTACTTTAAAAAAAAAAAACGTCAAAACCGGTCCAACCGGGTTCAACCGGTTCCGGTCGGGTCGGGTTCGGGTCGGGTGGTTTCGGGTCGGGTTTTAAGAAATTCTAGAAAATCATACCCGGTTCCAACCCTACGGGTTTTTTTCGGGTCCAAACCGGGTATACATATACCGGTTCGTACCCGTACCCGGTCCGGGTTGGGTCCGAACCCGGTTTTTATACCCCCCTCTAACCAGTGCTAGAAAAGAGCTAAACTTCATACACATTTACTTAGGCAATAAAAAACCTAATTTAATGACAAAATACTGACCAATACTAAAAATATGTGATTTTTCATCGAAAAAGCAGTTGGAAAGCGAACTGAATAATTACTAATATATTATTATATTTCATCGAAATTTGTCGGAAACTTTGTCCATACTATTATTATTTAAAACTCTACTTTTTAATATTGTTACTATTAAACTTATCTTATATATATTATTTTGTACTTATTGACTTTATTTTATTATTATTATTATTAAATCTATTTTTAACAGTCATATTATTATTAACTGGCTTATATTTATTTTATTATTTTTATCTAGTACGAATTAATTATTTAATTTTGGTAAAAAGTCGATCACAAATATTTAAAAAAAAAAAACCCTCTGATCCAACCTTGATCTTTTTATTCGTTAAAGGTGAAAGTTGAACCTAAAAATAGTTTTATTTTAATGAACACAAGCTATTCTTTCAATAGTAAAAATGGCGTGTGTTCCAAATCTAGCAAGCATATCATTTGTTTGAATGTTTGTACTGGCCTTGCATATCTTTTCCAGTTTGCGGTGCTTCCATTCTTGTGTCATGTTTCTCCTATTAATTTCCTTCTTTCAATATCTTATCGTGCTTACATTAGCTCGCTCTTCATTTGTCCTTCAACGTGCATTCATGAGCCAGTTATAACTCAATTTAACCCATCATAACATATTAAGACCAAACTCAATATAACGCACATGCTAGAACCACTTGTTATTTTGTAAGATCTACCCACCAAGATATCATAACTCATAAATACCCAATAAGACGTATTTTGGTATAAAACATAGAAATTTGAAACATGTTAAATTAATTTCTAGACAATTTGCAACCTGGTGATGGTGATTACAATGGGATAATGATATATTTTGTTTTGTACGTGGTCTAGGAAGTTAATTTAACGAGAGTTTTCTATAACCTTTTTAAGCATTTTAATTCTAGACCAATTTACAACCTATATGGGAGTGAACTCACATTATAAATATTAAATTTCTATTTCTTTTCCAATAATTCTTTTACTATATAATTTGTATAGTAAGTTTTAACTAATACATCTTGTCGTTGTTATACCAATTAAGAAACTGTTAAATCTATACAAAAACATCTTATCGATGAGTGAAAGAAACTGAAAGAACGAAACCATGAGGAAAGAATGTTAAGACATTAAATAGCAAGACATTCAAAATACAAGGACTAAACCTGCAATTTATCCAAACCATCATCCATTATGAGACCGTTACACCGTTGGATATAAATGGCTAAGGTTTTGTTAACAACCTTCACCAACATCCTCAAGAAAATGGCTAGAAAGAAAATGGCTTTTAGCACCGAACCGCAGCCGTTGGATTCGACATATTCATCGAACAATGTTCGATACATGTGAGGTATGGAGAGTGTCAAGGAACCTAGCCCTTGAGGTTAATGGGTACGCCCTTGATGGGTGTAGGGAGTTCATGGCTAGCACCACCGAGGGGACCGAGGGTGCGCTCATATGTGCGGCCTGCGGGTGCCACCGCAGCTTCCACAGGAGGATAGTGGAACCTGAAGCTGTTTGAGTTTTTGACCATGATGATCAGCATAAATGCATAATTATTGGATTCAGTTGGATATGGGTAAGTGAATAAGTGATGATCAAAAGTTTGAACGATGATTCGTCTACTTACGATCGAGTATTGTGGATTTGTGTGTGATGTGTTATTGGTGTTGGTTAAGTGTGTGTACATGTGTTTTGGTGATGGGTTCACTTGAAAATTAGGGTTTGTCGGTTTTCATGATTTGCTGTCCTTCCATCATGTTTTTTTTATCTGTTATGTGTGATGAGAAGTTTTATTTGATGAAATAAGATCATGAATTTGAGTGTTTTGTTTTGTGTGTGCTATCTTAATTTTAATGTTGATAGTGATATGATCACACTATATATCTAATATGTCCCGGGTGGTAAGGTGCAGTGTGTATCCTTATGTTCAAGACTCCGAGAGGTTAAATTTTGTAAGATGCAGGTATATGTGGCTAATAAGATTAATATATTAAGCGTTGCTCGAAAAAAACCAATAGAAGTTTATTTAGTGTGAATTTAAACAAGTTTATATCTTAAATTAAACTGAAGTTTAATTAATCTTTTGTTTATTGTGATTAGATCTTATAAAGATTTGTGTCTGTTCAAAACTATGAGGCAATATTCAAAGATGCTTAATGGTTGTGTCATTTGTTTTAGTTTTTAAGTAAATGCATAATTTGATCCTCATATCACAGTATTAATAGGAACTATTCTAAAGAACACCTTTGTAGTTGATTGATTACGCGATCAATGCCAAAAGAGATTTATGGGGTTCAACTCGACTCAAAAAAGCCCCTAAGCTAGAGCGGGCTTCACTGGTTCAACATGATAATGGTGTCCAATGAATCCCTTGTTTAGGTTAAGGCTCATCTTATTGTGAATTTTCATTTAGTGCCAAAAACAATTAGCATAAGAGATTCTTGATTTGATATGTATTTATATATACGCGCTTAACTTTTAACAAAATTTGCGGTTGAGGACGAGCATTAAGGTTATACATGGACCCTCATATCTAATCATGCTGGTTGTTACCTCTAATCTCATGTACCAAAAAGGGTCACTAAAGCTAAATTAAAAGCATTCAAATTGGACTGATTATACCTTTGTTTTCTTTACACTTTAAACACTCACAACAACTAGAATTGACAGGGATTAGAGAGTTGATTTATGCATGTTGAGTTTCTGGTTGATTATCTAATAAAATGTTTTAGTAAATCAAGTTTAAAAACTTAAAATGAAAAACTTCAAGGGTGGATATGATGTATATACATATATAGCAGAGAAGCAGCATCTTTTAAGAGTCATATGGTTGGATACTTACATATATATGTCAAAACTCAGAAGCACAATGGAGGGTCTGAGTTAAGAAACAATTTTTATTTTCATTTTTTTGGCAAAATGAAGAACAAAAGTTTTTAGAGAGAGTAAAAATGTGAGTGTAGCTATATATAGAGATCGAGCTGGAAGCTGAAAACAAGTAACAACCTAACTACCATATATAACAACATATCAACTAACTAACTAACACATGTGATCATATATAACAAACTAATTATGAGTTCATTTCATCATATCATGATCAATATTTTTCCCTCCTTTCATATGAACAAAACAGTAAATAACTTTTTCAAGTGATCGTATATGCACTTTGCCCGATTAATACTAATTTTGTGGGTTGAAATGGGTAAAATCCAAACTTCCAAAGTATTTTTGGTTTTAAACATAGTCTAAGCCTTCAATCATGTTTCAGAGCTGATTTAATGGTATACCATCATTTTCTGATTTTACCATCAATTTCTTCAATCCCCTTTTGTGCTTTGATCAGGATCTCGGGTTGAATGTCATAAGATGTCATCAGTATATGATTTTTAGTTTTATTTTCTTTTTGTGGTCAAAAGAGACTCAATAATTCACGTATAATTGTATAACTATATAAGAAAACAGGATATGATCATATTGTAATTAATTAAAGGGGCACAATAGGATGATTATATAGTGTTCAACCAATGGAAGCAAAATTAGTAATGTGACTTTTGTTTTAAAAAGGATGACCTCATTTTGATGTCTCATCACTTTATGGGTCAGCCCGATTGGCCTTTGTGAAGCCCAAATGGATGAAATTAATCTACACTAAAATATATCAATTTTCTTTGTCCCAAAATGATGCATTTTTTCATCATTAAATTACTATCCTCATTCAAGAGGAAGAATGATTCATGAGTGGTTGGATAAAATCTCCTCCTTATAATTATTTGATGCCAAGGACCACATGTCGAAAATATACAATATACATGGGCTTTACACTGACAAGTGAATTTTAGAGAGTATTGCGTAATTTTATATATATATATATATATATATATATATATATATATATATTATATATATATATAATATATATATATATATTTATATATATTTATCTATGTTTATTACATAATTACACGCTTATTTGGAGCATCAAGTTTGCTTATATGGGGAGCGAACTCAACATTATAAATATTAAATTTCTATTTCTTTTCCAATAATTCTTTTACTATATAATTTGATCTTTTTAAGTTGGTATTAGTGGTCTTGGAAATTAAATATGATGAATCAGACGTTGAATTTATCATCTAAGTAGCAAATATGGCATTCTGGAGTAGTCCTAAATTCGATTATTCATTCCTGGTGGTCGTCATCCGAATCTACGGCTTCATCTTCATTGTTACGATTAACATCCACTAATCTGAAATAAGAATCATGCACATTAGTAGCACGTGTGGTCATCAGCAACTAAGTTTTTACCGAAAGGCAAGCATCATGTTACTACATTACTATTGTTGCTGGTGTTACTACTTAAGGTTCATATTGACAATTATAGTAATTTAATATTATTTTTTTTTCATGAAGAGTTAATTGCAACTGTTTGTAGTAATTGTTCAACCTTACATAGAAAATTCATTTGGTGTGATACTTAAAATCTTTAACATGGATTTTAGAGAAATTTCATACTTATACTTTTGAATTTTTTACTCTCATATTTGGTTAACGGTTTTCTATACCCATGAAGTAATCTGATGAGAACCATGCTCGATTCAAAATGTTATCCATGTAATCACGAAATCCAGAAAAACATAATAGGTATTTTATAGTAGTTAGAATCATCGTCTTCATTAGTGGATTTTATTGAGTTTCTTTGTTAAATTTCAAAATTGTAAGGTATATGTCTTTGTTTTAGGCCATCATATTTAGAGTGACCCAAATAGATTAAATATTAGGGTATGCATTTTTTTTATTATGTTGTTGCCTAGAGGCACGTGACATCTAGATGAATACATCATGCCAATCTTCCTCGATGACTGACTCAATTCATTGTGATTTAATCCCATTACCATTTTTAAGCCAAATGAAGGTGATAAAATTGATTTTCATGGGCTATGGCATCCGCTTTACGTTCTCGATGATGGTATTGAGTCTTGGGAATTTGCAGAAGACGATCTTTATTTATTTTTGAGATATACATACGCTTTTGGTAATGTCAACCCAATTGGTAAGCTTGCGCCATAGTTTATCAATAGGCACTTTTGCAAGTGATTTGTTAGAAGCAGCAACAAAACTAAAAGGGGATACTAGGTTAAAAATAATAACCCACTTGATCATTTTGGGAATATTATAGGCTATGGAGTATGTGGAAAGCTAAGAATGAAATAGTATTTAGAAAAACTCATGGAGCAGGGATAAACTTAACGACATCAAGTCGACTACTTTTTGTGAGTAAAATTAACATAGAGACAAATGACATGAATTAGATTCAGAAAATGGATTATGTTTAGTATGTGAGTGTGAATGTAAACTTTTGGTTATACCGTATTCGTACTTGCGATCCTTTATAATAAAATTTGTTGCCAAGAGAAAAAAACATGAATATCGTTGTTGGGTGTGTCATGAGACATGAGTAATTTATAGCTCAAGCACTTTGATAAGTGTTTCTTGTGATCACAAGTTAAAGCTTTCATTTATAGTTAAATACATATTAGTATAATCTTACCCCACATAACCTAAAACCTTGGAGTTATGAAGCTTCGACTGTTCAGGCATATCGAACCCAAACTCGCAATTTCTATAACATCTCTAATATGGTAGCTCAAATAATAAGTCATTGTAATGTATTTATGAATAAGTTGGTCGAGTTTAGTTAAATGTTGATGGTGACATTGTGTAAATTAAACTATAGTATTTATACAACAAATCACCATCATATATGATTATTTTAATAATAACTTCCTTAGAACGTTCTAATTACTGTACAAAAGCATGTAAACAAGACGAGATCGAATTACTACTATTCTATGTACACACGTTTAATGTAACCAAAATTATCATGTTATGCTTATATAGGCCTCATCTTTACATTTTTTTTAATCTCTAAGAGGTTTGAGATCGTCTTCTAATTTTTAAACATGAGATCACGCGTGCACCCGGCAGTACTTACTTTTGTTCCAAACTGTGCATAAGTCAACATATATGCAAACACCAATTTTCATTAGATATTTTAACGGCTAAATGTTATCTATCCCATTTCATCTATTCCTACAAGAAAGTGGGTCTATAACAACGAAAATATGACACCTTATAGCAACGACATGTCGTCGCTATAGCTCATTTTGACCTATAGCGACGACATGTCGTCGCTATAGAGTTAATTCACAAAAGTTAGTTGTAATAGGCTGATATGTCGTCGGGATAGAGGTCGTCGGCATAAGTTTTTCTATAGGAACGACAAATCGTTCCTATAAGTGTCGTGGTTTCTGATTTTATTGAATAAAAAAAATAAAAAAAATGAGATCAATAGCGACGACATGTCGTCGCTATAGGTTTTTTATATTTTTTTTAAAAAAAGGAAAATACCTATAGCGACGACATGTCGTAGCTATATGTTTTTTTTAATTTTTTTTAAAAAAAAGAAAATAATCTATAGCGACGACATATCGTCGCTATTGATCTCATTTTTTTATTTTTTTTATTTTATTATTTTATGCAGAACCTTATTTTTTAAAAAATTTAACAAACATATAATCAAAAAAAATCCAATGCAAGTTTAACAAACTTATAATTCATACAACTTCAAATATAAGTTTAACAAACAGATAATTCATACAATTAGTTTAAAGTTCAACAAAATCCAACAAAAATACAAACGCTAATGACCACCAGGTGGTCGTTGCTGCTGCCAGTAGCGCATCATTTCCATCTGCTCTTGAAGTAATCGTTGCATTTCTTGTATTTGTTGTTGTTGTTGTTGTTGTTGGATTTGTTGTTGTTGTTGTATAGTTTCTTGATTTTGTTGTTGCTGTTGTCTAAGTTCTGCAACTTCATCATGCAAATGTTGTGTTGGAGGAGGTTGCGAGCTACAAAAATTAGGGGTGGGATGTCTCACCACGCGACCAACACCTCGTATATGTCCTCGCCTTTGACCTAAGGCACGCTCAATGCATTGAATCTCATCAACAGCAGATGAGTCTCCACCGGTCTCGCTAGAGGATCTCACATACTCCTCTTGAATTCCTTCCTGCATTAAACATATTGAATAACAGGTCATTTTGACCCAAACACACTTAAACATACTAGAATCACACAAAAGTTAGTTCAAATAGGTCATTTTGACCCAAACATACTTAAACATATTAGAATCAATCAAAAGTTAGTTCAAATGAGTCATTTTGGCGCACACACACTTAAACATACTAGAATCACACAAGAGTTAGTTCAAACGGGTCATTTCACCCAAACACATTTAAGCATACTAGAATCAATCAAAAGTTAGTTCAAACGGGTCATTTTGATCCAAACACACTTAAACATACTAGAATCACACAAAAGTTAGTTCAAATGGGTCATTTTCACCCAAACACACTTAAACATATTAGAATCAATCAAAAGTTAGTTTAAATGAGTCATTTTGGCGCATACACACTTAAACATACTAGAATCACACAAGAGTTAGTTCAAACGGGTCATTTTCACCCAAACATATTTAAGCATACTAGAATCAATCAAAAGTTAGTTCAAACGGGTCATTTTGACCCAAACACACTTAAACATACTAAATCACACAAAAATTAGTTCAAATGGGTCATTTTGACCCAAACACACTTAAACATATTAGAATCAATCAAAAGTTAGTTCAATGAGTCATTTTGGCGCACACACACTTAAACATACTAGAATCACACAAGAGTTAGTTCAAACGGGTCATTTTCACCCAAACACATTTAAGCATACTAGAATCAATCAAAAGTTAGTTCAAACGGGTCATTTTGGCCCAAACACACTTAAACATACTAGAATCACACAAGAGTTAGTTCAAATGGGTCATTTTCACCCAAACACATTTAAGCATACTAGAATCAATCAAAAGCTAGTTCAAAAGGGTCATTCTGACCCAAACACACTTAAACATACAAGAATCACACAAAAGTTAGTTCAAACAGGTCATTTTCACCCAAACAAATTTAAGCATACTAGAATCAATCAAAAGTTAGTTCAAACAGGTCATTTTGGCCCAAACACACTTAAACATACTAGAATCACACAAGAGTTACTTCAAATGGGTCATTTTCACCCAAACACATTTAAGCATACTAGAATCAATCAAAAGCTAGTTCAAACGGGTCATTCTGACCCAAACACACTTAAACATACAAGAATCACACAAAAGTTAGTTCAAACGGGTCATTTTCACCCAAACAAATTTAAGCATACTAGAATCAATCAAAAGTTAGTTCAAACGGGTCATTTTGGCCCAAACACACTTAAACATACTAGAATCACACAAGAGTTAGTTCAAATGGGTCATTTTCACCCAAACACATTTAAGCATACTAGAATCAATCAAAAGTTAGTTCAAACGGGTCATTTTGATCCAAACACACTTAAACACACTAGAATCACACAAAAGTTAGTTCAAATGGGTCATTTTGACCCAAACACACTTAAACATATTAGAATCAATCAAAAGTTAGTTCAAATGAGTCATTTTGGCGCACACACACTTAAACATACTAGAATCACACAAGAGTTAGTTCAAACGGGTCATTTTCACCCAAACACATTTAAGCATACTAGAATCAATCAAAAGTTAGTTCAAACAGGTCATTTTGGCCCAAACACACTTAAACATACTAGAATCACACAAGAGTTAGTTCAAATGGGTCATTTTCACCCAAACACATTTAAGCATACTAGAATCAATC
The DNA here is from genome assembly GCA_025506505.1 of Flaveria sonorensis. NCBI lineage: Eukaryota > Viridiplantae > Streptophyta > Magnoliopsida > Asterales > Asteraceae > Flaveria > Flaveria sonorensis. The sequence continues at coordinate 9,653,703 of CM046438.1, forward strand.
AAAAGCTAGTTCAAACGGGTCATTCTGACCCAAACACACTTAAACATACAAGAATCACACAAAAGTTAGTTCAAACGGGTCATTTTCACCCAAACAAATTTAAGCATACTAGAATCAATCAAAAGTTAGTTCAAACGGGTCATTTTGGCCCAAACACACTTAAACATACTAGAATCACACAAGAGTTAGTTCAAATGGGTCATTTTCACCCAAACACATTTAAGCATACTAGAATCAATCAAAAGCTAGTTCAAACGGGTCATTCTGACCCAAACACCCTTAAACATACAAGAATCACACAAAAGTTAGTTCAAATGGGTCATTTTGACCCAAACACACTTAAACTTACCCAGTTCGATTCTGCAGTTGCATTCACCCATCCCGTGCCTTCTCTGAAATGCATCTTTTGAAAGAGATCAATCGGTCCACTCCCCTATGAATAATAAAAATTCTAAGAAATGCATCTTCCGACAGTTAATACTTATTTTTATAATAACAATTATACTTTTACCTCCATATATCTCTTCTATGCATATGATTGGGTCCCATGGAAACTCGGATAGCGTTGTTTACCTCTGTTTAATTTGTTTGCCTCATCGGCTCCTATAAGCGGGATCTAAGAACAACTCATTAATCACCCGAGCCCATGCTTGCGGGTCAGTTCCCTCAGGAGGACAAGTTAACGCTGTTTCCACGTCATCATAACCACCCACATCATCAAAATGAGATTTTAGATCTTGCTTTCGATCTTTATAGGCTCTTTGACACTCGACATTGATTTCGAGCCTTACGCCTTCCCACTGTTCGGATTCCCTCCATCTAGCAAGGTCAAAATATTCCTGCAAAACATGTAATCAGAAAACATGTAATACTTATATAATTAAAATACGATAAAAACACAACATTGTATACTTACAAAAAGTGTGGGATATATGGCTCTCTTAAATTCATCGGGAACAGCTTGCCAACTGGGATAATGGAAAGGAACAATCTTACTAATCTCATTAGAGATTAACCTTATAAAATCCAAACAATTTTCTCCAACAAACTTATATTGGCCCCCCTTGCTTTCAACTTCGATCGGTAGTGGTTGGCATTTGTTTTGCTCAAATTTTTTAAATAATTTATTGTTTTTTCCTTTTGATCTTCTTTTTCTCGCTGATTGTACTACATTAATATATGCAATTGAAAAGTTAGGAAACATAGATTATGTTCAACATAAATATGTATTTTTTAACTTTAACAAATAACTTACAAGACTCGCAACCTGTTGGGATCATATTTGGATCCCCATGCGGAGGTAGATCCCCGCCATCCCCACCATGTCCTCGAGTAATATATGTTGACATGTTTCAACAAAAATAGACAATAAACATCAACAATATACCTATGCAAAGATAATAAACATTAACAATAAACACATACAAAAATAATTATGTTGTAACATCATCAATTACATCAAACATCTCATTATTTGTTGCTGGAATAGATTTTCTTGGAGCAAAAATGTCTTTTATTTCTGAAGCACATGGATGTTTCTCACCATGATAAGTCCACGTCTTATATGATTGTAGAAACTCATTGTCATGTATGTGGGCATAAATGATATCCAGATCCTGCTGACACACATTGTAGCATCGTTTACACGGACAAAAAGCTTTTCCTAAACTATTGACATGGTTCTTGGCAATTTCTAGAAAGCTACGAAGACCTTTTATAAATTCCGGAGAACTCAGATTTCGCAATTTAATCCAACTCTTATCAATTGTCATATCTATGGTGTTATAAAACATGGAAATACAACTTTATCAATTAACATATACACAAAGATGTACTAACATTAAAGTCATATACACTTACATATACATACATACAAGCATAATCACAACACATAATCACTTACAAGTATACAAGTATACAAACATACAAATATACAGCATACCTACATACACAATTACAAAAATACAAACATACTTACATACAAGTATACAACATACTTACATACACACTTACAAGTATAGAAAAAACATACAAGTATACAACATACTTACATACACAATTACAAAAAACAAACATATAATATACTAATGAACAAACATATAAACATAAATACATACAAACATTCACATACACAATTTACATAATTACATACATATAAACATATACATAAACAATTAAATACATCAAACCATATACATATAAATTAACACATATAAAAATACATACAAACTTAAAACCATGAAAATATATATAATGGCATTTCATCAAACACTTGGTGTGCATAACCTAATCTACCATCAAACTTACATACACTAATATATATATACACTTTTACAATTATACAAACCTAATCACAAACATATTCACTAAACAACACTTAAATCATAAGCTTTAAACGAATTTCATACCTTCAAATCTTCAAATCCTTTAATTTCAAGCTTTAAACTTTAATCTCACCTAAAACATAAAAATTTAGATAACTTATAAAAACAAGATTATATAACTTCATTTTAGTAAAATAAACATCATTCTTACCTTCAAACACTTCAATTTAATACCAAATATGCATATAAACAGAGATGAAAATCGGGAGAAAAATTGGGTTTTTTGGGGTGAAAAAAGGGGCAGAAGGTCTGAAATGCGATTTAAGGGGTCTGCACTCTATAGCGACGACATGTCGTCCCTATAGAGTAAAAGAAGTCGTCCCTATAGAGTCAAAATTAAAACTTTAATCTCATCTAAAACATGTAAATTTAGATAAAACTTATAAAAACGAGATTATATAACTTCATTATAGTAAAATAAACATCATTCTTACCTTCAAACACTTCAATTTGATACCAAATACGCATATAAACCGAGATGAAAATCGGGAGAAAAAATGGGTTTTTTGGGGTGAAAAAAGGGGCAGAAGGTCTGAAATGCGATTTAAGGGGTCTGCACTCTATAGCGACGACATGTCGTCCCTATAGAGTAAAAAAAGTCGTCCCTATAGAGTCAAAATTAAAACTTTAATCTCACCTAAAACATAAAAATTTAGATAAAACTTATAAAAACAAGATTATATAACTTCATTATAGTAAAATAAACATCATTCTTACCTTCAAACACTTCAATTTGATACCAAATACGCATATAAACCGAGATGAAAATCGGGAGAAAAATTGGGTTTTTTGGGGTGAAAAAAGGGGCAGAAGGTCTGAAATGCGATTTAAGTGGTCTGCACTCTATAGCGACGACATGTCGTCCCTATATAGTAAAAAAAGTCGTCCCTAAAGAGTCAAAATTAAAAAAATTAAAAAAAGTCTGTCCCGACGACATGTCGTCGGCACAGAGAAATTATTTTTTTATATTTTTTATCTATCCCGACGACATGTCGTAGGAAAAAGTGGATTTTAATTTTTTTTTTTAAAATCTGTAAGTCGACATAAAAAAATAAAAAATTAAATAACTTCACCTGTCGCGACAACATGTCATCGGCATAGGTATTTTCATTAAACCCGCGTATTATTTAGCAGCGACATATGTCGTCGCTATAGATGTCGTCGGGACAGAGCTAAATTGTTGTAGTGATATCACAACTGATGGCTATTTCAACTCTTGTGTATTACACGTGTCCAATAGTTGCGTATCATACAAATTAATTATAGCCGGTAGCATACCTTCCTATCATGCCTTATCATTTCAATTTAAATTTTTTAGAGAGAAAAGCGAGCCAGTGTGTGTATATAAATAATGGACGCCACTCAAATCATGATCTCATCGCATCAATCCATAAAACTTGTTATAACACAACCTAGATAAAACCATGATCGAAAGAAATCGAAATTACAAAACAGAAACCTAGTTTGGATATGAATGTCATCACCAACATCCATGACCACTAGTACATAAACAAAACAAAGACAGACAAACAAACAAACAAACCTACACCATGCATGTCACTTAAACTTCCTCAGTTTCGATTATCATCTCATGAGAGTTACGACTACAACTACATGCGACGCAAATCAATGCGGCCTCAGTTCCCTCCGGTCCGCTCCCCATGAACTCCTGACACCCATCAAAAACGTATTTACCAGCTTGACGGGCGTAATTTTTCTGGCACTTTCCAAAAGTCACATGAACCATAATATTGGCTGATGAAGTAGTTGAATCGGAAGGCGGTATTTCGGCCCTCGACACAACCTTCTTTATCTCCATTTTTAGAAGGTACTGATCAACAAACCAGTAATTCTACACGATCATATACACCAAAGTTGTAATGGTTGTCTTGAACGAAGATAGTTTGGGTTTTATACAGTTTTGAGTTAATAATGTTTTTAAAGTTTTTTAAAATAAATGCACATTAACTATTGGAGTAATTATAAAATCATATTACATACATAAATAACATGAATAGCATTTGAAAAAAGAAGAAATATCAAATATTATAGAGTGTAGGAAGATATATATGCAAGAATTGATGTAGTCAATTCAATGGTTAATATAGTGCGGCAACACAATTTCATAATAAATGACATTTTGTTATATCCGGGAGAGGTAAAACTGGAATCCCATTCATTGTTGACTTTATCAATTAAATGAATTCTACTCTTAAAACTTAAATAGTTGTCATATACATTATTTATATTTTAAATCATGTCAAGCAATTATAATTTTTTTTTATCATATACTTTATTTTTTAAAAAATCGTCATGCCATAAAATCATAAATTTGTTTTATTTAATTTTAGTATTGTATTGTTATGTCTTTTTAGAAAAATCAACATTTTATTATAAATACTCTAACGTATCATCGTACAAAAGGTGCGTGACAGTGTGTGTCCAAACGTGTAACAACGATGGGTCCAACATTACAACTTTGTTGTAACACGTGTCGTCTACGCAAAGCACCCCTCCCACACAATTGTGCATTTAACCCGTTACAATGATGCGTGAAACATACATTTATTGCTACTACATACTTGCGTCTCTAGACTGTCACAATGACTCTCATTCTAAAATACATGTGGCATGTTACTTATATTTACATACACATTCTTAGTGAATAAACTATTTGTAAAATAGTTAAAAAGTTATATTGTGCTAGCGAATACATTATTTGTAGAATCTTTAAGTTAATTATTATGTGTTTACGAGTGAACGCAGTGGTTTCGAATTAAGTTAATTATTATGTGTTTACGAGTGAACGCAGTGGTTTCGAATGATCATTGCTTCTTTCTTGAATACTCCAATATATATATACATATATTTATATGTATGTGTGTACGTATATGTATGTGTATGAGGTGAATTTAAATATACACCACTAAAACCTTTTAGAAACCTTTAAAATTTTGTGAACCACTTCATCACCATTGAATGCACTTGATGACAATTTAATTTATGTAATAAAGATAAAAATACAATGTGTAGTCTTATTATAGATCTTGCTACAGAGCAAATAAGTTACCCCAAGAAATTCATCGCGTCTCTCCTACTTTCTATGCTCTATTACTTTATCAAACGCTCACGCTAAGAGAACTTTTCGAAAACTGCCTACATTTCTCAAAGCCACAAATTAATTTGTCCCTATAAACGATTCATTTATGATCTCTATATACTGTTCAGATCTCGTTAATGCATTATCAGATTTCATCTACAAGGAAATCGTAGTGAACCGCTTTTTTTTATTGTTATATATTGTGTAACTATTAAGAACTAGAGTAGATTTACTAGTGAATACAATAGCTATCTTTAAAGCTATTAATATGCATATGGAAACATGAATGAGTTCTTCACTGAACTGAAATCATCGATAAATACATTATATGCATACATAGCTCCATTCATTGGACAATGAATTGTTCGCTATACAGTATAGTTTCTAATAGTGTATTTACTATGATTACTTGTCTTCAAGAAATACATTATTTGTGATATTATTAGGGACTCTTATATTTTTTATCTCAAGGATCAATTATGTAACATAAGTATTTCTTTTTCACTTTTTCACTTTTTCTCACCTCTCTACCAATTAGTGTGCATCCTTCTTCAAGCCCTAGAATATATTACTTTGATATCTTCTAAAATAAAGGCACATGAATTCTTTACAAGTCATTATGGTGCTAATGATATTGTATAGGATGATTAATACACTAATGAACTTTAATGACTTTTGAATGTGTTAGTAGTTGTTTTATTTTACACAAAATCATATTGACTCATAACAAGTTATTTTAGTCCTAATGGCATGTGTATAACAATTAGTAACTAATAAGCCTTGTCATGTGTCAATGTGTTTTTAAAGGTTTCATATAATCACATTAGGTAATAAAAAGTCATTTTAGTGCTAAAAACAATATTGTATGACAATTAGTACACTATTAGTTAGTTGTTTTAGGTTATACAAAGTCATATTAGTTCATTAAAAGTTATTATGGTGCTAATGATATGTGTATGATAATTAGTACACTAATGGACTTTAATGACTTTTATTATGTTAGTAAGTTACCATCAACCATTTGGTTGAGTGATAGTCTCATGACCTACTCTAGTGGATGTTGTGATTTTTTTGAGTCCTACTGGCTCTAAAATATTGTTGGTGGACTGAGTTTTACTGTAGTGCAGTGCGCCTTTGGGTGACGAGTTTTTCCGGAATTAGTGGTTGGTGGGCTTGGGCTACCTAGCAGTGTTTGTAATCGTGGGCGTATGGAGTGTATTTTCCCCATTGAGGTACCCCGGGTAGTCGGACTTTATTAGTTGGCCGTTCAAAAAAATATGTTAGTAAGTTATTTTAGGTTGTACAAAGTCAAGTTATTTTGGTTCTAATGATATACATATGATGATTAATACACTTATGGATCTTGTCATGTGTAAGTGAGTTTTTGTAAGTTACCTAAAGTCACACTATATCGTAACAAGTCATTTCATGTTAAAAACATGTGTATGATGATTAGTACACTAATGGTCTTTAACAGGCCTTCTATTGTGTTAGTAAGTTGTTTTAGGTTACACAAAATGACATGAGACCATAACAACTCATTATGATAATAATGATATACGGATGACTATTAATACACTAATAGGCCTCCAAATGTGTTAGTGCGTTGTATGGGCTAAACAAAGTTATAAGAGGTTGTAACAAGGCCTCATGATTTAAAAAAACATTTGAGGCGTACGCCTCGAGGTGAGGCGGCCAAAAACCGATTATGAGGCGTCGCCTCATATGGTGCATCTGGTACGTACGCCTCAGCATAAGAGATGGACCGAAAACGGTGAGGCAGGATGTTTTTGCTGAGGCGGGTCTTTTGGGTGGGAAACCCAATTACAAGTGTCGGCTTTTGAAGTGACATCGCAGACCCGCAATTTCAATGGCCGACTTGCAATTTCTTCTTCGATTCGGTATGAAATTCCTCTGATTTTGTCTTCTTTTCATGTTTAATTTGACCACAACTTGATTTCTTGTTGCTGGTTGATTTAAACGAACTTAAATCCCCCTGATTAGTTTGTCTTCTTCTTTGTTTACTGTTATCTACTGCATTTATACTAGTTTGCTGCTGTAGTTAGTTAATTTGGTTCTAATTGATGTTGAATTTTGTAAATTGATGTTGTAATTATGCTAATTTGGTTTTAATTGCTGCTGCAATTATACTAGTCTGTGTAGAGAGAGGGGAGGAAAGAAAAGCAATAGTATTTGATAGATTGAGAGAGTATTTGTGTTTTAAAATAGAGATGAAGAAGTAGATCCATATACTAATAAACTATTTAATCTATTAATGCCACATGAATGTGTGATGATACATTTTTCACTCTTCTATGTGATTATCGTTGTTTATTTGAACCGATGCATGCATGCAATACATACATTAAAAAGAGGGAGTGACGAGTTCATGGGGGTAGGTATTCCTTTACCTTGTGTTTTAAATGTATGAAATAGAAATCGTATTGTTTTAACAATTTTCAGATATCTATATCTCATCTTGTAAACTATTAAATCTATCTCGCGAGGAAACATGTGATAAGCACATAATCTATAGCAAGAACCATTTTATAATCTTTGGTATGAAGTGGTTTGTTGAATGATTTGTTTCGTATTGTTTTATAGATATGCTATATATGGAAGAAATGAACGTGTGTGATAAATTGGATGGATGAGTATAGGGTAAGAAAGAGTACTTTAAGAAGAAAGAGTAAGGTAAATATAATTTTTTTTGAAAAAAAAAAATTATGAGTGAGTTTATTCTACAAAGTGTATTTTTGCTACAAAGTGTGAGAAGACACAATGAGGCTAAAAAAGTCACAAAAAAAATTATATCTCACAATCTAAATCGAATTTCAAAAAAGTACTTTGGAGCCTCTGTTCCTCTCGTCGTCCTCTTTCAGAAAAAAAAAAATAAAAAAAAAAATTCATTGTGTCTTTTATGACACAATGACGTCATTGGGTCTTTCATAATGACACAATGACGTCATTGTGTCTTTCATAAATGATACAATAAAAAAACGTTAATTTTTTTTATTTTTCGTTTATTTTTTTTCTTATTGAAGACGGTTAGGAAAACAAAAACTCGGAATTACTTTTTTGAAATTTGATTTAAATTGTGAGATATAATTTTTTTGTGACTTTTTTGACTCATTGTGTTTTCTCACACTTTGTAACAAAAATACACATTGTATTTAAACCTCTTTCAAAATTATTAAGGGAAATTCAAAAATGCAAGACAACTTGATGCATACAACTTTTAGATAAGTTGTATTTCATTTATCTTAAGAAAGCAACATCGAAGATATTGTTAAGAGAATGACTAGTGAATTTAACGTACTTTAGAGTTTAGATATATGAGATTATGACTTATGAGGCAACTTGAAACATATAAACCTAATTGATTTCCTTGCAAGTTGTTCTATTTCTTTTATTTTTAAAAGAGTAAATTAGTATTTTTATCCTTAAGATTTGTTAAAAATAATTGTTTTCATCTAAAAGTTTAAAAATAATCATTTTAATCCAATACTTTCAATTAATAACCATTTTAATTCAATAGTTTCACTTAATAAATACTTTAATGTTTTTAATACTCGAACCTTAAAGTTTCTATTAGCAAGGAGTCATGGACAACGGCCACATCACATGCCTGAAAATCCGCCCCCAAAGCGATGCAATAGGTCACTGGCCACCTCGACTTCTTTTTCCTCCCTTACACTAAACCTACGCATATGACAACGGATTGTACGTCCATTCCGCGATCGACAAAGATGATCTTATTACATGTTAATAAAACTTTACAATTGACTGAAAAATTCGTTAATATACACATTCAAACAGTCGATAAAATGTGATGGGGTGAGTGGGTCCAGAGAGTGATACTAATAATGTAGGGATCATGTGCTCTGGTTGGGTCCAACAAGCTAGTGGTGGTGCACATGCAAATAACATGCATCGAACCACACACGTCTTACACTTCGCAGTTTTTTTTGAACGAAAAATGTACGATCCTGTTTTGAAGGATAGATGTTATCTTAATCGGGCCTACCTATCCGTATCCCAGCCGGGACCGCACCCTCAACCCCCTTAGAAGAAAATCCATTGCTGAGAAAACCCCATTGCTCAACTCTGAGTATTTTGCTCAAAGTAAGACTTGAACCCATGACCTCCCCTTATTTACATGTCATGAGTATCTCACCTTAACCAGTTGGACAGAGAATTATTATTTCTTACTCTTCACAGTTATCCACCCTTTTATTTACAACATTTAAAGAATCAACTTGTAAACACAATAAATCATCTCATATGTTTATTAGTTATTATATCAATCGTCGGTTGAACTAAATGTTCATACAAGGTACAAACTATCTATTAATATGTTATTTAACATCGTCACTTTCTTATATTTTATCTTTTAAAATGACATCGTTAAAGTAACTGAAACGAATGTAAAGAAAGATGTTTACTGTGACCGTGAGTTAAAACTTAAAATATCATCATTTCATACCAATATAATAATCAGAGAGAATTACATATATCCCACTCTCCACAAATAAAATTACATATTTTCTTAATACACAAGTTTCAATGCATAAAATACAATGTTTTTGAAGCATGCATTGAACATATATGTAATTTCACAAGTTTAGATGAAATATATGCAATTGTCCGTGATAATTAAGTTTTATAAAGTATAAGTGTTATCTTTGTTCTTTCTGATATTATGTTATACGAGTATCAAATCAAATCAATTTAATTAAGTTAACTTTTGAATGATATGTAGATTTGTATGCTTTAACCCAGGGTGTCTTAACCTAAAAGGGGAGAAGAAATTAATTAGTGTAGCTAAAAAGAGCAACGGTGGATGCAAAAAGTGATAAAGCATGTGCTGGGCCTAACAGAAATCACATGGGGCTTCCCTTAGGTTTATTTTTCATGTTTATATTTTTTAACAGCATATATTTAAATTACCTAAGATCATCTAGATAACTTAAAATAAGCTACCACATTTAATACTTGAACCCATAATTTTTAGCTTAGGTGAAACTTCTATTAATTTACCACACTCAACTCTCAACGATGTTCATGTTTATATATATATAAATATATATATATATATATATATATATATATATATATATATATATATATATATATATATATATATATATGTATATGTATGTGCACAACACACAACTAGTCATTGTATGCATTCATACACTAGACTAAAGATGCCATATATAACATATGTAGTAACATATGAAAGTTTGCGGCAAAGCCATACGCAGTGGTGAAGCTTAAACGAGTCCATAGAGGGGGGCGGGGGCAAAATTAAAGTTTTTTAGAGGGGGCGAACTCGATATATATATTAAAATTTACACCACCGGACCGAAAATTTACATTAACGGACAAAAAATTTTGAAATCATACGCTAAATCAATTAACCTCCGCGAATGACCATACACCAAAGTATCGTTAGTAACACAAATCAATCCATACATCATATATGATCACTCACACATGAACTATAATCTTAAAATCATACAATACTATCACCTCACAAAATTTCTTTTTCGTGTAATGTATTCATGAATATTACACATACCTCATATAACTATGCAGCATAAATAGAAAAGAAAAGTAAAAAAAATGGTAAACAGCCAATTTGATTACACACGGTCAATTTCAAGTTTCAAACAGTAAACTGCATCGTTAAACCTGATTTTTCAAACCCAAAACTAGACCATATTACACATCACACCGACTAAACCAATGGATTTACTCTGGTTTATACGGTTCGTTCACTGTTAAAACTAACCATAACATGTCACCTTGTTTAAACATTTAAGTTATATAATACACTGAACACTTATTTCAACTGCCCATAGCCAGTACAACTACAGTACAAATGTGGATCGGCATGCAGGCTACCAAAACGAATCACTGTCTTTTCATCTATAAATACCTTCAACTCATTACTCACCCCCACCATTCTTCATTTCTCATCCATAATGGCTAAATTCTTCGCCTTTTTCATCATCGCGCTGATCGCGATCTCCATGCTTCAAGCGACTGTAAGTGTTCGATCTCTTTTTGGATTAATTTGTCTGTTGTTTCAAGTATCCAAATAGCTGTTTAAAAAAAGTGTTTGATGAATGTTGTTCAGATGTTATTTAATGCATCTTGTTGATTGTTGAATGGATTAGGTTTCGGCTAATGGAGGACGTCGTGGCGGATTCGGACCTGGAAGTTTGACGAGCTCGCGTAAGTCTCTCGATCTGATACGATCGACACTCAATCAGTTGTAATGTAGAGATTTTGAAGAACAATTAATTCCTTTCTAACCGTGGGGACATTTTGATAGTAAAGTGAATTGTTTCTATGTAAATAGTCGTAGAGTTTAAATCTTGTAAGGTGCGATATAAATAATTGATATTTTATAGGTATAGATTAGGAACTCTTCTAAAAAAACTATATGCTAATTTTGTTTAAACACATAAAGTAAGTGCCCTGGGCATAGGTGGTTAATACTTAATAGGAATAGAAAAAATCTTTAAAAAATATTTTAATACGAACGGATTATGAGTTGTTTTAAAAAAATAAAAGTGTACCGATTAATTTGTGCTAAAATGGACAGAGTGCCCGGGGCAATGCGTGAGGAGATGCAGCAAAACGCAGTACCACAAGCCGTGCATGTTCTTCTGCCAAAAGTGTTGTGCGAAGTGCCTGTGTGTACCCCCGGGGTTCTACGGGAACAAACAGGTGTGCCCGTGCTACAACAACTGGAAGACGAAGGAAGGTGGCCCGAAATGCCCCTAGATTTCGCCGTATTAACACGACGTATGAGTATATTATGTAATTTGCTTTTTAGATCTTGAATTCTGTAATGGTGTGAGGTAAAAGGAACTATGAAGTGACAATGGACTGAGGGGATTTGGTGTTTGTATGGGTGCTGCACTCCATTGATGCAACTATTGCATCTTACATGTGATTGGGCCCCTAATATTTTAGGATTAATATCTTAATTCTGTTTGATGATATGTTTTATTATTATAAATTTAAGGTTTTGTATGTTCTGTTTCTAAATTTTTATTTTGGTTCCCTGTAACGTTGGAGATAAGACATTGTTGGAATATTGGTGTAGAAAACATAATAGAACGCTCACAATTTGTGACAATGGAACTCAAATACCGATACTTATTATTAATATTGAAAACCATACAAAAAAGCTAAACATAACTTGTGTTTATACTAAAATCCTACTTTGCTAAACAAGTCTATTAATCCAAATGAAATTATATAAAGACTAATTATCAACTTTAATATGCATTAAGGGTTGCATTATGTGCTTTATTGGTTGTATTCACATTTTGTTTTTTGTTTTTTTGATCTTTAACATTTTATTTTAACCCAATACTTTACATCTTTTATAATTTTACCCTCAATATTTTTTAACTTTTAACTTTAGTCCCCAATACTGTTAATATTTTATAAAATTTTCATTTTACGTTTCAGTCTAATATTTGCAAGTTAACACATCGCAATGTACGCGTATGGTTCAATATTCTATGCTAATTTTCCTTGTTTAACAGCCCTGTCGGCTGTCGCAACGCGCTAGCCCTAGATCAACTTATGTCTACTTTTGTTCGGTTGTTTTCCTTTTTTTATTATTTTTATACGAGATTTTTCGGTGTTAGTGGTCTTAATACTAGTGGAACCATATACTAGCTCCTAATTAAACTCTAACGATTATATTAAATACTAGTTGAGAACGCGAGGTGGGCTTAGGGTTTAGGAAACGCGATGAGGGCTTAATACTAGTTTCTAATCAAAATACTAAATTAAACTCTAATAATTATATTAAATACTTCGGCCACATATCTTTCCAGCCGACTGCCATTTCATTTTCCTTCTATAAATTTACCTTTAATCTCTTAACTTTCATAACTTTAACAAATTTATCTAGTTCTGTTTTGTATTATGTAGTTTTGAACATGGTAAATCAAAAAAAGTTTAAATATATATATTAAAACGATAAAAAGTAAAAAGAACAAAAACTTCGCAATATCAATCATGTATAACTTTGGGTATATAAGATACAAGTAACGTATTATGGTATGAAATCGCATTTCATATTAAAAAAAAGAAACAATTATCAAGGATTCTAAACGAATTCGTGAATCTTCAGCACCAAGTTTATTTATTTATAATACGTTTAGCCAAATTAACAAAAAAACAAACAGATGACTAGCCCCTTCATTTATATCCATTCTTTATTTATGTACAATCATTTACAAGTTTGTTTATTTACTAAGCGAAGAAACAATGTTGCGTACATTAGTTAAATGAATGGATGCAAACAACATTATAAAGAATGTGAGTGTGTGTGAGTGTATGGTGTTATTTTCTCAAGAGATTACAAGTATGGGTTCGTTGTTCCAAAAATAATAATATTATAAGCAAGCTACTTACATATGGCACACTATAATCAATATTTAAAAGTAAAATATAAAAAATATATAGCAATACCAAAGTAAATAAAAGATAATAAAATTTTTTATTCTGGTATTTTTTTTTTTTTGAGACATTTACATATTTCCCCTTCGTAAGATCATTTATTACGTAGTTCCCCGATTCAAAAAATCAATTACCTATTTTTCCTTTCCTAAAACATATATAATTACATATTTATTCAATTCATTAAAACGAAATTGTTATATTACTATTTACTATTATTACAAATATTTTTACGTATTTAACTTTTTAAAACCATCAATTACATATGTCGAGTCTTCTGTGTAGATAAAAACAATAAATTTACATATTAAAATTCAAAAGTTTAAGACTTCATTTTGAAATAACAATCACCGACAATCAAAGTTACATATCTGAATACAAAAACCTATTGTCAAATTTTTAAACATTTACAATACTAAAAAATCAATATGTGAAATTTCATAGTAATAGCAAGGGTATGGATATATACATAATATCCATGTTTTATGATAAGGAAATATGTAATTGATTTTGCGGCTTGTGAAAATACGTAATTAATAGTAGAAAAACATGTCAAGATCTCTTTTTTTATTGATGTATGTAAAAAAAGTTGTGTTTAAAAGAATAATAGAACTAGACGAAAGTTAACAAATGTGTTTTTTCTTTCATTTTACCCTCTCACCTATTTCGTTTGTTTTATTTTATACATGTAACACCTCTTAAGGTTATATGTTATACTTTCTTAAGGGAGTAAACATGGGGCGTGGGAGGGCGTGAAACACCACCCTCGAGGTGTGTGAAAGGGTGTTGTCACTTGCAATGTGAGTGATGTTGCCCCTGAGTTAAGCTAAAACCATCAAAAATACTTGCCACGTGGGCTTGCTCCAGTACTCCATGCTTGAAACTTGAAGTATTTCACATAACCTAATATCTCCACTATTGATTTATCTAGTTAGTGATTAAGATTACTTACTATTTTTTTTACATTTAATTTTTTACATTATGGTACCATTACGGTAAAAGGTTCCTCCTATTTTTCAACCTTTCATTAACGTTTTATTTTACTTAGATCATAAAAGTTAACCAGATTAATTTAGTAAAGAGATCCTTAATTAGAATAACATTTTAGAATAGACAATAATTTCATAAATTAAATTATTTTATAAAGAAACTTAAAAAAAAAGATCATTGAAAGAATGAAAGTATATTGCGGAAATAAATTTATTTCTAAGAGATATATCCTACGTATAAAACAAGGGAGTAAATTCAAATGCTATCATGGCTATCATGCACCAAAATTAGCTGGCGGCCTGCCCCCAGGCCCCAGCCCCCCACTGGAGTTGGACCATCCAGTTAATGGGCTGCATAGTGGGCTTTTTAAGGACCAATTTTCAGTTTTTCACTCATGACTCATGGAATGATGAATGATCTAGAGATGAAAAAAAGGTCCCCAACCATAATCAATTTAAAACTGTTTGAACTCGGTAAAACCCGAACCACACTATTAAACTTTAGTATTCAAACCTGTCAAAACCTTTCAAGAACTGGTTCCAAACCTGGACAAGTTTGCCCCCTGATTTGGGGAAAAAACCAATTCATACACCTCGATAATATCAAACAGTCAGTCGGTCAACACTTTGAATTCAAATTACTTGCAAGTAAGTAGGGCTGCAAACGAACCGAACGAATACGAACAAGGCATTGTTCGTGTTCGTTCATTAAGAAATAAACATGTTCATGAACTTTTCACGAACACTTACCGAACGAGTTTTCTTGTTCGTGTTCGCTCATTAAGGAAATGAACATGTTGATGAACTGTTCATGAACACTTACCGAACACAATCGAACACAAACAAAATCAAACGAAAACAAACAAATGTTCATGAACATGGCGAACATAAAGAAGTTTATGGACACAAACGAATACAAATGATCACATATTTATTTTAGAAATAAAATCAGCATATTCATCACAAAATTTAAATAAACATGTAATATAAATATCCAAAAACACTTGACATACTTGTCATAAAAATAACTAACACAAAAATTAAGAGCATAATCGAACATATTAACGAACATAAATAAACACATTATCGAACGTTCACGAACGGACATTAACGAACATAAACGAACACATTATCGAACGTTCACGAACATAAACGAATGAACACGGCTTGTGTTCGTGTTCGTTCGTTTAACTAAACGAACGAAAGTTTCTTGTTCGTGTTCGTTCATTTACTAAACGAACGAACATAAACGAACTTCCCGCCGAACAGTTCACGAACTGTTCGCTGAACGTTCAGTTCGTTTGTAGCCCTACAAGTAAGTTTTATATCATATTACTTGCTATTCTTTTCTATTTACTTGATTAAGTGTATACATTTTGATGAAATGACACTTGAAAACCAAGATTTTGTTTCCTCATTTGGTAATCTTTTATGGTGTTCCTTGCACTTTTGTTGACATCAAACGTTATAATATTTTTGGAGTTAGGGAAGAATTGTTTATTATAGATCCTTGATGGATGTAACATTCTAATTTTTTGTTTAATATATTTGAAATACTATATTGTAAATCATAAAATAAGATATTTGTTGGTGTCGTATTGTCATTGTCTATTGTATTTTTATGTAAACTGGATTAAAATGTTATAGATTGTATTCAATACTAAAATGTAAATATAATGTTTGGCTGCCAAAGTTTAAACCATGGAAATTGAGTTTGGTTTATGATGAATTTTGATGAGTACTTACTTTAGAAATGGCCACAAACAACAACGCTACCTCCTCGATCGTTCATAACCTGTCACTAAGAATCATCCTTGAAAAGGATCGTCTCAACCACAATAATTTCATGGATTGGTTTCGAAACTTGAGAATTGTTCTCAAGCAAGAAAAGAAATCATATGTGTTGGACGATCCTATTCCCGATGAACCCAACATTGATGATGTTGATGCCTACGACGATTCGGTTAAGCACACTGAGGATTCTGTGCAAGTTTCCTGCCTCATGTTGGGAACCATGATTCCCGAGCTTCAAAAGGATTTTGAGCATCATGAGGCATACGACATGATTACCCAGTTGAAGGAAATGTTCCTTCAACAAGCGAGGGTAGAGCTCTTCGAAACGGTTTTCCTACATATTCATAACGTTTATGACATCCCATAGCCTATAATTATCATACTTTGTGAGCATTTATACGGGTTTAAAATAAGAAAAAATGAGTTGTATGTAAGGCGAACTTACGCATGACTAAGTACAACTTTTGTACAAGATAAGGCTTGTGTTGGAAAAATCATATGAAATCAACCTTAACTTTAATTAAGGTTTCATTTATACTTTTTTTTTGTTGAAAACTCGAGTAAGTTTACTTATTTTGGTCTCGGACATCGAAAACAATTTTCGCAGAAAATGTATCGAAATAGGATATACAACTATACCTGTTGTATCAGAAAAACGTAAGTTTAACTGAATTATCTAAGATATTGTAGATACCGGTTATTTGAACTTCAGTTATTGGTTTCTAAAGGTAATTTTACTTTATAAATGTGTTTAAGGTTTTAAAAGTTCATTGTAAGATGATTACAAATGAATTGGTGGGTTAATTGTATATCTAAACAACGAGTCTAAAGGTGTAGTTTCATTTCTAGGTGTTATGTTGAACTTAAATGGATAACAATAGTTATATTTAGGTTAACTAAAGTTTGGGTAATGATTAAATTGGTAATTTGGTCATAGATGAATTTGTATTGTTTGGTTGACTTTTAGCCAACTCATTTTCTTGGAAAGGAATGGGCAATTTGAAGCTATAAACACAAAGGAGCTTATTTCAAGCTAGACAAGAGAAAACTAATAATCAAGTCACAAGCCGACCTATGAGCGAGTCAAGAGGCGGCCTGATTTCGGCTTGAGCTCGGCCTATTTACAAATGAGCTGGTTTCAAGCTAGCCAACAAGCCAGCCATGAGAAGACCTGAACTTGGCTCGAGCACAGCTCGTTTATAATCGAGCTGATTTCGAGCAAGCTTTAAACGAGCCATGAGACGCGCACTTTTTGAACAACCCCATTGCTAAGAATCTAAATTCATCTGCCTCTCATAGTTTAGATGTACGGATGACATTCATGCATTGCAGTTAATCAAGAAACTCCTCTCTGAATTTGCATCATTCATCTTAAATTTGACTTTTTATTATGTAGTTTATCAAACTTAAATTAAAAGAGTCATTGATAGTGTCGTGTACCACGTAAAAAGTGATAATTGGTAATGGCATAAACAGAAAACAGCTAAGATTTTATTACTGTTGAAAAAGTTATATTACAAACATACATAAAAACAAAACTATAATTAGAAAACAATCTTAAGTGAACCTAGCTAAAACAGCTAAATGAAAGTCCATTATAAATAGGTGCCCATTGTAATTCATTATGTTAATAAAAAGGAAGCAAAAGAGATCTAGATAAGCAAGCGTTTAGACTTCTATTTTTATTTTTTTTTAACAATCTGTTCTCACACCTTTTAATATTATTCTTAAATTTAATCCTCTGTTCACAATTAAAATTTTCCATTCTAACACATTAATATCGCCATACTAGATGTTTGGCAGCATCCGTTTAAACAAAACCTAAATCGAAGAAAGCTTGATATATGATTGTTCTTAGCCTGTGATGACCAAAAGTAATATTGGTGATCATGTATTTAAAAATCAGATAACGAGATATAACTTAAATAGAAAAACATATGTCAAAGTGGCTGGAATAGCTCAGTTGGTTAGAGCGTGTGGCTGTTAACCACAAGGTCGGAGGTTCAAGCCCTCCTTCTAGCGATTTTACTATTGTTTTTTTTTTCAAACAAAAACTTCATAAACTTTACTAAACTCACTTTTATATATCTTATATTCTATTAATTGTTATATTTGGACTTTTCATATCAAACTTATTTTTTAAAAACTACAACTTGTATGTGTTTTCTTGGATTTTCTTAAACATCTATTTACTGTATTTATAACACTTAATTTATTTCTATATATAAAATAATTAGGATTGATGGGGGTGCATTAAACCAAAAAGGCGATTGGCAGTATTTCTTATTTTGAACACTATGACTATTTATAAATTTAATCAGGTTTAACCCCGTATTAAAAACCAATTAGCTTCAAATTAGTTTTTACCTGATTTGTAGCTACCGAAATCCTCAACATTCAGGTGAAGGACTAGGGTAACAGTGCTAGGAGGAGACAACCATGGTTCATGTGCATCCTGATGTTATGGTGTTAGTTTACACCTTCTCGAGTCATGATCTGGCTATAATCAGAACATAAACTCGTTAAAGGGCCAAGGGACTTTAAGCCACATGGACACTCTTACTTTCAAGTCAGTCGGGGCCATGATGTGTGTACAATCATATGTATACGTATGTAATAGTACATGTAGAGAGAGAGAGAGTGTGTGTATAAAAAGAGAATACCACACTGTTACATTGGTGGGTCTAGTCAATCTTCTATTTATAAAAAGCTTATTGGGTTTTAACCATAATGGATCAATTTCATTCTTGAGTTGATTGGATTTTTATCCATTTGAAATAAGCTTATCATGTTGAACTTTTGGTCCAGTTATGTGGATAGCTCATCACGGTTCAAACTGTTCGGATGTAGGCTTCGTATGAAGTAGGAGAGGGAGCGGTATTTAGTTGAGTTCAACCAACCCTAGCTGTAAATGGGTTCTGATTAGTTATCTTGTTAATTAAGAAATTAATCATAATTCTAATTTATAAATATATCTCTTGTATCTGTAAATTATTATCTCTCAATTGAAAAAATACTTTAGTTGCCCCGTGAACGTAGGTTGCACACTATGATCAAACCACGTTAAATCTCTCGTGTTTTTTACTGTTTGTTTTGCGTTCGTGTGTGCTTTGATCCTAACACTAACTCAGTAACCCTCTTATTGTAGAACTCCAAAACCAATCTCGGGCAAACATAAATCGCGCCTCAATTTAGACCGTCTAGACCAGCTCTTTTCTGCATAACCACTTATAAATTCTCAAAGAGATAGATCACAGAGATCGTACGGATTGTTGTTCAAATGTGAGAAGTTATCATCTAAAAAGGCAAGAATGCGTGGCAACATGGTACTTGAATATACATTTGAGATCTTCATAAAGGTAGGTAGATCATAGATCTCACTACACTCTCCAACAATTTTATCTATTTTTGCAAATATGCCCCCAACTTTAATTATCAACATTTCTAGTTTTTACCTCCTATTGTTTTCGAATTTGAACCCACCATATGACCATAAAGTCTATTCACAAAAGAACTAAAGAAGTAAGCAAGCATGTGGATCTGACTATAAACTTATAAGTTTACAAATGAAAACACATGAGTATCTTTTTAACAAAATGGTAAATCATGAAGGAAAAGGGTTATAGGTAGAAATCGCATTGGTTATGCATACATTTACTAAAAGTTGGAATATATGCATGTGAATAAAGAATACAGTTTAAGATTGTAAACTTATAAAATCCGAAATCACATCATGTAAACATTGATATGATATAAGACACAAGAGATGAATGAAAACACCTTGTTTGATGTAATATGATGTACAATTAGGTACATCACCTAAATAAAAACAGAAAAACATAACTATCTAAGCTTGAATTAGCTTAGGTCTTACCCTCAACATACACTATCAATTATGATAAATCCTTCTAGTTTTGATGATCAAAATTCCTCTTTCGTAAAAGATCAATGGCGATGAAATCTTCTAGTTCTGTCATGGTAGAACTATAAGTTCTAAGGGGATCGTTTGGTTGGTGGAATGTTTTGTAAAAAATTGAAAAGGAAATGAAAATAGAATTAGAATTGAAATAGAATGATTAAAATTGATAAGAAGTTTGTTTGTAAAATCTTCGAGTGAAATTGGAATGTTAATTTTGAATATTCCATTAGATAATTAAACATTCAGTGTAAGTGGAAGATAATTAAAATTCAATAAATGTGAGAAAATTATCGAATTCCAATTCCATTTGATTACCAATCAAATATGATTTTAGACGAAATTTTTTTTATTCCAATTTTATTTCCAAGGAATTCTATGAACAAAACGAGGCACACGATCACATGAAACAAAAAAGGTAAAATCATATAGTTCTAATATTAATGTGATTTGTTAGCATAAATCAGTCGCCTAGTAAAGAAATACCACGAAAGAATGCTATAAATTGCATAGAGTGACAGATAATAGGATTCATGCGTTCCAAAAGCCAAAATCTCATGATTTTAGTCAGTGGCGGAACTAGGAATTTTTTCCTATGGGGTCACTAATTTTTTATGATTAGATATATATCGAACAACATCAAATTTTAGGGTCATCAGATCGAGTTAGGTCGGTTCGGGTCGGATCTGGTCTGGTCTGGTCTGGTCGGATTGAACCAACTATTCAAGTCATTGTGATCATATATAAGGATGAGAAACTTTTTAAAAGATCGAACCAATTATCAAGTCGGGTTGAGCCGGTTCAAGTTTTAACTAGAACCACTGGAATTAATAACCATAATTAATGACTATAATCACTATAATTTCTACCAAAATCACTAATAACAATCAAAGAACTCAATAATTCAATAAAAATAGGAATGCACAAAAAAGAAACACACACACACTCAAGAACAACATTATTTATAGTAAACATGAAAGAAACATCTTAATGAAGAATGCAAACCTGATGGTGGCATCAATTTGAAGAAGGGGTTAGTGCTGGTGGTTTCTTTAGAATCTATGATGGGCATAAGAGAAATGATAGTCCTCCACCTCACTTTTGTGAGAGCAATGGTGGTCTTCAAAGAATCTATGATGATTATCATGTTTACTCTCTATCACAAACAAGAAGAAAGAAAACATCACAGATTATAATACAAGATACCAACATTACATGAATAAAAAGGAGCATAACAACTAATGACCTTATGAAGATTCATTAAAAAGGTAAACTAATTGTTTAACCGTTTGCTTTTTAGCTCTTTTCTGTGTACATCTTTATTTGTTAGCAAGTTGTCATTGACTATTGTAAATTATTTGCCAGTTTGCATTGAAATCAATTTTAACTTGTTTCATGAGTACTTAAACTCAACGGTTATAAACTGTGTTGCCAAGTTTGTGACGGGATGTTCAAGAGGACCTTTGCTAGGATTCAAGTACTTGGAACCATTATTTTGTATGCAACGGTATGATGCCTCCCTTTGATGGTGAAACTTGTTATGTTGTTCTAATTTTTGTTCATTGTATCATTGCTTTTACAGAGCTGCTAGTAGTGCCTCTAAAGAAGCTCTTGAGCAGTTACCAACATCAGCAACTTGTATGAATCTGCTAAAGCTTCCTCCATACAAAAGGTTCATCATTGTTTTCTATTATGTTAAATATGAACATTATGGCCGGTATAAATCTAGGGTTTGAATCTTCTAATCTGGACAAAAAATTTAATAAACAAAGAAACTAGCTGATTAAGGCTTCAAGTCTTGAACACAATCTAGAAAACTAACCTTGAATGGAGGATTCGCCGATAGGAGGAGCAGGAGCTTGGTGGTCGCTGCGGCCAGAGACTGGAGGTCTCGAAGATGCTCAGAAACAGTGGTGATGGTCGATTGGGTTGGAGGAGGGGCGAGGCTAAGATTCAGTCGATCCATATGGGAATTGGGGGGAGGGGTTTTTTAGGTTAGGGTTTCAATGTAAAGAAGATTTAAGGGTAATATGGTAATTCTAGGTATTAAAAAAGAGTTTTAAAAAATTTGTTCCTTGCTAGGCTTGAACCCACGACGTGAAGTGAGTGGAGAACTTCTTACACATGCGCGCGACCAGTGAACCAATTTCGAAGAATCAGTTGTGTTTAGATCTTAACAACACTTAAGGGTTCACCACCTAAAAAACTATGGGTTCACCCAAATATTTGGTATTATACGATACGTTACCCGCTCAAAAATCAATGGGGTCACTTGACCCCGTACCCACGGCTGTAGTTCCGCTCCTGATTTTAGTGACGTGTCAGCCTCTTATTCGTTTAAACGTTCCAAAATTGCTTCATTTAATATTTTCCAAAAATTTTAAGGACTATAAATTTTTTATCTCAATGCAAAAGTCTTTTAGATAATCTTCTTAGTTATAGTTCTATCGGATTCATTCATAAATTCATTGGGTTTTTAAGGATATTTCATAGTGGAAAACATTACCCATATCAACACGGATGTTGGTGTGAGTGGCAAACACATGGAGAAAGAAGGTTCAATGTGTAGCAAACTTGCATTTTCATCCACAAAATTGAAACAACAAAAAGTGAAAAAATATTAAAAAGGTGGGGAAATTTTGGAAAAGGAAAAAAGAATAGGGAAAGCATTATAAAATATAGTTTATTTATGGAAGGAGATAAAAAGTGCACTAAAGTTATTGAAAAGCAAAGGTGGGTGGGTGGTGGATTTTGGAAAGTTCAAAGAAACGTGTTCACTTTTATCCCCTTGATTTTAGACTATGAACATATTGCCCCTTTATGTTGTAAGATTACTACTTTGTATCCTCTTGTTTTATGTTTTCATGATACAAAAGGAAAGAGAATACCCAACCCATAATGTGCGACAAAAGGGATGGCTTAAAAACAACTAATTTACATATTCGAGAACAAGTTATAGTTTAAGATTTTTATCTTAAAACGGCCAATTAGATTACTTTTTTCACATATTACAATACGATAAATATGAAGTGTTTGATTAAAAACACGTAAATTAAATATCTTTTTAACCACTAATTAAAAAAACATGATCTCTATATCATATATGGTGCTATGGTTTGTAAGCTAGCAAGATTACTATAATCAAAATTCATATAGTGATACGAAGGATAATTTATTATTTTTAAAGACCTTAAAATCCACACAAATAGATGTACATGTATTAATTACAAAGGTAATGAATACCTCTTTCTAAATCATAGTCAACCACTGTTAGGGTGTTTAGGATTGTTGATTTAAAGAGCTTAGTATGCTTTTTTCCAGAATAAACAAAACTATCTTGAACTAACAATTTAACATTAGTTGTTAATTAATTGACCATCTGATTTTGTTTATAAGTTTAAACATAAATCATTTAAACTTGTAATAACAGTAATCATATAAAACAAAATGTATAACTTCTCAAATCTACTATTATTTAAATTACAATTCGTTTTCTCTAACAACTTTAAAAATATGATGTTTTACAAAAATCAAAATAAGATTATATGACATGATTATTTTAATTTATTTCATAACAATGTATAGTTTTTTTTTTTATATTTTGAATATATCATTACGAAGTGCTTATATTTACCTATGTTTTGATGTAAGCTTTATATAATACTAAACCAAGCCGCTACAACGCACAACCAAAACCAACATTTCAAACATAATATTTTTATCATCTTTCTCATAACAACACAATTTTTCTTAAATTCCATATATATTATTCCAATACACTTATTTCTACATACATTCCAACATAAATTCAAATCAAAACCACTTTGTCACAACACACGACCACAACCAGTGCAACCAAAACCAATGGTCACTTACAATTACCTATCTATATAATAGAAAAGTCTTAGCTAAATGGTCTTTTTAGTTTTTGTGTTTTAGCGATATAAGTTTTGTGGTTTTATATTTGGCCTTTTTATTTGTCAAGTTATTTTAGTAATTAAAAATTATTCTAAATACTAAAATATGTGAAAACTTACATTAATTTGACACGTTTGTTAAACTTTATATTAGCTTTTTTTATTTGTCAAGTTATTTTAGTAATTAAAAATTATTTTAAATACTAAAATATGTGAAAACTTATGTTATTTTGACACGTTTGTTAACCTTATTCGTTATGTTGACGTAATTTCTTTCTTTACGTTTGCTTGATGCCTTTGAGATCCAAATCATAGTAGTAATCATTAGTATATTTTTTTGCATTCAGGTTTTCGTAATCAAATTTGTGGTGCAATTACCCGCATAACGCGCCCTGAGTATCTCTAGTTCTTACAATTTAGAAATAGATCAAGGGCATTAAAACGCAAATAAAGCAAAAGAAAAGGGTAAGAAAAGCAAAATTGCCGAGTCAGCAAATAAACGAGAATCAAAAAGAGCGAAAGTTAGAAGAGAGAGAAAATCCCAACAGCCACATACACAACTTGTGGCTCTCATTTCATCCTCCCCTGCTGACGTGGCAGTACGATCAAAACCAACACAAAAACCCACCCACACACACACACACAATCACCCACCCACACACACACACACAAACACAGTGTCTGTCAGACCCCTAGATCTCTTCATTCTATCCGTCAATATCCACCGTCCGATCTGCCGGAGATGTCGGAGCCCAAAGATCCCGCTATTAAGCTCTTCGGTAAGACCATTCAGCTGCCGGACGCGTTGACCGACGCCGGCGGCGGTCAAGATGCCGCTGCCGCTGACCCCGCGGTCGGGGAACATCCGCCGTCGCCGTCGTCGAGCTCGTCGTCGACGGAGGAGGACGGTGAACGTGAATCCGAGGTTAATGATAAGGTAAGTTGTTAATTGATTGATTTATTGATTGTTAGTGATAGATAGATAGATAGATGGATGGATGGATGGATGGATGGATCTTATTAATTTTCCTTTGTTGAATTTGGTGTGTGTTGAATTGGTTGGTGATTTAGGGTTTTGTTTGGGATTTGTGGCGTTGGGTGTTGATTGATGGATGTTATTGTTGCGAATTTGTTTGATTGATGCAGTGGGATTTTCTAGGGTTTATGTTTCTTCGTTTCGATTGGGGTTTTTTTATGATTGAATTAACCTTGATTTAGTATTGTTCATTTGTTCTTCATGTGGTCAAACAAGTTTTAGCTGTTTGTTAAAGTCAATATAGAAACAAATTGGCTGTTTCTGTCTATGAGAAGCAAATTACTCTTGCTCATAAGTTTAATTGTATTTGATGTTTACTGTTGTTTGTTTATCTGTTCATGAATTGCAATTTGGTTCGATCGGGCGATAAAGTTTATCGTTTTGGGTAGTTCTAATGTCTAACCTTGGGATTTGATGTTACTTGAGTGTCTTCTAATAGAAGGATGCTAAATTTCAAAGCTTAAAATTGATCTAGTATGAACATGTGAACTGATGTAGTATGAGAAAGCTTGGACTTCATGGCATTTGACTTAACTTGCTTGTCATGTAGGAGACACACGCTTAATATATGAGTTCGGTATCTCAATTCTATTCCCAGTAGGGAAAGAAACGGGAAAAAACGTCGATTGTTGTTTTTGGGTGATAAAAATTCAAGTTATGTTAATGTCGTGCCATCTTTTATATGAACATGTGACTATCCTACCATTTGCAGCGGAAAAAAATGTTGATTTCTGTGGGTGAAGGCTTCACATGCCGTAAAATCTAAGGATAATATTGTTAGTTTTCTGTTTTTCATATAGATTTGTCAAGATAAGATAGTTTGAAGTATGTGTATCTGTGTGAGATCTTATAAGCCCTGAGGTTACATTTTTGATTGAAACTTGTGATAAATGTAGGGGCAACCTGAAGAGAAATCTGTTGATAAAGAAGAGGAAAGAGCCCCTTCTACAGTTTCTGAAGATGTTAAAGAGCCGAATGAAGCTTCAGTATTAAACGAAAACCCTACAACACTTTCAGCTGAAAACGAATCTTCTACTGCAAAAGCATCAAAATCACAGGAAGAACAAAGTGAACAGGAGAAAACCTTAAAGAAACCAGACAAAATACTTCCTTGTCCTCGATGTAACAGCATGGATACAAAATTTTGTTATTACAACAATTACAATGTTAATCAACCTCGACACTTTTGCAAGAACTGTCAAAGATACTGGACCGCTGGTGGGACAATGAGGAATGTTCCTGTGGGTGCGGGCCGCCGTAAGAATAAAACTTCAGCATCTCAGTACCGTCAAATAACTGTCACAGAAGCTTTGCCTGGTGATCTGAACCACACAGTCCTTAAACCCAATGGCACCGTCCTTACATTTGGTTCAGACACACCTCTACATGAGTCAATGGCGTCCGTCTTGAAGATTGCAGATAAAACAATGAGACAAGATAGTTTCCGCAAGCCAGAAGATTTAATAATCTCAGTTCCTTCAAGTAATGATGATAGCACAAACAGACCATCAGCCACTGAGATGCAAAGTTGTCACGGGTTCTCCCCTCAGGTGCCTTGTTTCCCCGGTGCACCATGGCCGTACCCATGGGCCCCACAAATGGGCCCACCTTTCTGCCCACCTGGCTTTCCTATGCCGTTCTACCCTGCACCGCCATACTGGGGTTGTGCTATACCCGTACCTGGCCCTGGCCCTAGCTCTGGCCCGGGTCTGGCCCCATGGAATATGCAATGGGTCCCTCCTCCACCTAATTACCCTGCGCCTGCAGTTACCTATGCCGCCTCTCCTTCCAGTCCTATATCCCCAACTTTGGGAAAACACTCACGGGCGGAGAATGGAGAAGATGAAATGATAAAAGACAACGAAACTGAAAAAGTCTTTGGGTTCCAAAAACATTGAGGATTGATGATCCGGAAGAAGCTGCAAAAAGCTCGATATGGGCTACATTGGGGATAAAAAACGACGGATCCGTTGTTGGGAATGGAGGAGGTATGTTCAAGGCATTCCAATCGAAAAGTGAAGATAAAAAGCCCATCAAAGAAGCATCTCCTGCACTTCAAGCTAACCCTGCAGCATTATCGAGGTCTCTTAACTTCCAAGAGAGCTCATGAGATGATGTTGGATGATTTTGCGGCAATGGAAACTGCAAAGGGGTATGTGTTGCATGGAGATGGGCTTCAGTGACATGCAAAAGTGGAAGAAAGGTAAGTTGATTCCATCCATTGTGGTTTCCATTGTTCTAAAGAGATAGAGAGAGTTTATGTATTTTGAATTCAATAGTATTTTTGAGTCTTGTGTGTACATATGTTATGTGTGAAATAGTGAAGAAGGTAGAACAGATGAGTGTGTGCAGTGAAGAAATAAGTTTAGCTACCAAAATTCTCAAACATTGATCTTCAATCTTATTTTGGCCTTGGAATGAGTTTCTTGTTGATTTGTTTACATCTTTTTGTTTGTGTTTATGTTTTGATTTGCTTATACAGTCTCTAGGGGTTCTCTTTTGTTATTTGTTATATAACCAAAGGCATGGGTTTGTTCGGCTCAGGCTTTAACCAAGAATTTCTTCCGAAAAATTTTATTTCTATCTCTTCCACCTCAGACAGATTCTCTTCACGTCGGAAGAATTGTAAATATTTTAATTGATAACTTTCACCCTCAAGTGTTAAGATTTTAACATTAACGCCTTCATGATTTCAGACTACACAACAACACCACTAACATTTAGAGGGCACAAAGTGGGTTCCTGAATTGGAAATCTGATTGCGAAGGTGATGAGGTGGGAGATGAGCGGTGAAATTAATAAAGTTAAGGGTTGAATATGAATATTCACTAATTGGGGTGAAATTAATAAAATTAAGGGTTGAATATAAATATTCAGTGATTGGGGAATCAAAGGAAGAAGAAAGATAGGTGAATTTGAGTCGGGTTGACATAAATGTTCACTAATTCTTTCTTAATGAAATTTTAAAAAAACATTTTTTCAAAACAAATAAAAAAACACAATCTTATAAAAAAAAAGTTTAAAATAATATTATTATTATTTTTACTTGAAGAACTTACTTATACGTAACTCAATCATATTTTATTTAAAATTATCTATTTATAATTTTTAAGTTTTTATTATAACTATTAATATTTTATTTATTCAATCAGTGTAATACACGTACTATACTAAAAAAAAAAAAAAATAAGGTAAAATGAAGTTGGTGAAATCGTGGAAAACGGCAATCCATTCCTTGTGGCCTTATAAAGATTAATATGAACTCTAAATTCTCATATGGTATGCATTAACCTAAAGTAGTTAACATGGTAGTTTTGTGCCTTAAACTAACCCTTTGAAGTTCATACCTCAAATACAACTCTTAAAAAGAATAACATACCAATCTTCTAACATATATGAACAAACAACAGACAACAAACAAGTATCAATAACATCAAGTCATCAACAGAAACTGTTTTCCATCATCTTCACAAACTCACTAAAATCTATCCTACCATCGGCGTTCCGATCAAACGCTCTGATCATCTTCCTAAAATCTTCATCACCTACTCTCCCCTTCAACCCCATAACAAAAGAACCCTCTGCAACTCCATTGCATCAATGAACCCATCTTTATTCTCATCAAAAACATCAAAAGCTTCCTTCACTTCATCCAACCGCGGTTGTTCCGCTTCAAAAACATCAAAAATGTACGTAAAATTCATCACCTCCGGTAGCTTTTCACCCCTGGGGCGCGAAAAAACACCCAAATCCGCCATTAGTAGCTCCAAATCATCTCCCTTGACACTGTCACCATCGATAATATTATTGTTGGTAGACAAAAGGTGTGATCTTGACAATCTTGAATCAAATCTTGAATCAACGGTCGTCTTCTCAAGCTTTTCAACCGGATTCTTGGAGTGTTGAAGGGAAAACCGGTGTGCCGAAATCTTGAATCTTGAGAAAAACTTCAAGATTCCGGTGACCCTGTTGAGAACAAGTAGTAAGAAGAAGTATCGGATCAATTCAACAATCAAGAAACTCATGGCTAAGAATCAAGATTCTTGTTTTTCGACTTTCACACGAATTGAATTGATCAAAGAATATGATTATTGAAGTGGGTTAGATTAATTAGTAAGTAAGATCTATGGGTTTGAATTTGAATGCATGATGAGGGAGATATGAGAGTTTATATAAGGATTTGTGCGTATGTTTGAAGGTTGAATGTGTAGTCAAGTGTCAACAATTGTACAATATGGTCTTTGTGGAAGGTGGGAAAAAGTTATTTTAATTGGTGGGCTTTTCTAATTATGAAGCTTCATGGAAAGTGTTAGTGTGTTTCCTAAAGTATGGAGTTTGTTGTTGTGTTTGGAAGTGGTGTTGGTGGTGATTAGTGTACTTACTTTGAAGGTTCGTTTTTTTGACTTGTTTATGGTGAAATGTTGAAAGGAATGAGATTGATGTTTTGTTTGTTTTAATAATTGACCAAGGTGTATCACGAGGAGAGTAACCCCTATCACTTTACGTTTTTTTTTGGAGTCTTTTTAAGAAGAGAAGTTGAAAAAAAGGGAAAGAAAACTATAAAATACTTGTGTTTTGGAGTTTTTAACTAGATTTAATAAACCCGTGTATTACACGAGTTGAATAAATAAAATATTAATATAATAAAAATTAATAATTAAGGTAATTATTTAATATGAGAGAGAGGCGGGAAAATTTTGGTGAGGATGATTGTGGTGCTACCACGTGTCATCTCAAGTTACTCTTATATTAAAGTATAAAGATAAAGATAAAGATAAAGATAAAGATACAAGGAAGCAAGGAAAAAATAAGTTTTTTTTTTAACGGCTAACTAATAAAATCCTGCTACCCGGGGTACCCAATGGCGAAAAAACACCCCATATGCCCGCGAGCACAAACAGCGCTGGGTAACCTAGGCTCACAAACCATCAATTCCAGGAAAACCCGTCACCTAAAGATCCACTGCGGTAAAACCCAACCCACCAACAACAATTTTGTTGCCGGTAAGACGCGAACTCACAACCTTTTCTAAAGAAAGTCATGAGGATACCACTCAACCAAATGGTTGGTGGTAAAGAAAAAAATATGTAAATATTTATTAATAACCTTTCGTATTAACTTTCCCTTCAAATTGAAAGGATTTACGTATGTTTCCGAATTTATTTAAAAAAAGAAAAGAATGAAAATTATTTTTTTCTTTTCATTTCTCTTTTCTTCTCTCTTTTCTTCAATTTGAAAGGATTGATTGTAGGTTTTATTTTACTTTCACTTCCCTATTTTTTTTTCACCAAGTGAACTGGGATATAATTTTTTTACTTTCTTTTTATTTCCTTTCAATAATTTTTATTTTCTTTCAATAAGAAAACATTTTTGAACACAATTGTTTTTTTTTTCTTCTAACTTTTCTTTTCTTAAAATGAACTCGAGAACACATTGTTAGAGATAAAGTAACAACATATAATTATACAACTTTATCATATATCATATAATTCTTTCAATCCAGCTATGATCTTTTAAAAAGTTTTGATGTACCTTGAGTGAAATTTTGTGTAATTATAAAGGAAATCTTCAAATAAAATGAGTTTTAAAATAAAAAGTATAAGAAAAAATCTCAACTTTCAATCTTTTTAATCATTAGTGGAGACCAAATCAATAATCATATCCATTTTTATTGTTTTTTTTCAAGTTTCCTCACTTTTTAAAAGTTCATAACTTATATATATAACGTTCTTTTTTAATAAAAACTATACCATAAAAACGAGCTTTGCTTTATCTTTAAAATGAGTGCAATATTATTATACAAAAAATAAAAAGTTTTGATGTACCTTGTGTGAAATTGTATCTAATTATATAGGAAAATCTTCCAATAAAATGGGTTTTAAATTTAAAAGGCATAAGAAAGAATCTCAACTTTCAATCTTTTTAATCATTGGTTGAAATCAAATCATATGAAAAAGTTTATTAGAGAGATATTTTAATCGTATTTATTTTGTTGACTTTTTTCAAGTTTTCCGCTTTTTTATACGTTCGTAACTTTATATATGACATTATTTTTTAACAAAAATTACACCGTAAAAACGAGCGTATTTTATCTTTAAAACAAGTACAGATGCATTATATATAATGACAAAAAATTACCTTTTTCAGCTCATAGATCTCACTTGAGCATTTTTTATGCTCATAATTATGTCTTTACTGTAGTTAATTGTGTCTTTTATTTTTATTGTGTTTTTCTAGAAACATATTATGTTTTTCTGAAATGATGAATTCTATAATAAGATAATTATGAAATAACATTGTCATACACTTCTACTATGTAAAACACGATGATAAAATAACACCAAATTAATCCAATATATTAAAAACAATGATAAAACAACACAAAACAATATAAAACAAAATAATAAAATGCCTTGTTGTGTTTTTTTTGCTCGGCATTGTGTTTATTTGCTCGACATTGTGTTTTTCTGAACATTATGAGTTTTGAAAAACATATTGGTAGAATAACATAATTGTGTATCTTTAATTATAAAACACAATGATAAAATAACAACAAATTTATATAATATATAAAAATAATAATAATAACGTAAAATGATTAAAACATAAAACACAATGTTAAATTCATATAACAAATAATGAAAAATATTTGACACGATGATCTGACTTATTTGACACAATGACCAAACTGATCTCCTTTTTAAAAACAATAAAATGTCACGTGCCAAACCCAGAATTCTTCTTAGAATTTTTAGATTAAATACTCATTTCACTATAACCCTATCAAATAATAAATGTACTCATGCATTATTAATATACGAGGTTAAATACTCGTATATTACACGGATTGAAATAAAAAAATTATACAATATATATATATGTATAATCTAATATATGTTATAGATAACATAACAATGAAATATTATATATAAGAAACATATTTAAGTTATAAACAATGTTATAAGAGACAAATAATTTTATTATTCATAAATATCCATAAAACTCTTTATATACATTTTAAAAAAATATAGTTTTAACAATAATTAACTATAAATTAAATTATATTTTAACAAATTTAAGTCTCATTAAAGTATTTTTTATGAAACCTTATTTATTTATAGAAAGAAATTATGATTAATATAGTATCAAATTAGCGTTATTAAAGAAAATTTTAAAGTCAAGATATTTATCAAAATTGTAAATTTAATGTGGTGAGGATATATGAAAAATCCTAGATTAAGACTAGAGCCTATGTGGAGAAGATGTATATATGCTAGAAATTAGACATGTGACCGATAATTATTTTGTTTTATTATTATAGATACAACGGTATGTGATATATAGACTTGTATGTTAGTATAATACATATGTTGCATAGTAAATTCACCACTTTGTACGTTTCGCATTGTTTTTTCAGATCATGCCGCCCTCCCTATATAAAATTTATTCTACATTAGCCTTAACCAAATACCATATTCTAACGTTATGACTATTGAGATATTTTTGGACTTAATCTATTTCACTATTTGTCTTTATTCTTCCTAAAATATCCAAAAACGCTTTTGCGATTTCATTACTTTTTACACACTGAAGTGTTAGAAGTCCTTTATTTTAACCGGGGAATAATCAATATAATTTTTTTTTGCAATGTTTAAATTCGTATTAGAACTCAAAACGTTTTTTACTAGGCTTGGTTGTTGACGATCGATCCTCAAATTCAACTTAATCAAGATCGCAAGATCAAAAGAATCATAATACGAATGAAACTGTAACTGATTACAAAGAAATTACAGTGTATTCGGAATGAATTGAACATTACACTGAAGTCCTTTTATACGCTCTAGGAGTTAACGGTAATTAACAACCCCACTAAGAATATTACACAATGCCCCCTCTAACGATGAGCAAAGTACAACTAAAAGATAAAAAATAGAAACTTGTCAACGTTGTTGACAGCGGATGACTAACACTCCACAGCGGACGTTGAATGAACAACAATCCACAGCAGATGGGTTAAATGTTGACAGCGGACAAACTAATAAGATCTTTCATCTTTCTTTCACTACTTAACAATCTCCACCTTAGTGATAGAAAGGTCTCTTCACCACAAGTTCAACCCACATGTAACTCTTTCAAACAATACATGAACTTTGAACCAGGAACACACTTAGTGAGCATATCAGCTGCATTAAGACTAGTCTCAACATAAACAATTCTCACTGTCTTTGAATTGACTACTTCTCTGATCCAATGCAACTTAACACTAATATGCTTTGACCTTTCATGGAACACCTGATGCTTAAATAATTGAATAGCTCTCAAATTATCATAATGCACCACCACGTCATCAACAGAAATACCCATTTCTGAGACAAATCCCTTAAGCCAAATAGACTCTTTTATGGCCTCAGTCAAAGCAATGAACTCTTACTCGGTAGTAGATAGAGCAACAACATGCTGCAATGAAGCTTTCCAGCATACAGTTCCACCAAGAAATTTAAAAGCATAGCCAATAATGGACCTTCCCCTATCCACATCCTTGGCAAAATCTGAATCAACAAATCCATGTATCACAGGCTGATCATCACTATGACCACCAAACAACAAACCAACATCCCTTGTACCATTGAAATACCTAAGTATCCACTTGACTCCTTCCCAATAAGCCTTCCCTAGATCACTAAGATATCTACTTACCATACTGACAGCAAAACCTATGTCATGCCTAGTGCATACCATCAAATATATCAGACTTCCAACAACACTAGCATAAGGTATATGACTCATTTGTTGTCTATCTTCTTCAGAATTTGGAGAATCTTTCCAAGACAACTTAAAATGCACAACTAAGGGAGTACTCACAGGCTTACAATTACTCATAAAGTAATTTAACAATACCTTCTTAAGATAAGACTTATGTGAAAGCTTAATCACACATATAGCCCTGTCTCTAGAAATCTCCATACCTAGAATCTTCTTAGCTTCCCCAAGTTCTTTCATTTCAAACTCAGCCATCAACAACTGCTTAGTATTATTTATGATATCCTCGTGCTTACATGCTATTAACATGTCATCTACATACAATAGCAAATATAAGAAGTCTTCATCCTTTAACTTCTTATAATAGACACAAGTATCATATTGACTCCTTGAAAATCCATGAGATACCACATAACTATCAAACCTCATATACTACTGTCTGGGAGACTGTTTGAACCCATAAAGTGACTTATTCAATAAGCACACTTTTATCAGTTTGACCCTCAGCTTCAAAACCTGGAGGCTGCCTCATATAGATCTTTTCTTCAAGGAATCCATGTAGGAATGTTGTCTTTACATCCAACTGCTCAAGCTCCAAATTCTAAACTACTCTGATTGATAGAATGACTCTTATGGAAGTATGCTTGATTACAGGAGAGAACACCTTACTGTAATCAACTCCAACTCTCTGAGTAAAGCCCTTAGCAACTAACCTTGCCTTATATCTAGGACATTCTCCTGGCATTCCATCCTTTATCTTAAACAGCCACTTGCAATCCACCAATTTAGCATCAGCTGGCTTATCTACTAGGACCCAAGTTTGGTAGCTATGCAAAGAGTTCATCTCCTCTTCCATAGCTCTTATCCACTTGTCTATATCAGGAGACTTAACATCTTCCTGATAAGACAATGGTTCAACTAAACTTTCTTTTTTAGCACCATGGAATACTATAGCAGAGATGTCATCTCTAAACCTGACAGGTGGAACTATTTTCCTTCTAGGCCTGTGAACAGCAATACTATGACTAGTATGCTGACTAGGAGGAACTTCATAAGAACTCTCACCAAGGGTGTTAGAACTAGTAGATGCACCTGTCTCATCAGCAGGTAACTCCACCTGAATATGAACTCATGTGTCATCTATTGATCTACTCATGACATCCTTATACATCATATCCTCCCTGAACACTACATTTCTGCTCACAATTACCTTAGGACTGTCACCATTTACCTTCCACAACCTATACCCTTTAACCCTATCATGATACCCAACCATTATACACCTTTAGGCTCTAGGGTCTAACTTCCCTTGGCTGATATGAAAATATGCTAGACAACCAAACACTTTCAGGTTGCTATAGTCAGTATTTAACCTTGACCACTTCTCCATGGGTACCATTCCTCCAACGGCTGATGATGGTGTTCTATTGATTAGATACATTGCAGTCTTCAAGGCCTCAACCCAAAAACTTTTGGGCAACCCAGATCCCAACAACATACACCTTACTCTTTCCAATAAAGTTTGGTACATTCTTTCTACCAAACTATTTTGTTGTGGGGTACCAGGAATAGTTAGATGTCTAGCTATTCCATGTGCAGTGCAAAACCTATTGAAATCAGAGTGACAAAATTCTAACCCGTTGTCTGTTCTCAGTTTCTTCACCTTCTTCTTAGTCTGAGTTTCAACCAGTGCTTTCTATTCTTTGAACTTGTCAAAGGCCTCATACTTATGCTTGAATATGTATACCCAGACTCTTCTTGAGAAGTCATCTATAATGGATAAAAATATGAGGCTCCACCTAGAGATACATTCTTAGTGGGTCCCCATAAATCAGCATGTATGTAATCCAACACTCCTTTGGACACGTGTAGCCTTACCCATCATAGTTTTCACAAGTACCAAAATCACAACTATGTAAACTGCTGATGAGTTGTTGCTTTCTCAACTCTGATAACCCTTGATTGCTGATGTGCCCAAGTCTCTTATGCCATAACATCGTATGATCCACAGGACTTTCCTCCTTAACCGACATACAAATATTGCATACAACACCATCAAGCACATAGGTGTTATTCCCTTTTCTTGACCCAGTCATAATCACCAATGACCCTTTAATCACCTTAGCCTTACTATCTTTTAAACTCATAGTGTAACCCTCCTTTTTAAAGGTTCCAAGTGAGATCAGATTTCTCTTTAAGCCAGGTATGTACCGTACATCATTGAGTTCCACCACTGTATCATTATGAAGCCTTAATGGTACAGTGCCAATCCCATGAATCTTACATGGCCTATCATCACCCAACTGCACTTCTCTCCTTGATTCAAGGGTCAATTTTTTTCTTAAAGAAATCTTTATTAGGAGTCATATGACAAGAACACCCAGAATCTAGTACCTAATCTTGACTTGAATTAGACTTGGATACTACTAAAATATCATAACTTTCATACCCACTGTCTGATGCTTCATAAGAGTGATTCACTTGTTGTTAAACTCCAATTTTCTTTTCTTTCACTCTGGGCAGTCTCTCTTGAGGTGCTTTTCTGAATTGCAGACGAAGCACCTGCGTTTTCCTTTGGACTTTGATCGAGGGCCACTACTTTTATTCTTTGATCCCCGTTGTTCAGATCTTCCCTAAACGTAGAGCCCATCCGAGTTATCATCCTTTGACCACCCTTTTTTGTAATTCCTTTGAATTCATAGCAGCTATGACCTCTTCCATTGATAGGCTCTCTCTTCCAATATCAGTGTATCCATGAAATGTTCGTATGTCTGAGGTAATGATGATAGGAAGATGATTGCACGATCTTCATTATCAATTTCCACATCAATGTTCTCAAGATCAAGAATGATCTTATTGAACTCATCAATGTGATCCTATAAGGACTTCCCAAACATCATTTGAAACGTATACAATCGTTTCTTTAGATACAACCTGTTGGCAAGAGATTTTGTCATATACAAACCTTCTAATTTGGTCCATATACCACCTGTTGTGGTTTCCTTCGATACTTCCCTGAGAACTCGATCATCGAGGCTCAAGATGATCGCGTTGTGAGCCTTTTCCATCACCTCTCTTTTCTCTTTGTCGGAGAGCGTCTCAGGGAGTTTATCTTCTCCCTTCAGAGCATCTACAACCCCTTGATGGACCAGCAAAGCTGTCATCTTCAATCGCCATAAACTGAAATCGTTTCTTCCATTGAATTTCACAATATCAAACTTTGCACTGGTCACCATTCTCTGATCTAATTGAATCTTGATTTCTCTTGAGGATGAACTAACGTGGCTCTGATACCAATTGTTGACGATCGACCCTCAAATTCCACTTAATCAAGATCGCAAGATCAAAATAATCACAATACGAATGAAACTAAAACTGATTACAAAGAAATTACAATGTATTTGGAATGAATTGAACATTACATCGAAGTCCTTTTATACGCTCTAGGAGTTAACGGTAATTAACAACCCCACTAAGAATATTACAATGCCCCCTCTAACTATGAGAAAAGTACAACTAAAAGATAAAAGAATAGAAACTTGTCAACGCTATCGACAGGGGATAACTAAGACTCCACAGCGGACGTTGAATGAACAACAATCCATAGCGGATAGGTTAAATGTTGACAGCGAACGAACTAATAAGATCTTTCATCTTTCTTTCACTATTTAACAGGTTTCACACTAGGGCCTAATTTTTTTTTCTTTTTTCTCATTTAATGAGTAATATTTTGGTCCTCCCCATCACACATCGGAATTTCCTAATCCTATGTTGTACCAAATTCTTAACACGATGTACAAAGCAATTAATTTGCTCTGATATTTACATTTTGCTCATTTAACCGGAGAGTGAGAATATTACGAGAGATATAGAGCGACTAAGGGGAGATTAAAGGATCACCGAGAATTACGAGCAATAATCATATACGAGTTGTGGTCAAATTCAACGAACAATAGAGTTAAAGATTTTGACATCCTACTATATATCATTCATCACTATTTGTCATTTGACATCTTGAAAGTAATGTTTGTCTCTTAGTTTAATCTTTCAAAAGTCGAATTAGGTTTATTCATTTCATATTGTTCTTTAGTTTTTTATTTGTCTTAATCTTGATTCATTCATTAGTTAATTGTATTGATTTACTGAACCTTTTATATTTGTTATACTATATCAATTAAAGTTGAATAAAGACTTGATCAATTTTAGAGTTTACTTTGATTTCAAAATTATTTAAAAAAAAAAACCCTTAATAAATATGAAAACGAAAAGAAAAGAAAAGAAAATATGATCGTAAATGAAAGTGACCGGTTGTTATGAGCCACAAGAGATTATCGTACCCATTAGTAATTAAGTTTTTGTTGTTTTATTAAAGCCGATCAATATTTTTACTGTAAAACCACTCATTTTTTAATTATTTCATCGTTAAAAATAGGTTATAAACGTTCAAATTAAAAGATCTAAATAAAAATTACTACCTTTTAAATTTAACATAAAATTTGCTACCTTTTAAGGTTAACATAAAACTATTAAAGAAAAGTCATTAAATGATACCAACAATCATAACTATTTCATTTAGGTTCAATATATAAAGCATTAAAATTTTATGATAACATATTAAAACTTTGATCGTGGTATGAGTAGGACAAACTTAGTACACAATTTTGTATGCGTGAGGTCCAAAGGTGTTAGACTAACTTGGGCGTAATGTTCTTATAAGTACATCTTTATCATGTATTTCTTTAAACAAATTATTTTACAACTCAAACCTTGACATCTATATAACATCATAGTAACTTTGAACTTGCCCAAGGAGGCTAGAGCTTCTATGAGCATTTACATCAGTATTTTTATAATTACACTAATAAAAACTAATTTTTTTCTTTTTTTCAATTTAATAATATTTTTATACATTATTATTATCTTTTTCTCTCTCCTCTATTTATAACTATTTTAAAAAATATTAAAAAAATTATAGAGGTGAATAATGTTTTTCTTAAATATACAAATGAACAGTAATAGTTTTTTTTATTATTTTCCACTCACAACTACTTAAAGCATTCACAGTGGAATCCTTAAAATTATGTGAGTATGTTTCCTATATTATAGGGAATGGTTTTGAGTGGTTGTGAGTAAAGCAGAAAGAAAATATTACTGTTCATCGTTATATTTGGGGACTCACTGTTCAATCCCTATAAATTTTTTGATATTTTTAAAAATGATTATGAGTGAATGAGAGTGAAAAAAGTAATGATAAATGTAAAAAAAATAATATTTAATTGAAAAGATGGAGAATCTACTGTGAATACTCTTACAACCATTCCCTATAATATAGGAAACATAATCGAATAAATAAGGAAGCTGCTGTGAATGCTCTAAAAGTTCAATCTTAGATTGAGGTCGTTCTTAAATGGGATTTTCACCATATTAGCAAACATGTCGCAAGTAGGGGCGAGCGTAATTCAAATCAACCCTAAAAACCTGACCAAAAAACCCTAGAATACTCTGGGCCTATGTCGAGAACAAAATATGGGTTCCAATAATGCTACGTATAAACAAAGTATAAACCGAATAACGTGTATAATGAAATCAAAGTGCCAAAGTCGAATCTCACTTCTGGCCTTAAAATCTTGAATGAAGTATTTTTCTTTTCTTTTTTTAATTTAGGTGTTATTATTTTAGTTTGGGTTTATATTGGATAAATGGTATTGGGTAAACTATTTAAAATGTTAGTGAGCATTAAGTGAATGCTTAATAGGCTAAAATGTTTAAAATATTAATAGGTTTGTTAATGAATTTATTAATACTTGATTTTTTTCTTTTAATTACACACACACATATGTGTATATATATATATATATATATATATATATATATATATATATAATATAAAAAATTTTAAAAATTTTTAGCATATGAGGAGATCGGGCCCTGAACAACCTTCCATCCCGCCCACCCTCAGGGTTGCCCATGGTACGGACCCAAGCCATTTTACATGCATGTAGTCCACTTATCATTCTTAAGTTTGAAGCTATTTCGGTCCTCAGTTTGGACTAATTTGGCCTAGTCCGGCTAGGGTTTTACCTAAGGTGAGCATAATTCGAGTCGAACCGAAAAACCCAACTGAAGAGCAAAGACCGAGCTGACCCAACTCATCCTACATACATCGTAAAGTCCACGGTCCTAAGTTTGAAACTATTTCGGTCTGATGGACATGTTCGGGCCAGTCCGGTCCCTGTCTAGCCCATTCCACATCCTTAGTCGCAACTCGCAAACAACCCGGGTCCTAAAGATAATCTCCGAGACCCGACTCTGCAAATGCGCCCATGAGTAACAACAACAACACGAATCAACACATTCATCTGCGATCGAATGCTCATCAGTCTCCATCGAAGCACCCACTTCACAAAGGTCAGTCATCTCATCCCCCTTTTCTCCATCAAACACCACTGTTCATCCACACCCTCTTCACAACAACCACAATCAAACCCTCACAATCCAATCAAATCCCACACAGATGCATCTTCAATTCAAGCTTCCAGTGTTGCAAAATCAGTCATAACCAAATGTTCTGTTCTTCTTGTCAAAACCACTCATCTCTCAATCACTAGTTCATCATCTATTGAACAATTTCTTCTTAATGTATACCATATAAACCCTAGAGTTATTCGTAGATTTTGGAGGAAATCTGAATTGGAACCTCAAGATGTTCTTGAATTGTTATTGGGTTTTGAATCTAATGTTGGGAAATTGGGGATTGATGTTGAAAAGGTTGCATCTTTATTGGGGATTTTCAAGTGGGCTAGTGGTAGTACCAAACATGATAGGAGTCTTAAGCATCTTGATCAGTCTTTTAAGGTTATGGTAGGGTTGTTGGTTCGGGTCGGCTTGTGTAAAGATGCTGAATTGTTGCTTATGGAAATGGATAATGAAGGAATTTTGTTGGATGATCAAGAAATTTATAGTAATTTGATTGAATGGTATGTAGGTGTTGATGCGTTAGAAAAGAGTGTTAGTATGTATGATAGAATGAGGGGGCTGAATTTAGTCCCTTCATCGTCTTGCTGTCGTGCTCTTGTTAATTATCTTATTCATAGGAATCGAACCAATATTGTTTTTCAAGTGTATGGTGATATGCTTTATATGGGTATGGTAGAAAAGGATGTATACGAGAACGTCATTCGAGTTCTATCTAGAGTTGGGAAAGTTCTAGAATCGAGAAATTTGATTAAGAAGACGTATGTTTGTGGAATTAAACCGAGTTCTTTCATTCTTGATGCCATTGCAAGTGGTTATTGTGAGAAAAAGGATTATGATGATTTGATGAGTCTTTTTATTGAAATAAATTGTTGTCCTGATGTCATGGTTGGTAATAAGATCATACATTCAATGTGTAAAAATCTTGGAGTAGAAGAAGCTTTTGAATTTCTTAAGGAATTAGAGCATTTGGGCTTTATCTCAGATTCTATAACCTATGGAATCTTGATCGGGTGGAGTTGCAAAGAAGGAAGCTTGAAAAACGCCTTGTTTTATCTCTCGAATGTTTTATCTAGAGGTCTAAAGCCCCACAGATATTCCTATAATGCCATTATTAGTGCGGTTTTCAAGCGTGGTATGTGGAATCATGCCAATGGCATTGTTCTTGAAATGGAAGATGAGGGTGTAACACCTGATATGTCAACTTTTAGAGTTCTTTTAGCTGGATACTGTAAATATAGACAATTTGATGAGGTGAAGGTGATAATTGAAAAGATGGTGCAAAAAAGATTGATTGAGCTCTCACCGTTACAAGATCCTATTTCAAAAGCGTTTTCGTTGTTGGGTATTGATCCATTGGTTCTAAGATTGAGGCGGGACAATGATGTAACATTATCCAAAACTGAGTTTTATGATAGTGTGGGAAATGGACTTTATGTGGAAGGTGATGTTGCTGCCTTTGACCAAACTATGGTAAAAGTTCTTGATGATTCAATGGTTCCTGATTTTAATCATATCATACTGAAGGGTGATGGTGTTACTATTGTAGATGAATTGGTTCACTGGGGTCAAG
This sequence comes from Flaveria sonorensis, assembly GCA_025506505.1. NCBI lineage: Eukaryota > Viridiplantae > Streptophyta > Magnoliopsida > Asterales > Asteraceae > Flaveria > Flaveria sonorensis. The sequence continues at coordinate 9,696,142 of CM046438.1, forward strand.
AACTATCGGATTCTAGTTTCTCAACACTAGTGAAAAAGTTTAACGCAACTAATTCAGGTTTCAAAACACTCACCATTCTCATAGAGAAAATGCCAAATTTTCATAATAATCTTGATGAAGAAACACTCAATTTGCTTGTTCAAGCATACGTTAAACGGGGTTTTGTACATAAATCAAAGAAAATATTCAACGAAATGGTCAAGAAAAAAGTCAACATCATGAACGAGACATATTCTGCTCTAGTAAAAGGTTTAGGCAAGAAAGGGAACTCAAACGATCTTCGTGAATGCTGTGATTTAGTCCGAAACAAGAACTGGTTACCTACTTTGAATGATTATAAAACCTTTATTTATTCGTTATGCAAGAACGATATGGTGATGGAATCACTGTTTCTGTTTGATCATGCAATGACGGATTATCCACATGAAGTAACAGAAATCTTTAACAGTTTTCTTGAAAATCTTTGTGGAATTGGGTTCACTAAAGTGGCTCGTGTTTTATTCCAGGAGCTTCTTGAAAGGGGTTATTGTTTGGATCAGGTAGCTTATAGCCATCTTCTAAGCGGGCTTTGCAAAGAGAACCGTTTTTCAGAAGCTTTTGTTATGTCAAACACGATTCTGGCCAAATTTGCTACCCCTAATGTTGACATTTATAACATTCTGCTTCATCGGTATTGTGTGGTTAAAGACTTGAGGAAAGTCAAAGAGGTATTTGGTTCCATCTTGAAGAAGAACTTAACCATCTACATTTCAAGTTACAGTAAGTTTGTGTCATTATTATGCAACGAGGGCCGATCCCAATTTGCTTTCTCGTTGAAAGATCTTATGGTCAACAGAGTTCTTCACATATAACCCTGTATAATATCCTCATTTTCCATCTTTTCGCCTCAAAGAACAGTGTATTTGTCGACATGCTTCTAGATGAAATTCAAGAAAAGGGACTCGAATTTGATGATGCCACTTATAACTTTCTTGTGTATGGATTCTCAAACTGTAAAGCCGGATCTCGTTCCGTTTATTATTTGAGAGAAATGATGTCTAAAGAATTGAAGCCAAGTAACCGATCTCAAAGAGCAGTAATAAGATCACTTTTAAAAGATGGTGAGTTCAAGAAAGTCTTGAACTTGAGTCACGAAATGGAAACAAGAAGTTGGGTTCATTGTTCGATTGTTCAGAATGAAATCGTCACGAGCTTCTTGAACATGAGTAAGCCGCTAGAAGCTGTAAACTTTCTGGAAAACATGATTCGTAAAGATCTCATTCCTGATAACATAAATTACAATAATCTAATCAAGAAGATGTGTCACTATGGAAGAAAAGACACAGCTTTTGATCTTCTTGACACTATGTTGATGAAAGGAAACATCCCAGATTCAACAACCTACGATTGTTTAGTTCAAGATTTATGTGTTTCTAACAAGATCGACTACGCTCTTGATCTTTATACTGAAATGTTGAATCGAAAACTCAAGCCAAATGTCAAAACATATGAAGTCTTGACTGAAAAGCTTTGTGAATCTGGAAGAACCTTAGAAGGTGAAAAGTTAATTGATGCTGTGATTCGCGTAGGAGAGCAACCGACTAAGGGGATGTTCGGGTCAGTAGTTAGTAGGTACCAGTATGAAAGAAACTTCACAAAGGCCTCACAGCTTTTACAAAGAATGCAGCAGTTTGGGTACAAACCGGACTTTGAGACTCATTGGTCCCTCATAAGCAATTTAAGCAGGTTTAGTGGTAGAGATAAAGATTATAACAGTTCTAGTTTTCTGTCGAAACTTCTTTCCGAAAGCGGGTTTAAACCAAAAAAGGGGTTGTATCCAAAATCTAAGTGATTACAGTGTAACTACATTTTTGTTTGATTTATGATGTTTTAGGGTAAAGTTCCTTTGTTAACCCTTGTTTATTGTTATAACCTGTTAACCCTAATGTAACGAACACTTACACTATAATTATGCAGTGTAACTAACTTTTACACTGCGTTACACCATTGATATAATGATTTTCCCCCTCATTTTTAAAAAAAACTTCATCCTTTTTCTAAAAAATTTTAAACTTTTTTGTATGATGTTATTTTTTAAATAAATTACCATTAAATTGATTGTTTTAGTATCTTTAATTTGAGTTTACTCTTGCTATTTTTTTTAGTATTCGTTGTGGATCACTAGTCTTACCACTATAACTCTAACTTACAGTGGTGACCTGATCTGTTGCGGACTACTAGTTGGATTAATGGGTTATCATAACAAACAAGGGTTAACATTTAATCCTATCCTTAGTTTGTAATTATATATATATATTCATGTTAATGTGCATCATCTAATGTTACAAGGAGTATAGGGTTGCTTCTTAAAACTGCATATTATCCTTATACAATATTTGCACTTAATTTTGGGTGAATGGTAGAACTCTGGTTAAGGACATTATTAGAATTTCTCATTGTTTTATCCAAATTAATAATAAGATTGGAGCAATCTAACAAATATGTGGTAGATGCTTTCACAAAAGCATTACCTAGAAAACTGACTAGTTAATGTCCACAATATGGGAGCAAGCTGACATATATATAGTTCCCATGATAGAAGCTTATCTTAAATGTTGAATTCTTCACCAAGTCTACTGATCAAATAAGGTACATAATGTGAATTTCAAAGTTTTGTGATGTTAACAACACAATCTCCCATGTGGCCATGTCTACCGGAGCTTGAAATTGTGACGAGTATTGAAATTTAACATTTTTTAATTCGCATAACCCCTTCTCACTTCTATTTTTGAAGAGGTGATATGAACGATGGTTAGAACAACAATATGTACATGTCACGTAGACTCTAAAAATGCAAGTGTGTAACCATACACGGTTGTGTGGTGACACTTGCTGGAGTCATAAAGGTTCATCATACATGTGAAGTTCAATTTCTTGCTCATATATCATAATATGATTAATACATGACTTCTATACGCTTAAAATAATAAACTACAAGTTCTATTCGCTTATTATCATTAGCTGCTATAATAATAATAACTTTACCATAAGCCAATGAGTCTTAGATCAATTGGGTTGATAGGAGAAACCATATGCCTTTCAAAGTGAAGGTCATAGATTCGAATCTCACTTGGTGCAATATGTTTCAATTGGATCAGGGATTTTATCACAATGAGCTTTTGAGTGGTGGGTTTCTCTTAGAATGGTGGGCGGCGGGTCACCTGCGCTGTCTGTGTTCGTAGGCATGGATGATCTTTCGCCAATAAATTTACCAAGATTACTAAACTTAAAAATTATTCGTTTACCATTCCAAAAATAAACTTTACCATGAAGTCTGTCACACGTTACATTAAATGTTGTGGGGGACAATATCACTTAAAGAATGAAGGATAAATTTTTTTGAGTGATTATTTTTATATATAAATATCTAATTATTTAAAACCTCAAATCTAAATGTTCTAATAAAAAGAAAAAGAGAAATACACTTATATCCTATATTCAAATAAATATTTTTTAGAAAACAATGTTTAAATTACACTTTATTTTACATATAAAATAATATTTTGAAGCTCTGGAGTAAGGGGTTGTTTGTTTCAGCCTTTTAATGGTTCAGATGTCTGAATGGTTCAGCATTTAATGGTTCAGACTGTTTGTTTCGCGAGCAAATGTCTGAATGATTCTATCAGTTGTCTCTAAATGGTTAAGCATTATACTGAGTCTAAATGGTTAAGACCTCTTATCTGAATTGGTCAGACATTTGTATTTGAATAGTTAATCGATATACTAGCTCTTAGTGGTTCAGACCTCTTAATGATTTGATATTTAATGAGTTGGATCTCTTATTAATTTAACACTTAATCTATAGAAATTACCAAACAGCCCCTAAGTCTCATTTACCAAGTGATATATTGCAATTTACATGCACATCGCACATGTAATGCATTAAAATATGGGTGTTATGAATAGTTACAAAGACACCCTTGTCCTAGCTTTAACTATAGTACAAGGAGTCAAGGAGTGTCCTCTTACCATGAAATAACCATTATTGATGATGTGCTTTGTGTTTTTGCTTAGGAAAAGAATCACATAAATTACCTTAACGAATAATTAGACAAAAAATTCTCATTTTACAAAAATACTCATTAATTACTTATTATTATTTAGAATGATTTGTAGCTACTCAAATGAAATAGTTTTCTAACCAATGAAAATGGTTATAACTTCTCTTTCTTGCTTGGGTAATCTAGTTCGACGTTCATTGGTGTTTAAAATATCTTAAACTAGAAAACAACAAAAATATATTAAAATATAAGAAAACGTGAAAAGAAAAACATTACAAAGCTTCCTCAAAATCAATTGCATTCCTAGAACCCGAATTACATGACACCACTATCGTCATTGTGTTTAGATTTTGTTCTCAACAACCTCTATTTATACGTCAAGCATAGCATCACTACTACAAAAACAATCAAAATGGTTCATCATACCTAGAGCTTATGTTACAAATTTTGGTGGGAAAATTTTCTTAATCATCAATCTTATTAATTAATGATTGAGATTAAGTTATTTGGGTGGAAAATTTTCAACGCTAAAATTTAGTAACCAATTTCTAAGATCAAAACGTCTTCAATAAGTTTATCACCGATTTTATTTTTATTTTCTAAAAATTTGGGACCAAATTTCAATAGACTTGCTACTTTTTTTTAAAAAAAATTTACACCAACTTTTTTTTTTTCTCGTTGAAGTTTTACAACCGATTTTAATTTTAGATTTATTACTTTATTCAAAATTTCCAAGCAACTTCAACATTAAATCTTTCTAAAGTTTTACGATAAAAAGATCAGTCAACAATTTTTGTTTTTAACAACGAAATCGTTTAGCTCTGCTCATTTCACGACTGCATTTGTCACTAATTAATTACACAAGCGTGTTTGTTTTTAACAATAATTTTTGTTCTCCTAATCACATTAATAACTTAAACTTATAATTGCAAAATTTAAACTTATACTATTTCTAACATATGTAAATACTAAAACTTTGATTTGTAGTAGTGTATCTCAATGTAAACTACAGAAATTATACAAACCTTCATATTTTGTTCAAAAAAACAATTCCCTATGAACACCTAAAAACAAAGGGAGTACTATTCTTGTATTTAATGAATCCAAAACCACTCTAAACATAACACGTATCCATATCATAATATGAAACCCAAGTATCCCATTAAATGGTAACAATAAATATTGTTATATCATTTAGTGAATTCGAATAAAAATAATATTCTAACCATATCAAAACTTATATTAACATGAGTTGGCCCGGGGCCCTTGACCCTTGTAAATCGTAATCTCATTATCAATTCTTGACCCACACCCCGACAAATGACATGACATATTCAATACTATTGGATTGATGGTTGCACCAAAGCCATGGGATATGTAGCCTTTAGTTTTGTTGGTGCCTCTAGTTGGCTTCTTACTCTAAAATGGCAACTTTTTACAAGTCCTTTGGTTCATTTTTTTATACTAAAAGATTTGGTGATTAAGTACATTTACTTTATTGTATCTTCTAATTGAGATATATTAAAAGTCATGTTGTTTAAATAAATATTTAAGTTTTTCTAGGTAAAATTTTGTTTTCTAAATTTATCTTGTATTAATTTTATTTTTAAGAGCAAAATAAACCGCACAAAAGTCAACTTTAAGCCAAACCACATCATTTGCTATGTATAACTACATTATACTTTGATGTTGCAAGTTATGTTTCTTTTAGTTGATCAAATTACTTTTTAACGATTTTTTACGCTAGTTTTCATAATGAGACTTGAATCTTTAATCTTATACATAATCAAATTACTATTAAATAAAAAAACAAGATTTGTAAAATTTGTCATTTCCATGATATCCCAAAAAAAAAATCATAAAATGGCATTGGTGTTACCCATCTCTCTCCTCCATTGCAACATTAAATAATTGTAAGTATATAAACAATACTACCCACCACTCTTACTTGTTCTTCCTCAAAAAATATCCACAAAATATAACAAAATTAAATCCAATTGAAAATGGTGAGATCAGCTGGAGATCAGAAGGTGGGATTAAAGAAAGGACCATGGACTCCTGATGAAGATCAGAAGCTCTTGGCTTACATCAAAGAACATGGTCATGGCAGCTGGAGAGCTTTGCCTTCTAAGGCTGGTATATATGCATTATCACTACTATTTTATTAAAGAGTTTAATTAGTTAATATTATTATTGAAATTGAAATTAAAAAGAAACACACACATAAACACACAGGACTACAAAGATGTGGGAAGAGTTGCAGATTAAGATGGATAAACTATCTTAGACCCGATATTAAGAGAGGAAAATTCAGTGTTCAAGAAGAACAGACCATTATTCAGCTTCATGCTCTCTTGGGTAACAAGTAAATATTTTTTAGATTCATTTATTTGTTTGTTTTATCATTTAAAACACATTTCTTAAGGTTTATTGAACACTGTTAAAGATATTTTGGTTTTGTATTTCTTTTGATATTACCTGGGTTATATTCCAAAAGAACATTTCATTCCATCCACTAACATGTTGAATTTGATCATGAAGTTCAAACTAACTATTTTTAAGAAAAAAATATTTGTTTACTCTTATAGTCCAATATACATACGTATGGATTGCTTTCCTAAAAAAATCACACAAAATTATTAATAATGTAATTAAAGTTACTTATTTCATGTTTGAAGTTTATTATTTTTCTTTTTTATGTGTAAAAAGGTTATAATGCTACATTGTACATTATAAATGCATTTTTGTTTTTAATGGGAAAATCATGTGGTTTTATATATGACAAAAGGAAGCAAGCCAAATGTGGGTATACATTGATCTTGCAATTATGTTTTGATGATTCCTAGGATTATTGTGTGTGTTTTTTTTGTTTTTTGTTTTCGCATATGTTTTAATCAGTTTCTGTTTGTTTGTCTTCTTACAAAGATGGTCGGCCATAGCTACTCATTTATCAAAGAGAACAGATAACGAAATAAAAAATTACTGGAATACCCATCTTAAAAAACGATTAATTAAAATGGGAATTGACCCGGTGAGCCACAAGCCAAAAAATGGTATTCTTCTCAATGACGGTCACTTGAACATCACAAACAATTTGAGTCACATGGCTCAATGGGAGAGTGCCAGACTCGAAGCTGAAGCCAGATTGATGAAACAATCTAAGATTTGCTCTAAGAGCGTGAGCACGCTTCCAATCGAATTAAACTCAAATATATGTTCAATCACCTCAACAGTTGGGCCATCTTCTAAGTACCTTGATATACATAAGAAGATTGTACACGAAGAATGTAATGATATACATAAGAAGATTGCGCACGAAGAATGTAATGAAGTTTGGGAATACAAAACTAATGAAAGTGAAATGGAGAAGTTCAATGACTTGACCATACTGTCTATGGATAACACATGGATGACTCAACCGTTACAAGCAAACAACAACAATGATGAGCATGCATCAAATTGTGATTTCTTGGAGCATTTTACTGATCTTTTGTTATGTGGTTCAAACTTCAATGATCGTTGTGGTCATACAAAAGGTGACAATTCAGATTGGTCTTATATGTTGTGAAAAGTTGATGCAGCCTATTGAAAATATCAGAGATCCTTATGATGAAGCCAAGATTTATCAAGGATAACATGTACCATCTAATTCTCCTATGTTTTAGAAAAACAACTTTCAATGATTGTGTTAATTTTCTTTTTCTAATTCTATAAGGTTGTAAAACGGTCGCAAATATCTATCTGAATAAATAGGTACCTTTGCATCATTTATTATATTTGTTGTAATATTATAAATTTTATATTAATATCATAATTGTAATAATACCTGGTAACTATATAATCTTATTAATTTTGACACTTTTATAAGTCAGATCAAATTATCATAGCTAATCTTTGAATAAATCGCTTAATAATTCGATTGTTTTTAACAACAATTATTTTTACTCGTAAACATCAAATAATCTTGTAGTTACAAGAATTTAAACTAAATAAATGTTACAAGGCCGTGCTTAGTGATTCAATTATCAATCATATTAAATTCTATGATTTAGTACTACCTAAATCAAACTAAAGGTTATATATCTAAATGTGTTATGGATTCATATCCCAACCATAAACTGCAGTTTACAATAAGTCGTAATTTCCAATATATATCTGTTAACGAATTTGCTTTATTTGTTATACTTTTCCAATATATATATAACTATAATTTTGCATATATTGATTGTACACCATTAGTGTGTATCAGTGTACACCATCAATGTCTATCAATGGTTGGGATTCGAACCCCGCTATTAACCATTTTAAGTTGATTAGCTTTAGTTTTTATGTAAATTTTTTATCATATTAATTATTACAATATGAAACAACAACTACTACCAACTTTAAAAACTATTTAAATTTTTGCTATTTTTTTTTTGCCTATTTTATACATGTAAATATTACGGGTATTCATTAACTCCAGCGAGACGGCAGACCGACTGTAACTCCGGCAACGGTGACTTGCAAGCTTCATTCGACTACCAAGCCCTGATTCATTCAAATATTAAGCTTTCAAGTTTCAAAGTTGGTTTCGAATTTTTTTTTATATTTGTTTGTTTATAAATGAAGATTCAAAACCTAGATTTTATTTTAGTGATTTTGGTGTTTTCATTATTGTTATTTTGTTTTTTTTTGTTAGTTAATTTATTTGGTGATTTTGGTATTTAGAAATCTAGAATCTAGATTGTGTTCAAGCCTTGATTAGAACTTCAAACTCTAGATTTTAATAGTTTCATTCTTCTTAGTTAATTTGTTTTTAGTGATTTTGGTATCTAGATTTTGTTCCAACCCTAAGTTTTGTGTTTATTAGTCATTATATAAATCTCCAACTACAAGAACAAGTTTGCTATTTTCATTGTGGTTTCTCCGTATCAGTCTTAGTGGTTATCATTTAATTTCGTTGTAGTTTTGATTTCACATTAACTTGATTCAGCCATCTTCAAGTAAAGTACTCATTCAAGTTGATTAGTTATTCATATTGATTTATGCAATATTAATTGTTAACTTTGATATATATGTACATTATCGGAGAAGAGCTCGAGACTGAAGGCACAACATCCTAACATGTCTCGTAGAGCATACATAGTGGATTTCTTATTTTTATCCATATAATTACACTAAAAATCATTATTTTTTCTCTCTCATTTTCAATTAAATAATACTTTTATACCATTATCATTACTTTTTTTTCTCTCCTCCACTCACAACCACTTTCAAAAATATTAAAAAATTATAAGAATTGAACAGTAATTGTTCAAATATACCAATCAATAATAAAATTTCATCTCTTCTTCACTCACAACCACTCAAAACCATTTCATATAATATAAGAAACACACACACATTTTTTTAAGGATTCCACTGTGAATGCTCTAAGCAAGCCTTTAGTGGAGCTGCCAAAAATTTAAGTTTTATCTATACCGACCCAACATAACCGGACCCGACCCAAATCGAATGACCGACCCAAAGATTTTTATGTTGTTTCATTATAAATCTAATCATAAAAATATAGCGACTCCTGGGAAATAATTCATGGTTCCGCCGCTGATGATAATTGTATTCTTATATTCGTTTAAGTTTATTTCTATGGTAACATATGTAGTTTTTTTTTTCTTTTTAAGTTTGTGATTCTATGAATTATATCTTTATAAACTATAAAACTGTATTTTTATAAACTATTTTGATGGTAAATAGCTTTAGCCCCTCAACTATACTTACTTCAAAATGTATTAACAAAGAAGTACAAATTCAAACTAACTAGGTTTTTCATAGTTGCCACGTTACGGTGAGAAGCTGGCTTGTGTACGTGTTTCTTATAAGATGGCTGAATTGGTGTGTTGTTTAAGTTGTAGTATATTTGAACAATCAATATAAGTGCAGATTCGTTCAAACATATAAAAACTTAAATAATGAACCTAAACAGAGGAACATATTTTATACAACAAATGTACATAATACAAAAGACTCCTACCCATATTGACCCATCATATATGAAAAGATATCAGCTTATAGGCAAAATAAGTAGTCAGTGTTTAATTTCATCCATTTTAAATCTTCTATCTTCACCTTCTTCTGCAAGGAACAATGATGTCACGTGAACCCCAATGCACAAAATTAGATAGGCAACATACAACCCTGCATTATAAAAAGAACGTCTCATAGCTTTTCAAAATCTTTAAGACAACCATACTTTATTTACAAAAATAGTAGTAGAGGAAGCAATAAATAAACACCAGAAAACACATACCTAGATGTTATCGAACGGTAGTAACACACATACTAAGCATTCAAGGGAACATCAAGACCAAAAAAAGACATATATAAAAGGTATATGTACAACATAAAACAACAAGTTAAAGCGGAGGAGAAAGAAGTAAAAAACACATAAACCTTGACTTGACAACAACGAATACCCAGACCGAATGGTAGAGGTAAGCAACTGCAAAGAACCCAAAAAAACACACTCAGTTAGGAGAAGTAATATAATTACAATGCCAAGATTTTTAGACATTCTTCTATATCCCCGACCATGACTAATAATGTTTAATACAATAAATAACCAGCTATAGTCCCTAAATAGAAAAAAAAAAAAAAAAGTAGCTGTAAAAAAGCAAAAATTCCTTACAACCAAAACCTCATAATTATAAAATAAATTAGCCACTAATAAAAACCCTCTAATATGAAAAGCAATCAAACACCAAGAACATCATACAACTCTTCTGAAAAAACAAAAGAAAAGAGAATTCAAGCAGCAGCATCATCACGTAAGACCATTTAGTAACAAATAATTTATCTATAAACTACAAATACTTTAACAAAATATACAACTATTATTTAATAAAAATTGTATGAGTTATTATAATGAGTTGTATATCATATAAATAATATTCTACCTATAAGCAATTAACATGTTTATGTCCAAGAGACGAGCGAAACAAATGTAGACTCAGGCTTGTTTATTAATTTTGCTCTAATATATTTTGTTTAAGGCCCATCAGACCTGTTTAATTAGAGCCCGTTTTAAACTATAAAACTACCATATTTCAAGCATTTTACAAGTTTCTAATGACCCATCTACATCTTTACTAAAAGCATACACCACATATAGTATTGCTTGATAAGGTTTAGGATGGACCACTTTGTGAGCAAAGGAAAAATCCTTCAACTAAGCAGACATTAAAACTCAACAAAACACACGCATGGAAGTACCAAACAATGCGATATAAAGCAATCCCCAAATTCCCTAAGATCGATTCCAATAACTAAAAAATAATAGTCAAAAGCACAGGAGAAATCCTTCATTAGACATGCATTAAACCCCAACAAAAGCACACACCCTGACCAAACAATCCAATTCAAAGTAATCCCCAAATTGACAAATTTAATCGAGAGCTAACATTACTAAACACACTATAGAAAAAAGGCTAAGGTGCAGTCATCAATGCCAAGAAAGGAAGAAGAAGAAGAAGAAGAAAAACCAAAAGCATAGAACAAAGCTTGGAATTAGGCATGCATTAAAGCACAACAGAAGTACACAAGAAGAATACCATATTTCAAGCGGAACACAGACAAAAATAGCTGAGGAGGATGAAAATACACAGCAGAACAATGAGAGGAAATGAGATCAAAGTGGGGCACAGAGATGAAGTACCGATACCCGAGATGAAAAAGCTCACAATGAGGAGCACATAACATGTCAACAGCAAGAAAACCTAAATCTGTGAAGTGAACCTGGCTAATAAATAAACGCGGCATTGTACGTATCGTGTTCCTGGGACTGCCGAACCGCCTAGTTCAAAACCTCAAATGATATCTCTGTTTATTAGTCAAAAAATAACGCACGTGGTTCATACGTCTTCCTGTTCAACCTATGCCTACCAGATAAACATAAACCGCTGACCAAAACTAAAATTACAATGTATGAGCTAGAAACACTTACGAAAGTTGGTCCATGTCATTACCATCTAACAGAAAGATCATGAATTTAGTAAGTGGTTATACCAAATAATGAGAATTTGATAAAATATTTAACCAAATTCATACATTCACATGAATAAGTAAGTGCAAGATGATGAGATTAAGGGGATTTGTATGAAATTAGAACCTGAATCGAGAAATAGCTAAACAATTGTTGCGTTCGCCGGTTCGGTTTCCGACCACCACCTTACAACCTGATTTAAATCATCTTTAGAGCTAATAGTCGACGAAAAAACAACCCAAACAGTCAGAAATACAATCTGAACAAACTTGACTTACCTAATCTGTCATGGTGGATTGAGAATTACCGACCTACATAGATCTAAGACATGCAAGCCTTGATGAATTCATCAGAAGTTCGTCGGAACCCTAGGTTCGGTCACCGGTAGTTCAAGTCATTGGGCAACCATCACCACTGTTGTCATCTAGTTAGGGTGGATGACTAGAGGTCAAGGCCAGCACCACCCCTGTCATCAATTTCTCCCTCTCTTTTGCTCTCCGATTTGAATCTCTCTCCCTCTCACTCAAAATTCTAAAATGAATGTATATGTGTGTGTGGATTGGGAAAGAAGAAGAAAAAAGGTGGGGTGCGTACCGGGAAAGCCACTTGTGTCTAGCTTTGCAGACGATGATAGCTCCGCCCAAGTGAACCAAATTAGAGACAACCATATATTATAATTAGTGTTCATTCCATTCATTTTTAAACATATAGGTAAACTCGTTGCGCTTGTGGATGGAACGAACGAAGGCTCAGACGTGTCATCATAGCCAAATGAATAGGTGTAATATCGATGACAATAAATTACAAAAACATCTGATAACAATACATCATATTGGCACTCCCATCATAGATAAATCAAATCGCACAACAGAGAGAAAACCTTCAAAAGACAGAAGTAGATGTGCCCACAACATAAGAAACAACACTGCAAAACCCTGTAAGGCTCAGAACTGGTTGTCGGGTGCGACTGCAAACCACAGACTGTTGCCAAGCCATAGCAAACAACATCATTTTTGCTCTACAATCACAGCCATCTAATTACCAACAACCAAAGGTCTCAAATGAACAACAATTCATCATCATTGACAAATAGAATCAACATAATGCAACATCCAAAACCAATCAAATAACCAAATCTCAGATGAATTTATGTTCATCGTCATTGACCCAAAGATTTAACAAACATTTATCCAAGATTACTGTATGAAATGGCACCGACCATTCCGAACAGGATGCACTCTGAAAACCCTAAAGGGTAAGGGCGTCAAACATTACAAGAACAACACCAAACGGCGGCGACCACCATCATAAACGACAGTCAAACGATTTTGCCCTTTCTCTCTCTACACTCTCTCCCTCTATATTACAGTTTCTCTCTCTAAAATCCTAAACACAATCGTCCTTTTGAGAGAAGGTTTCCAAAATGGGTTGTAAATCATGTAGCAAAGATGTAAAAGTGATGAAACCTTGTAGACACATGTAAACACAGAATGCAAAAGGACTGTTTGGTGGATGAACATCGTTTGCCAATAGAATCACTCTCACCATGACCTTTAGTGTAAAAACAAACAACTCTGATTCACAAAGTCACTATTCCTTCATTTGCTTTTTAAATAGATAGTAATCAGGATAAAATTTCGAGGTACTGGAATAACTTATAACGATAAAAAAAATACTAAGATCTTACTCATAACAATGCCTATTATCAAACGACATGAAATGCTGATTCCTTCAAATTATCGTCTCGATCATCCACGTAATGAACATCTGGTACAAAAAAACTACATAATGTAGAGTAGACTCCTAAAAGTGGATTAATTATTGCTAAGTGTCCACTAAATGATGATTAAAAAAGTGATTAGGGGGATTATTGAAATCTTAACGGATCAAACAACCATAAGTTCAATTCAGAACCAAATTATAGATGCTTGTCATTCTCGTAGCTAAAAGGCAATGGCACAGACTTGAAAGCTCGATATTTTCCGACGTTGTTTAGATGCTCGTTCTCCAACCTGCATTTTTCATACCATTTTTTCTAATCAATAACAAAGCGTCACAAAAGAGTTCAAGTTTTGTCGCTAATTAAACCGCTACTAGTACTGCTTATCATCAACGAAAATATCCGTCCATGATTTGACGGATGCAGCAAGATTAAAGAAAAAATAAATAAATTGTTTTTGTCTCCGGAAAGTTTACTGATGAAAATAGGAAACTTAATAAAATTTTCTTTTAAAAAAAATTAATTTTTCATTCTTTATCTGGAACTTTACCAACGGATCCCATAGAATTAAAAAAGAATAATTTTAGTTGTCGTCATAGAATCAGACAGAAATGTTGTCGTAAATGCTAACATTTACTTATGTACCGATAATAATTTTGTTTTGTGATAATCCTAACTTTTAGTTTTATTACCTGTGAAAGTCTCAATAGCATAATTATCGTAGATTTACAATCGGTTTGCATCTATTTCCGCTCGATTTCGCTTCTATATTACTTCATTAATTCCTTTCATAATTGTTAGTGTGAGTGAAATCAAGTATAAATTAAATGTAAATCTATGATAATTATGTTACCGGACTATTATAGGTAACAAAAGCGAAAGTGAGAAATGTTACCGGTGTGTAATGCTTTTGATTATTAAAATCCAATTTGTCATATAAAATCCATCAGTAATGTGGTGCAAATCAAATTTATACAAAACCATATTTCTCACGGAGTATACTGGCAAAGTTCTATTGGTATATTTCTTTACCGACGGATTGATTCATCGGTGATACTTGATTGTTTTGTACCGAACACTAACCTGAAAAAGTTCCATATACCACGTCGAATGATCTCCAAACTGGAGATCAAAGCAACTAATGCCGTTCGATGGAGAAACGGAGCTTCATGAAAATCGAACACTGTTTGCATCCAAGCCAATCTTAGTATCACATTCACTACCTACAAAAACAAGTCACAAAAGATAATTAAGTGTCGCTAATATTTTTTGTTCACTAACAGACTAGCATCGCGAATGTTAAATACCATCGCTAAAAAGTAGATCCATCTATGTGGCAAAAGGAGCTTGTCTCTCAACCACGGGTTCTCGGAGTTTCTTCGTAGAAGCCCCCAATCGCAAACCAAATCCCAATATGTGTTGTAAACAGTAGCGACGATTGAAGTGAAAGTAGCGACGAGTTTTAACGTCAATCCTTTCTTTTGAACATAAAATGTTCTTGCGATAACAGCTGCGATTGTCGACAAGTACTTGACCCCGTTTACAGCTTGACTCGAGTCTTCTCCATCAAATAGGCGTCGTAAGCACTGAAAGAACGTAAATGTTAGCATTACTGACGGATTAAAATATGTCAGAAGTGTGACCGTATGATTAGATTGCATGTATGTCGGGTATAATACCTGTAAACATCGAATATAATACGGGATTATAGCGATGGCTAACGAAATGTTGTCGTAAATGCTACTTCCTCGACACTTGATGGAATCCCTCTTCTTGTAGTTTCCCCAACCATAGTAGCATATATAGAACTCCAAATTCCTAAATAATTGAACCTATAAACAAGACAAAAGAAATCAGTAGTTTGCGACAAGCATGAAGCCGTCGCTAATAGTGTAACATCTTGAATCTTACCTGACTAGTTAGCTGATCAGCCAAGAAGAAATCAGGCAGAGTAACCTTATAAAGAGGAACACAAATGCAACGCCAAATACATGTAATCAAAAAGAAGCGATTTGCGCGATAGATGATGTCAAACGGACAGATCGCGATCAAAAGTACAACCTGCAAAGCACAAGTTACTACTAATCAGTACAAGTTTTCCATCAAAGAAGTGATTTAGAGGGCAAAAGAATAATTGCTTACAATGACCAAACAAAGAGGAAGTAGTTCAGTAAGAGTTCTGGATCTTTTAACTTGTTCATCTATGTCCATTTCAAGATTTGAAAGAGCAGCTGCAAGAGTGAGTACCGATAGACCCGAAGCGACGAGAAGTATTTCACGATAACCCAATTCTGTATTCGGTTTGAACCCAAAAATAAAGGCGTAATTCACGCGATAACGCTTCCAAAAGTATATGTTTCCAGCGTACACTAGCAGATGTAACACGAGGTATCCGAACACGCTGTATAAGGGGAACACGTTAGTCATGTATTGATCGCGACCTTTGCTGTTGAGAAGTTTTCTAACATGTATCATTAGGCTTATTGCGACGACAAGTGCTATCGATAATCCAAGGAAGCAACCTGCACCGAGATATGTGTTAGCGAGTTATAATCACGTAAAGTGCTTGTATTAGCTGTGGATGACATTTAGCGACCCCGAAGCAACACACAACTTTGAATAACAAAAGAAATATTGGTCCTAATTCTCGACGGTTGACGTTATAGTGACAATTATAGCAATTTATTCATTGCATTTTTAACTTGTCACATCAATAATATTTTCTTTTTTTAAACTAAAAGACAAAATTGACTTTTGATTTAACGTTTTTAAAAACTTATCCGCACTCTAAAGAAAGTGTATATAAAAGAAAAACTAAGATTTTTTACTCTCTAATAGAAAGGCGTCACAAAAGCTCAAAAGTAGGGACGCTTTTCAGTTCGTGACCAATAGAATGCATTTGTCACTAAAGACAGGTTATTCTTGGTCTCATAAATGTATTAGCGACAGTTTTTACGGCAGGGATATACTAGATTTTTCGCCTAAGTGTAATATTGTCGACAACATACCAGTGAAAAATGTAACTCTATGCCTGTCGGTTTTAGGTTTCTGTCGCAAAGTTTTCAACCCTAGACTGCGATTCCCGTTGCAAAAGTGTTCGATGAAAACAGCTTCAACACTCTCCACGAGCTTAGCGACCTAGGATCACCCGAAACACGACTTATATATTTAGACGAGTATGTTTTAAAACCAGTAATATATTAAGAAACATTAAAACCACATAAAACACTTGTACATAATTCATAAAAGATAATTAATATCAAAGCAATAGGCGTATATACATTATACGGTTTTTGTGGTTCTCAGTATATTGGTGAAGAATCAAAAAGGAATAGATACCTCATTAGATTGGTTCAAGTAAGATTTTTCAACCATCTCTAGATAAGCTTTTGATGCACTTCTAGACGTACACTGTACCGCCAGATTATAAGCGTCAGATTTACAAGCCATGTGATACAAGTAGAATTACCTTCGACAACAAAAAATGGTATACCTTATCATACTTCTTCATGATCTTGGAGAAAGCCAATTGATTCAGAAATCTGTATAAAGACACATTCATAAACAAAAACAGTGAGTTTTGTCGCTAATATCGAACTATCGCTAGAACAACTTGATTGCGACTGAATAGCTCGTCGCAATGCTGGAAAACGGTCACAAAGCCGTAAATACATACGCATAGCTTTTCAGTTGGCGAAGCTTTTGGTAAAACTCGATAAACGCCTGCTTCAACTTTCGTTCTGCATCTCTCGTTTCCTTTTTGTTGAACGACAAGCCCATTTTCGATCTACTCAATGCGGTTTTTAGCGACGCCATAGGGGTTTCCACATTGATCTTTACATGATTCAAGATATCCGAAGAAACCATTTCCTGTTCCCCACACATCTTAGATTCTTGAACCACATCTAATGTAAAACAAAACTCAACATAAGACCGTCACAAAAAAAAACAAAACATTCAAAACATTCACCACTAAAAACAAATATCCTGTCGCCATTTCGTCGCTAATACCTGTGAACCGCGATGAAAACATACGCGATGAGCCACAATAATCCGGATCTGCAACTTTGATTCGAAGCGCGATGAGAGTGTTCATTTGCTTACTCAACTCGTCCGCTTCATTCACCATCTCACCAACCTTCGATCTGTAAAAACTTATCACCTTATTAAACTCCTCATCAAGTCGTTTAAAGAAGGCGCGTTCCGACTCGCCTACATCCTCCGACGACCGGAGGAAAACACTGCGGTAGTCGTCCTCCTGGGACGACTCCTGAATTGCACTCACAAGAATCACCTCATCCCCTTCATCTTCATGGATCGAATGTCGATTCGACAGCCCACCAAAGGCTCGGTTTAGCGACACCTTTCGTTTACGCGACAACCCTTTCGAGGGCAGAGGTTGGCTCGCCTGATACGACGACGTTGATTCTTGTTGCTGAAGTCGTCGGAAAATCAAGATTTCTTTGATGAGAATCTTGAGGTGGTTGTAGTTCATGTATGCTGATTGCCATTCAGGCACCATTTGTGACGCAAATTCTTTACCAAACTTCATCGTTGATTAATAAGAAGATGAATAAGAGATCGTATATATACTGTATGATAGCCATTGATGATTTCTTGAAATAATATTATGTGAATTAGTGTAGAGGATGAAGACAAAGAGTGTTTGATTGAAGCTCGAAGACAAAATGTAAGATCTTATTTAGTAAAACCGCCGTGAAGATTCTATGGAATTCTACAGTTTATCTAATTATAAACATGTTTGATGATTCTATGTTTCGATTATGACAAATGATCGAATACTCAAACGAGGTTAAATAGTTTTAAACATTATCTAATTATAAGTTTGTGGGATTTATTCTGAAAATTGGCTTAGCAATTTTATTGTTTGATAGTATAAAACTGCGCAATTGCGACGGAAATTTACAAACGTATAAAGGGTCTCCAATTTCACAACTGGTTTATTAGTGGACTCACTATGGTCGTAAATTAGAGACTATAATCAATTCGGTTACAAAACGGTCGCAAAAAGACAAAACGGTCGCAAAATTTGCAATGGTTTTGCTTTGATGCGAGCCGGTCGCAAAAGATGGCCGTCGCAAGTCGGTACCAAAACAGGTCAGCCGAGAATCAGTTGCGAAACTGAAAACAGGCCGGCCCCAAATCACTCCAAGATGTGATAAAGTATTTTTTTTTAACGGTTAATTAGATCACTGACGGGCCATTGGCCCATACAATCATCTTCATTACTCCATTACGAATACAATTGCAAGAAGGATATAAAACACATGTAATGTTAATCAAGTTTTATATTGTTAATTAACTCCAATAGTCCAATCTATTTTATGATAAGACAACGAATATTGAAATTATACTTTCTATTATTAAAAATATACATTCAAAGACAAAGGTCTATATTTAAAAATCTTAAAAAAAACATTTGACAAATTAAAAGGTATCTCATTGCCCTAAGGGAGATTTAGTAGAGCACATATTAGCATTTGCATGACATTTTCCTAGAACAATTGTTTTATTAATTACATTCTATTAAGAACTTGATTTTTAACCCACCGCTAGTTGCCGCGGTATCATACGCGACACGACCATATTCGTTTCCAAACTAAATTTACGTCAATACGTAGAGTGACTCGATTATATACTATTAAATGAAAATGTATCATATTCGACCCGACTCTTTTTCAAACAAAAATTATGTCTCAACATAGACTTACAATCGCTCTGGCTCGTTTTCGAACGAAATTTATGACAGAACATAAAGTAAATAAAATGTACTATATTTGACCCGATGTTCTCCTAATAAAACTTATGTCGAAACGCAAACCAACTCAAAAGTGTATATAAAAATAAACATGAAAACGTTTTATATTTGACCAAACTTATTTCTAAATAAATTTACTTCAAAACGTAAACAGTCATAAAGAGTATATAAAGTTAATCAAGGAAACATTTTTATATTTGACCTCAGTCGTTTTTATTACATCCAAACGTAGACGATCTCGAATTAATATTGTACAGGGCTAAACCCGAAACTTTATAAACTTGAGGGGTTCAAAGTGACATTCTACAAAGTTTTTATAATTTAAGTCAAAACACAGACCAATCGAATTTACACCACATAAAAATAAGAACCCAAGAAATTAGATTTTTTTAATTAATAATATACAATGGGTAAAACTAAGGCTTTTGAAACTCACGGGGTCAAAATGACATTTGTCAAAATTTTATAAAAAGCTTAAGGGTTAAAAATGTCAAATCAAAAAATTTGAAGGGTGACTTTGGTATCTTTTTAATGATATAGTAATATATATTTTAAGTAATAAGAAAGTAAGTTTCATATTTTTTAAAGTTATTTGAAAAAGTCTTTGATTTTGTATTTTAAATGATGATTCAGAATATATAAAAATATACGTCATGATAGTTGAGGGACATGTTTTGTCATAAATATAATTAAGAGGAACTATCTATAGGGCCGTCCAAATAGCTCGCGACTCGTATTCGTTCGGAAAAAACTCGAAAAAAGCTCGAAAAAGCTCGCTCGAAATGGCTCGGTTTTAAATTGAACCGAACCAAGCCGACTCGGTATGAAAATGAGCTGAACTCGGCTCGGTTCGTAACGAGCCAAGCCGGCTCGGTTTAGCTCGCTTGTTAGCTCGGCTCGGTATGGCTCGGATTGTTTTACTTGTAATATATATGTTTTTTATGTATATAACATATATCATTGTATTTACTTATTTGTTAAGAATATAATATATTTTTTAACTAATCTTTTTATCAAAATATTAACTATAATGTTTGTTTTGGATTGTTTCATGTGATGTTTATATATTTTTATATATTAGAATAAATTATTCAAACATACTTTTAATTTATTTACTAAAAATATATTACTGATTGTATGTGTGTTACGAGTTTTATTCATTCAATTTAGATAATGATGAAGTTATTTGTATTTTGTTGAAGTTGAACTTAGTTTTTTAAACTAATTCATATTTTGTGAAACTTGTTATAAACCGGTAATGAATTATGTAGTATTTTAAATTTATTTTGCATTTGATTTTTTTAATTGTGTTTATGAAATTAAAACCGAGCCAAAACGAACCGAGCCGAGCTCGAGCTCAGATTTCTAGCTCGATTTTAAAACCGAACCGAGCCGAGTTAGCTCGGTTTAAATTCGAGCCGAGTTCGAGCTTGGCCTGGCTCTGCTTGGTTCGGCTCGTGAACAGCCCTAACTATCTAACACCTTTAATCTAAGCAGGTTAAGCAAAAAAATATAAAAAACACCTCAAGGTTTGAACCCGCGTCACAATGTAATTGCAAAAGATGAGGAGCTCACAAACCACCAAGCTAAGTAAAAACTTGCGTCTTGACTTTGTGTTATATTATATATGTACAAAGTTGATTTATTTAAAAAAATAGAAAAACTACCACAGACCTTACATTTTAAGTAGTAGTATATAATGTCATACAAGTGCTAAAATATGAGGAACAACATGCCTCGTAGTTCTTAGAGAATTAAGCCCTCAAAAATTAAATAGATTATGTGTTGATCGGACAAATAAAAAAACATACCTCATTGTAGTATTATCTACAATATTTTAACGTCCATACACCAAAGTTGTAACTAATGATAAATGATCTTGTTTCCCACCCTATGAAGCTTTGTTCTCACCCTCTTGAAATTTCAAGTTCTCCTATTTGCTAATTTCAAAAAGGAACAGATTAGTAACTAAAAACAAATCTACCAAGAAACAAGATGCGGAACTAGGGCTGCTTGAAAAGCTCATGGCTTATGGTTTGCTCGAAGCTCACCCAAAAAAAAGATCTACCAGGATTCAAGATGCGGAACTAGGGCCACTTAAAAAGCCCGCGGCTTATGGTTCGCTCAAAGCTCACTCGAAAAAAGCTTACTTGAAATCGCCTTGTTTGTAAATTAGCACAGCCACGGATCGTGGCTCGCCAGTTCGCTTATTAGCTGGCAGCTCGTGGCTCGCTAGTTCACTCATTAGCTCGCCTAAAATAAAGCCTAATTTATAATCTATATAAACTATAAACAAAATTATGACATATTATAAACATATGGTCATTTCATATATTATAGTGTTGAAACTAAGTATAAACATATAGTAGTTAATTTATAGTCCTTTAAAATATCGATCTCGTTATATTTTTTCAACGAGTTTAGATAAACGAATATAAAACATGTTATTTCTGTTTTTATATGTATGAACTATGCGTATAAGATAATGAAGTTAATTTTATTAAAAATATAAACAAGAGGGCTTGCGAGTTGGCTCGATCGGCTCGGCTCGTTTAAACAAGTTGAGCTCGAGGCTCGCTTAAACGAGCCGATCCCAAGCTCACATTTTGAGCTCGTGAAGATAAATGAGCCGGCTCGATTCGACTTGGCTTTTAATCAACCCGAGCCCGAACCCACCTAGGCTCGGTTCAGCTCAACTCGTTTAAAGCCTAGGCTGAACCAAAACTCACCAATAAAACTAGTGTGAGTTTAAACATAACAAATGAAGGGCAAATGGTATTTGGGTATAAAAAAATAGTTTATTTAAAATAATCTTAAAGGATTTATTGAATTATTTTCCATATTACAACCAATCAGTTTTTTTAAACAAAATACCCACGGCCAGTTTTATTCTATGACCTAATTTATCGCAAACGCCGTCGTTTAACCTCTCAGTTCGTTAATCGGTCGTTAGTTCCACCCAAATTAACAACAACATCCCCTCTATGCAATTCCGAAATCTAGGGTTCATATTCTCATCTCCCACAAAATTCAACGACAATGTGTAGATCCATACACACACCCACAATCATCATCATCATCACAATAATAATGTTATTATCATTGGCATCAACACCATATGTAAACAGCATGCGGTTCGATTTGGAAACCGGAGCCACAAAATGCATAACCGAGGACATCAAGATCAATGCCATGACTGTCGGGAAATACAGCATCGTTAAGCCCGTTGAAGGGTTTCCGTTGTCAGAAGACGATCGGATCACCGTTAGGGTAAGACATATTCAAGTTATGTATGTATGGTACATTTTAAATTTAGGAAGCTTATATGTGATGGTTTTGTGTATTGTGGGAATATTTGGTGGTTATAGGTGACTTCGCCGCTAGGGAATAATTATCATTATGCGGAGCGTAAGGAATTTGGAAGCTTTGCTTTTACTGCGGGTGAGGCTGGTGATTATATGGCTTGTTTTGGGCGGCGAAACAGTCTCCGGAGAAGTCTTTGTCGATTGATTTTGAGTGGAAGTCGGGTCTGGCGGCGAAAGATTGGTCTAAGGTGGCGAAAAAGGGACAAGTTGAAGTAAGTTTTTTTGTAATCATTGATAATTTCATATCGTATGAATCATGTTTGCGGTTTGGTGCTTTTTTGAGTGAGTCCTACATAAATAGGGCATCTGATAGGGTTTCCAGGTCCCAAACCCTGAAATCAAATGATTTCCAGAAGCTCGACTAGAAGTGGTAGGGTGCCTATTGATGCATAGTCGAGCTTCTGTAAATCATTTAGTTAGTTGCAGGTTTAAGGACCTCGAAACCTCATTTTTAAACATGAGACAAGAATGCCCCATTTGTGCAAGACTTGTTCCAAAAAGCACTACTGGCAAAAAAAAAAGAAAAAAAGAAAAAAAAATCTCCAGATTAGATTGTATTAGCATGAATTTGTTTTTGACAGATGATGGAACTGGAGTTGAAGAAACTGTATGATTCAGTTATAATGGTTCATGAAGAAATGTTCAATCTGCGCGCGAGGTAAGATTTCGAATTCCATATGTTCAATTTAACGTCTACTGTGTGTTCTTGCGTCTACAAAACAATTGATGATTGTGTTTATGCTTGTGAAAATGTAGGGAGGAAATGATGCAACATCTAATAAGATCGACGAACGCAAAGATGGCAACTTTTAGTTTTTTCTCCCTTGTAATTTGCTTATCAGTGGCTGCTCTGCAGCTATGGCATTTGAAAGCATTTTTTCAGAGAAAGAAACTCATTTGATTCTCCTTTAACAATCTTTGTAACTTTTGTTTGTTTTACATAGAAGATTTATTGGATATTTATTCTTCTATAATGTTTAGTTTCAGAGTTTTTAGTTTTTTATGAACATGATGCATTTCAGTATTCAAAGATTAGAGCATTTGAAATATAATAGGATGATTGATGATTCATGAACATAGATGATGTAGACTGAAGTTTGTTTTCACAAATTAATATACGAAATAGACGAATTAACATGAACAAAAGTTTTTGCTTATTTAATTAAACAAACGAATATAAGCACACAGCATGTTCCTTCATTTACGCTTGTTCATGCATGTTTGTTTACATATACATTTAAATTCATTATTTGGTACTAACAATTGATCAATCATGAATCGGTCGATTAACCTAATCAAGTTTTAGAACTAATTGTTGGGTGATAGATTAATCAGGGCATCACTTGACAATTTAGCTTTTGGCCTTATGTATTTGGACTTCACTTTTGATATTGTTGCTTATTTTTGAAATGATTATTGCAGAATTATGTGATAATGATTGCATTTAATTTGATATTGTTTACTTTTAATTGATTTTTTGTTTAAGTTTGTTTATGTTCATGAACCATCTGTTTAGAATATTAACAAAATCAAACAAACAAGACACATTCATTTTCCTAACTAAGAGATGAATACGAACAATAAAATATGTTCATTTCACTGTTCTTGTTCGTTCACTTGTTGGGTTAGAGTTAAACGAACAAGCCTCGTACGTTACACGCCTAGTTGCATCATTTACGAAACAACAGAAAGAAAAGTGTTTCATAATGACCATTTGTGCAATTAACTTGCAACTTCTAACATCTTCAATTCACAATGTTCAGTAACAAAGTATGCCAACAATATCTATCTACAATAACCACCCTATATAATATCCAACAAAAGAAAGTTAAAAAACTAAAAGAATATCCCTTTTAAAAGGTTTCCAACAACCTAAGTATACAGACAGTTACATGAAAACCTAAGACTATAACCGTTGCTATCGTTTCAAAATCCAAAACTCAAAACCCGGTTTTCCATCAACACCCACCTGAAGAAACCGATAAACTGGCATCATGAACCGCCTGCTCGTTTTCATTATCCGGGAAAACCTCGGTCTGCAAATTCGGTGCTATGTTTTTGACATGTAACCAAGTGAGCTGCCAAAAACTATCAGAACCAACAGCATCACTTGGAACAAGAATCCCACCAGATTTCATCACAAGCAGAATGTTCTTAAGAAGTTCCATAACCGTTTCATGAATTTTATCGCTCTTTTTCCCTCTTATTTTCACCTTCATAAATCTCTCCATATAACTTAAAACTCCTAGCCATACTTTACAAAATGACACTAGCCGAGAAAGACACGATAAAGAATATAAAAACGTATTGGATAAAAGCTTTAACGATAGAATAAGGGTACCTTCCATGTTTCGGTGCTCTTTAAGAGACTTTTCTTGCACGATGTCTAGTAAATCACTAACCAATGAAAAAACCACCAAATCAAAACACTGTGACCACACCTCGTCTTGTAAATGAATCCCGCGTGAACCGGTCAAGCAACTCTGCAGCATCAAAATGGCATGGTTCCTGACTTCTTCACGTGGGTCCAGGCACGCTTTCCTTAGCCCTTGAGCCAACCTGAGCCACATCTCACCTATGTCTTGATACAGTTTAAAGGCGGCTTCAGCTTCTTCCCCAACCGCCTCCATGGTCTCATGGGACCACCTCACCAAGCAAGCTGCTGAGCCCGCCATTAAATCCAATGCCTTAATGGACCTCTTCACGTCTCCTACTCGAGACTCTGCAAACTGCTGTGCTGCATTGACACATAGGACAAAGTTTGCTGGTAACAAATGGGTCCCGTCAAACATGATGAATTCTAATGTCTCGAATCCGGGCTCGGAAGCTTCTGGATGCCGGGCCGTGATGGAAAGAAGAGAAGTGATGATACGCCACCCCAGGTGAGATTTTAGTTTCCTTGCATTAGCCATTACGAGCCGCATAATTTCTTGTGTGATGTGTTCACAATAAGCATCTGCCACCCGTGCATCAAGTTTTAATATTAACTGAAGAGATTTAAGAAGCTCATCAGTTAGGTTTTCTTATAAGGAAGAAGCCGTTGACAAATCCGAATAAGCCCAAAAACCGCTTTTTCAACTAAAGTACTAGGCATCACTGCTGACTGAACAATACTGGTTATGTACTCATAAACACCTTGCCATAAAAGCATAATTCTATCACGGTTATTAAGTGTGACCGTAATCAACAACTCAAGACAAAATACCGCACCTTCCTCATCAGATTGACCAGCAGCTAAAATCAAGGCCCGGGCCAGATTCGAAAGAGACTCGGATTGGAGAAATGTGCTCTCTGTAAATATGGTATTCACATAACAACTTTTAACAGTTTCCACAGCATGCTTATGAGCTTCAAGCTGTTCTTGAGACGGTTGAGGAGCAGGTTTTTCAGTATCATAGTAAAGAAACTCACTGAATCGGCCCATTAGGCCTGACAACTGTCGAGAATGGGCCGAAGCTAGCATCATGGGTGCTGGCGGGGAGAGCAAAACGAATTTTTCCGAGTCCAATTCTGAAATTTGTTCTATGTTATCAGCTGCATCAGTAGCTAAATGGGCTGGAAGAAGACCTAATTTGTGTAATTTTAAAATGCAATCCACAGTGTTTCCCCAACCCGAACGTATATAATCACCATACATATTTGCTATTGTGAAAACAGCTATAGTTGACTTTCTAGCTTTAGTGTTGTTACCGAAAGCAAGAACAGATTCTTCAACAGGCATGGGAACCAAAAGGGCTGTAAATTTAGAGAGAGAAACAAGCAAACCGTCTAAAACATCATCAAGATGATAGCAACTTGCAAACTTGGCAACATTTAAGAATCCATTTATACATGTCTGTAACACATCTTCTTGCTCTATATGATCCAAAACCACTGATAAAGCAGCAACAGTCGGGCCTGATAAAATAGTAAACATTTCGTAGTTAATTAGCTCTTGAGAATTGCAAACGATGTATGGAACGGTTTGTCTGGATCTGTGAATTAGGCCTGCCCAGTTATCATGGATCATGGCTGGGAAATCAGATCCTTGTACAGGAGCCATTCGGATCTCGTTCTCACAAATCGAGTGGTAAAGTTCAGAAAGATACTCGCGGGGGAGATCATTTCCACCATTGATCCGGCGGTTGTTACGGATAAAATCTTCTTCGGTCATCTTTTTTTTGACCTGTAAATTGTGCTGATCTGTATTGAGTAATATTAAAGAATAAGATAACAGGAGTGCAGCATCTTTATTGGCTAAAATATCTGGTGATTGTTGATAATATCTTTCAGAAAACGCCTCAACGACTCTTTGAATCTTCTGGGCTTCCCCAGGTAATCTAAAAGTTTCCAAGAAAACACGCAAAGCAGTGTCGAGATTCATTTCTTGAAAATCAAACGTTTTAGCAAATTCTTGAAGAACATCAACACAGAATGGATCATGATTCCCTAAATAATCACCAACAAGATTCTTATCCAACCCAATTGTGTACCTTAAAAAACTTGCTACACTTATAGGATCAAGTGGATCAGGTAAAATATGCATTCCTTGAAGAAACTGAAGACTTTTTTTAGGATCTCTATTGAAATGATCAGCCCCAACCATTAACTTTTTCTTCATGTGTTTCATTTTACGAATATATGGTACCCAATAATCAGGACTCTCATAATTCTCACATTTCACCTTCCAGAAGGGTTCATGATGTTCAAGATCTGACATGGCATTATCTAATACTGCTACTTCATCTCCTATGCTTTCAGACATACCATTAATCATGGAAACTAATCCTTCTAGAGCAAGAACATTTATAGCAGATAACGGGCTGTTGACTGGAAATGCACTTTTTGATAACAAGTTAACAAGGTCTTCAAAGATATTGCTACAAGATATGTAACAATCGTAATTGGCATACATTTCATGAATAAAAGCCGGCTGCCTGCAAAGATCAAAGATAGCTTCCATGGCAACTTCCTGTTGCTGATATTTAGCTCCATGTTTGTTTTGTGCAATCCTCATAAGCACAGATGAAAAAAATGCTTCCAACTGTAGTTTAAGCTTCTCTCTTAGAAAATGATATAAATTCAAAGCAATGCTGCACACAGTAGAAAGAATCAGTGGACTTGGAGACAAACCAAACTGCATTAAGCTATGAAATAGATCATTTTCCACCAAAGATAGTAACTCAGGATGCTGGTCAAAACAAGCCCCACCTAACTCAATGGCTGAGTTAATTAAACCCAAGGAGAATAACGGAACATCTTCATCATATGATAAGGAACTAGATCTGGGACCCACTCCCACATTAGTAGCGTTCAGAAGAGAACAAAGAAATTGGAGTATTTCAACCATGCATGGAACCCCATAGGCCTCTGTTGTAAAGTCGTTAGTTTGACCAACCTCCCCTTTAGTATCTCTGGATAGATTGGTAGAGCCAACAACAGAATTTACTCTGTCTTCAATTGTTGAACGAGTATAACCATTTTCCTTTCGTTTACTGCCAACCTGGAAGAGAATAGTAAATATATTTCACTTTTTCCAAATAATCATAAAATGAGAATTATCGATGGCTGATCATATTTTATTACCTGAGTCAAACGTTGTTCCTTATGCCCAACATCATGCAGATGTGAAAAAATACATCTGACCAACTCATGCATTGTCTGTCGAGCTATTCTCTGCAAAAGTTCACTTTCTGAGCTTGCTTGATGAACTATTTGGAAACACGTGTTCACCATGTCACATACATGCTGGTTACTTAACTTAACAGATGCCTTGCTCTTCAAGCAAGCTAGAAGAACTTGAAGTATCTTAACTAATACTACCTCCTCAGATGCAGGATCGGTTACTTCAAACCGACAGCTTGTCACAGCATCGACAATTAGATGTAATGCTTCGGCTACATTAACGGTATTAAGATCAAGTATTTCTAGGGTTACAAATTTGTATATTGAAGTTAAAGCAACACCAGTAATTGGTGCACCAGCTTCATCAGACTGAATTACATCTAAAAAAGGCTGTAGATACAAACTGGATTGATGGTGTGCCATTGGTTTTGCCATAAGAAAACCTTGCTTCGCATTTCTTTGAAAGATTTGATTAAGGAGTGATCTAATTGATATTCATCTTCCATATATTGAACTCCCCACCTCACATTTCTTCTCATGACAGATAAAACAGCACCAATTTCTGAATTTACTATAAATGCTGAAGAAAATTTTCGAGGCCTGCACGAAGCATCTATAGCTTCTTGAGCAATTTTGGGCTGTTGGCTTGAGCACACCATATTATCAAGAACTTAAATGTTGTTGATGAAGCTTAGGGCTTACATCCGACTCGTTATGGCAATGAAGAAAATTTAATTTTGGGAGATAATAACCACCTTCAAGGTAAGATATGCACAATTAGGAACAAAACATTAAATGTGGACAACTGAAATTAGAAATTGAACAGAGAATTAAAAAAGCCCACATGTACATATAACGTATTGACACAAGAGCTTTGCCGGGTGAATTGTGATGTACTGTTTGTATAATATCATTTCTGATCCTCTGCATACGGGTTTTCTTTATTCTTTATTTGTTTACTTCCAAACTCTGAGTTCAGATTTCTTTGTTATTTATCTGCTTATATATTCTGCTTGGGTTGGACATAAAACAAAGTTAAAGTTTGTTTGACCCTTGTTAACATACCATCTAGCAAAGTGGAAGAAATGTTAACCCATTTACAATAAAATTGACCTCTCTAACCCCTGATGTTTAAAGATTGGGTGGTAACTGGATGAACAAGGTTAACAAACAGGTCAAACAAGATGATAGTTTTCAATTATAATCTTCGGTCAGGTCATAGTTTGGGCGTCCTATCAACGACCCAATCTACTCACACTTTTATTGCTGCATACTTATCTATGTACATTTTATGTTCTCATGATGTATTTGTTTGTCAAAACCCTTATTTTTCAGTAGAAAAAAAATGTGTCAACCTAGTCTGACCAACTCCTTTGAGCAATGACCTATACTCGCCCAATTACAGAAAACACGCGTCAGACCCACCGCCACTATCCAGACCTATATGCCATTGCGAACGATGAAAATTATTCAACCTAATATAATGTATAAAATTTCTGAAAGCTCAAATTTCATACACTACCACAGTTATCCAGACCTAATCGCTTATGGTCTTCTTTCTTTCGTAAACTTGAGTGTTCTACTTCACAATGCACGTACATTACCAACTAAAGCTTCATATCACTGCAATAGTGCAATTCAATTTGAAAGCATGTGACACCTAAACTTTTTAAAAATCATCAACACCACTCATAATTTCCGGTACCTAATCAGCACAATCAATCACTTAACTAATCAGCACAAATCAACCTCAAACAAATCAGACTAAACACCTCAATTCCATTACAAATCAGTTCACACAAAAGCATCCAACTCATAAAATCCCCCTCATTTAACTTAACTAGCCACTTCATCCTTGCAAATTTGCCATTAACATTACAATAAGTCAACAAACATCCATCATTACAGATCCCACACCATCACTGTTCACCGAATCGTATGAACAGAGCAGAATTCATCAACTGTGATATGATTTATGAAATGCATAAGTGACAAACGTAGATCGGAGAAGATGTGAGATGATTTACCGCTTTTAGCTTCCTCAGGGCACGATGATATGCATCCGACGCCGGCGGGGACCTCGCCGGATTGCAAGGTAACGGAATTCAGAATTCCGATCCCCGTTTTGGTTTGATTTGGGGATTATTTGACATTTACAGAAATCAACAGATGTGGTTGCAGAGATCGGGGCGTCTTCGTACAGGGTTTGATTTTGTTGTTCTTCTTGCAAATCTCAAATTTTCAAAAGGAAGAGGTTATTGAACAAAGGTATTTTCTAGAAGCTTTAGAAAACACAACGACTTTAAAAAGGTAAAAAAAAAATTATATAATTGAATTGCAAAAAAGTATTTAAAATCTCTGTTCTTCTCGCATTACTCTTTCAGAAAATAAATAAATAAAAAATAAAAAAATTTTGATACGTTATTTTGTCTTTCATAATGACATAATGACACAATAAAAAACGTTAATTTTTTTATTTTTTTTGTTTTTCGTTTATTTTTTTCTTAGTGATACGGCTAGGGGAACAAAAACTCGGAATTACTTTTTTGAAATTCAATTTAGATTGTGAGATGTAATTTTTATTGTGATTATTTTTTACTCATTGTGTCTTCTCATATTTTATAACAAAAATACACTTTGTATTTGAACCTTTTTCTTTTCAAAAAACCATTTACAAAATAATAACATTAAACACTCTCATAATTCATCAATAAAAATATTTTAAATTTTTCTTTGAACCGGCGACTTACATGTCTTCTAATTTTACTTTTGAATCTATATTATTATTTGTGTATTATTGGATTTAGAAATATATTAATTGAAAAGGTGTCACACAGCCTCTCTTTAGAAATATATTAGTTGAAAAGGTGTTAAATATGAATTTCTACTATAAGAATGTTAAAGAATGTTCACAAAACTTTTAAACGATAACGTTATAACAAACTTTCAGTGTGATTGAAATATAATAAGAAGAAATCATTGAGGCAAGTGCTAACAATCACACATATAGTTATGACTTACATGACAACACTATTGTTTATTAACTTTTAAATTATTTATTTAGTTTCTTCTCCCTTAAATAAAACCTTATTTTAATAATCCTTAAGAGATAAATCTATAAAGCCATAAATAAACATAAGTCATCAAGTATCCTAAAACATTATTCACGAGAAGAATGGATTGCACAACGACTTCACAAGGAGAATCGTTTTGCCTAATAAGATAGCGTAGTCATTTGCGTTATTAGCAAAATGACAAAGTTGGATGCTTGATTTAGGGAGAATGAGAATGGTATGATTGTCATTTTAAATTTCAACTTTAATTAAGCTTTTAAATTTTAAAGATAATGCAAGGGATTCACAATCGAACACCAGAGAGTCGTGATACACTTTTCAATTTGAATAATTCGGTGGTTCAATCCTAATCTTTCAACCTAATAACACTTATAATTGATCAAGAACAAGTATGTTAATTTCTTTTGATTTCATAGACCAGACCAAAAAGAAGATCATGTATTCTAGAAAATGGGGGTTGGCAGATAATTATACCTTAAAGCTTGACCTTGGACCTCGCTCTCAAGGGTGTTGCCCCCAAGTCTCTACCGGGAGTGTTGTCACATTGGAACCTTATCGGTTATGGGTTTTACCACTAAAAACCAATGAGGTACTAAATAATGAAAATCATAATGATTTGAATAAGTATGCACTTTACATCTTTTGATTTGTTTAATGTATATTATAATAACTTTGGTTAACTCAATTCAATTTAATTAGTATATCTAACAGAAAATGGATTTTACATAATCATAACTACAATGATTCACACTAATAATCCGAAAAATGACATTTCATACTTTTGCTTTTATTGTTAAACAATCTCGCTCGTGTAATAGTCATATATTACATTTTTCTTACATTTAATTTCCATTTGATTTTGCTTGTAAGGAATGTATGTTTCTCTTTTTGCCCATAGTCGTCATTTAGAGTGAAAGCGAATGAAATCAAGTGTAAATATATGATCGATGATTGTACGAGTGCGATTGCACTTAACAACGAAACAAAAAGTTAAAAGTGTCATTGGTTATAATACACTATGAATTGTCGTTGGATAATAGTTTAAAACTTGAATTATCAAAATCCAATTTGCCTGCTTTAATAGTGACATTATCACGTACTCCCTAGTCCCTACAACTTTTAGTATATGAAATGAATAGTATAATTATCGTTTTACTATGTATTTTAGGGTGTTTTTGCTTCATGGAAGTCAATATAAAAGAAAGAAATTGAAATCTGAATTCCCTTTTTTCATATTTTTGGTTTCTAGGATTTGTTGAGTTAGAATCTGAATTATATTCTTAGTGTATTTATTTACTTAAATTTCATCATGTTTTTCAAAATCGAAAAAAAATATAACCAACGAAATTTAAATCTCCTACTACTCAGCATAACAACTCGAACACCCCGCCACCGCCCCCACCCAGCCACCATCATCACAATCGTAAGTGGTGGTGATGAAACTGATATATGCACTCAATAATATAGCTTCACATGCTAATATGTTGTCGAAATCCAAATCGTTTCAAACATAATCTCTGTAATAGTGTTAAGTTTCTCATGTACTGCTAGTCACATATTTGTATTTTGATATAATGAATTCATATAACAATAAAAGGTATCAATTCCCAACTCCTGATTGCAATCGTCTTATGACGGTTGAATATTGAGCATTTGAAGTCATAGATTCATGTGACGGGCTATAAGAAACATATTACAATTATTTAATAGATAGAGATATTTGGTAGATTTAAAGACGACGAAGTTAAAAAACATCATAAAAAACTCAAGATTGACTTCTTTGGCATCTAAACTAAACATTTATTTGTTTAGGCAGAAAAAGCTTCATTTAAGTAACTTTAGATTAAAACTTTTAGTGATATTTTTTTTTAATACCAGTCTTTCTATTTTAACAACATATGCAAAACCTTGTGTGGTTCCTCCATGGGAGAGTGAAATTGAATGACAACATACCTTTAAAAGGTAGAGCATATAATAGCAAAAAAGATGAACAAACATATATAATAGCAGATATGCAATATATAATAAGGGAGAAGAGGAAAGTGCATTTCAGATGTGGAGTATGTAATCACATTGGATAAGAGGAATCAAAGAAAGCAACCAACGAAGGGTTTTACTTATTTACGTAAGTCGACCTAAGTTTGGTTTTAAAAAAATTATTTTCACGTAGCTGTTTTTGAACCAATATACATGTGGATGCTAGGTGTTTTTCCTTGTAGGGTTTTAATAAAATTCAAGTCTATTTCACATCAAAACCACGTTATAAAAAATAAACAAAGTTAGTTCTCCGTTAAAAGAATGTGATTATTGTTATCATAAAGGTAAAAGTAAAAAAAGTAAAAGTTAAAAGAATATATTCATCAAATCTTTAACATAAATAATAATAATTATTTTTTTTTAACGGCAAATGTACGACCCTGCTTCGGAGGATACGTGTTATCTTAATCGGGTCCACCTATCCGTAATCTAGCCGGGACCGCAACCCCAACCCCATCAGAAGAAAACTCATTGCTAAAAAAACCTACTGGCTCAACTCTAAGCATTTTACTCAGAGTAAGACTTGAACTTATAACCTTTTATTATTTACATGTCATGTATCCCAACCTAACCGGTTGGAATTGATATATAATAATTATTTAGTTCGTACTTTTCTTCGTTCCAAAAGCAACGGCGACGCGATATCATCAACTGAAAAACTCCGTTGTTGACCCATCTC
This sequence comes from Flaveria sonorensis, assembly GCA_025506505.1. Taxonomy (NCBI): domain Eukaryota; kingdom Viridiplantae; phylum Streptophyta; class Magnoliopsida; order Asterales; family Asteraceae; genus Flaveria; species Flaveria sonorensis. Next base: position 9,730,460 of record CM046438.1, read on the forward strand.
TCTCTTTTGCTCAATTACTCCTAATCAAAGTGACTAAAACCTAATCATCGGTACGTTTTTCTTTATAATATGACCTGATTATCGTCTTTATGAACTGTGATTTATTGCTTTTGACCTAAGTTTGAGGAGGATCCTTAATTTGTCGGTGATTGAGGGTTTTTAGTGGATTCGTCACCGCATCAGTCAATTTCTGATAAATTTAGGCGAACTTGTTTAGAATATTATGATTCGGTGGAAGATCCTTGAGTAATTGAGCAAAAGGTTTATTTGAATTGACTGTCAATCCTTGAGTAAACTTTGTAGCCAAGTTACTACACAACTGTTTCTGCAATCGGTCTTTTTGATTTGGAGGATGATCTTGATACAACATGATATGATATTATTGGTATATAGCATGTATGTTTTGTATGATGTTTAACCTTTGTTAGTAAAGAGGGAGTAATAAACTTTACTCTTGTGGTGTTCGTTAGTAATTACGAAATGATGTAATTTGGAAGCTATTGCCTGTTGGTATATATCATGTATGTTGTGTATGATGTTTAACCTTTGAGTTTATAGATCTAGTTATGTGGACCAACTAGGCAACTAGGTAACCTTGTGGTATGATCATGAAAACTTTGTGGTTTAAGTTATGATGCAAGAATACTTGAACAATCCTTTATATAGTTTGATTGTAATGGAACTTTTAATTATTACCATTTTGGCAACACGTCTATTAAGTTTCTTGGTAGTCAAATGCCTGACATTTGATTGTATCATTCACAACCAATCTTGCTTAGATCTTTCAGCTTCACTATCCGCTTTGTATTTTACTTGTTAGAACTTGTTTGCATCCGGTTGGAACTTTGTTTTCTAGCATATGAACTAGTTTAATGCGGTTATTCTATATGTTTATATTTCCTAATCCATTGTTACTATTCATCCTTTGACGCTTCTAAATATGACATTATGTATGTTTCTAACAAAGTGTCTATGGATGAGATTTTAAGTGGGAATGTGAAATGAAATGAGTGTGATGGTGTTTAGACTCATGTTTTACAAAAACTATAGAAGTTGCAAAGAGACAAAAATAATCGGCTGAAGATCAAGATAAGGTAGAAACAATTGGTAAGGAAAAAATATATATAAAAGAATTTTGGGACAAGCGTCATGTGGGTTTAGCCATTATTGCAAATGCTACGAGAGGCGTTGCAACATTATTATTGCTTGTAATGCAACTGCTATCAGAGATCGTTTGTTGGTGGTTATATTGTTTCAACAAGCACAAACATTAACCAAGAAAAAGGTTGAAAAATTTTTCATCTCAAAGAAAATGGCTTAAAAGATCAAGATAAAGCATTTGAAGTGAAACAATATCCAATATTAGATCCCCTACAAATTTGATGGAAACATAACTCGGTTTTAGAGCGAATGTCATGTAAACAAGCATTGACTAGTGAAAGTTGGATCTATAATTTGAAAGAATCTCTCAACAAGAATTTAGCATAAGAGATTTGGGTGAACTTTGGGCATGGAGTTTCTCATATCAAGAAATGGTATTACATCAGCGGAAATAATTGACAAGGTAGGGATAAATAGATGTCAAACCTGTAGTCACTCCGCTAACCACAAACTCCAAAACAGATCAAGATGAAGGACCAGACGATCCATCTTTCTATAGGAAGATGGTTGGTAGGAGGTTCTCTACCTTTTTATTTGTTAGAGATGCACAACTATGACAAGCTATTGGAGGCTCGGTCTTTGGAGTAGTATAAATTACCTCCTAGTATGGCTTCATATCTCATGTATATGTACTGATGTTATTATCCACTACAAGACAGGAATATATATTTACTGATGTTACTATCCACTATAAGACATAAATATTTCCCCAAGCCTTCAACTTCATGGATCCATAGCCTAGTGGTATGAAACTCGCTGAAACCTACCCTCTATTGGTGCCAATTCAGCCCTACTCCTGCCCAGATCATGTTCTTTCTTTTTTATAACCTTGTGGCTGTTCAATTCTGCTATTATGCCAGCGTCCCTGTCCAGATTTGGTACCACTGAATACAGCAGGACCCTAGTCTGCTGAAATTCTCATCAGAAACCTAGTATCCGCGGGCCGCGGCTCTGCTCTCCTGGCAGCACTTCTTTGTTCTTGAAGCACTGTTCATGAATCGATTTCCCAAGGCTGTGTTTTTTATTTTGCATCACATTTGCATCAAGGCACTGTTAAAACGATTTCCAGAGCGTTACTAACACTCTTGATATAAGTCTGACCAGAGCATTTGGACCTTTAGCTGTTCATTACATGAAACCGTAGTTGCCATCCCCTGTTTCTGTTTTGTTCCTTTGCTGTCAGTCCCTGTTGGGTGCAGGCTTCGTATGGATTAAATTGGAGCAGTTGGACTCGGCCAACCCAAGCTCTAAGTGGGCCCAGTTTAGTTAGTTAGTTAAATAAAGGGATTAACCCTAATTGTAGCCTATAAATATATCTCTTTGTACTTGTAATCATTATCACTCAATAAAAAGAAAAACCCTAGTTGCCCCAAGAGGGCGTAGGTTGCACACCACAACTGGACCTCTATAAATCTCTTGTGTGCTTTATTGTTTCTTATGTGTGTTCATGTGTGCTTTGATCCTAACAGTCCCTACCTCCTATCATCACCTATACCACCATCAGATCATCGTCCCTTGTGTTGCATCATTGTTCTCCTGTTTTCCAACTGTTCCTGTTTGAGAAATCCCGGACACTCGTGTTCTTGCTTCTGGAAACCAGAAATCCTAGGCATTTCTAACTTTGATACAGATCAGAGCTATTTACTGTTCCAGATCTGCTTTCATTCCCATCTCAAATTCCCAATCCTTATTCAAATTCATTTTACCTGATTTTGGGATATTCAAAATGTCAGTTCCAGAATTGTAAACCAAAGTGAAGAATAAGCTCATCACGAGTGATAAGTTTAGAAGTTCTGGATTATAATTGTGATATGACTAATTTGTTTTATGGGGAAGATGCACCTAGATCCACGCATTAAAAGTTTTTTGGGCGTGCTTCATCTACTTAGTACTACAGGTGTATCCTCTATTGCTTGGAAGCATGCCCATCGTCCTAGATTATTAATTCAGGTGCCGCCACTAATCATATGGTCAGGAACAAAGATTTCATGCCTGCTCCTAATACCAATATGCTCTATAGAGGTCTTAGGCTTGCTAACAGATCTTTATGTCCAATCATGGGTATGCGATCAATTGTGATTTGCCTACTTGAAACCTTGTTTTCTATTTTCCAATATACCTTGATTTATAGCCAAATTAAAACAAAACATAAGTATCTCACCTTTTGCATCATTGCTTGCATTTTTACATAATTGGGGTTTTAAGCGGTGATGGAGATGTTTCGAGACTCAATGTCTATATTGCTTCTCTACCTTGCACTCTCCTGTAGCACATCTTTGTGATTTTAGTATCATGGAGGTCGATATGTCAGCTAAGGTCATGCTGCCGGGTTGTTCATTTTTTCTGTGAGATGAAATAAGCCCTCGAAAATTGCTTTTTGAATTGGCAGCAGTGGTGGTACTCTTTGGTACTCTTTTGGGTACCCAGAATAGCAAATGGAGCACTCATAGGTTACTTAAAAACTCAGTTCTGATATCATGTAATCAGGATAGGATAGTGAAAAGTGTTTTCTCTAGTATATTGCTATCTAAAGAAGAACACACAAGGGATATATATAGAAGATGGAACACAACCTAAACTAGGCCCTAGGTCCCATTGGGCATTTCGCCGGGCTATTTAAGATAGCATGCCTGTTTATAATCTAAGGGGTCATTTGGTAGCAGTTCGATGTGTTGTAAAGGAATTGGAAATGGAAATGGAATTGGAATAGAATCTTGTTAAAATTGATAAGGTGTTTGGTTGGTTAATTTTTTGAGTGGAATTGAAATGTTAATTTTGAACATTCCATGGGTAAGTGGAAGGAAAGTGAATTCCAATGAATGTGGGACAAATTTCCAATTCCAATTCCTTCTTATGACCAACCAAACAGGATGTTGGATGGAAAAATTTTCAATTCCAATTTTAGGGAATTCTGTGAACCAAATAGGGCCTAATAGCCTCCATAAGCTTCTTTAGTACTATAAGCTGTTACCATACGAATCTCAGTTGGTATAGTTTTTCCTTTTTTGTTTTTTTTAGCAGTTATCATTCACTTATTATTATGTTCATTTTAATGAAATGAAAACAGGGTAAATAAACATAAACTCTTGATGATAGATTTACAAGGAGCGGGATTATTTTTGCCTGGGGGAATGTGCTGAATTTCACTAACCGATTAAAAAAATAAAATAAAACAATAATTGAGCAGATTACATCTAGTCTTGTAGAACTATTTGAGGTGTGGAATAGTACTGAATTTGCAAATAAAACAACACACAGCTTATATTTCTTTGGCAAAAGTTAAATATAGAATACAATTTGTTTGCATCTGATCTGAACATTGAAGCAATAGGCAAAGAAACTTAAAAGTGAGGTGGATCAAATATGACTGTAATTTAATTATTGCAATGTATCTAGTGCCACCTGTCACACTGATATATCTGTTTCCATACAATTGTATTCCTTATCAGCAGTAATCCTAATTGATCTTTTTTTTCAAACAGTTCGTTTTGGGTGCTTTTGGTGTATCTAGACGTCTTTCTACATTATTGACATGGCATCTAGGCGGAACATTAATTATACTCGTCTTGCTGACGATGACGACGATTATATAGGCAATGAACGAAAATATGACCCAAGGTTCGATTACTCACCAGCCAGCTTGGATGAAATTCCATGGAAATCCATTGGGCTTGCACTTTTTCTGCTTGTTCTTGGTTGTGGGCTTCTCATTCTCTCTTTCTTCATCTTCACTGGTCACATGGGCGGAGACAGATCACAAGCATATGGCCTGTTAGGGCTCGGGGCTCTCACCTTCCTCCCAGGTACACCAGTGATATTACTTAAATTCTTTGATGATTTAGAGGCTGTTTGAGATTGTGTTTGGAATCTGATTATTGCGTTATTAAGTCGTAGAGAATGAGTTTCTAGTGTTGGGTATACTGAAAGTGATTTTGATTGTCTGATTATTGTGTTATCGTCATAGATATTGGGATTCTGGTTTTCCGGTGTAGTGGAATTGATTTTGATCGTTTGATTATCGTGTTTTAAAGGCATAGATTATGAGTTTCTAGCGTTTGAGCGTACCGAAACTGATTTTGATTGCCTAATTATTGTGTTTTCAAGTCAGAGATACGAGTTTCTGGTGTTTGGGTAATAATGAAACTGATTTGGTTATCTGATTGTCATTTCAAGTTGTAGATAGTGAGTTTCTAGTGTTTAGGTATAGTGGAAGGGATTGATGATCTAATTAATAGGGGTCAGATAATTACGTAATAGAAGAGTGATTATCTAACCCCTATTATTCAAATGCATCTTCTGCAACAATCTCTATTAAGGTTCACAATCAGTTTTAATTGAAGATTTTGGCTCGTTTCAATGGAGTTTTGATATTTTTTTTAATCTATTTGTATGGCATTTCTGTTTCATATCAATTAACTAAACAGAAGCTTGAATGTTTTGATTTTTTATTTGTTCTTTACATATTTTATTTAACTACTCAGAGTATATATTTTAAAACTGCATCTTGTCAAGTGTAAAATACAAGTATAGCAACAATTTGTGTGATTTATATTTTTAACCTTGGAGCCATTTCTTATTGTCTAGTATTTCTATTCTGACAGGCTTCTATGAGACTCGAATTGCATATTATTCATGGAGGGGTGCACAAGGTTATCGCTATGCAGCCATCCCTGGTTATTAAGAATTACACTTTCTTTCTGGTCTGTTTGGCACTATATTCAGTATGTAGCATACATGCATAGCCTTAATGTTATGTATATTGATATTGTTGTCTTAAAATTTGTGTTCTGGAAATGAACATTTTAAGCATTTAGATTTTTCAGTTTTTAGTTATCTGTTTTGGAAATGAATATATACTTTTCTCCCAGATCGCTTCGTGTGGCATGCAAGCCAAATGCATATTGTTTGTTGAAATGTTACATATTAGTTAATAAATAAAAATAAATTAGGACACTTGTCACCATTCTATACCATCTATTCTATACCATCTAATAATTGGTTTTTCCGCCTCTCTTCCTGTTTAAATAATATGAATATTAAAAAATATTTTTTATGTATTTACTATAAATCTAATAAATATAATATAAATTCTATAATAACTATTCATTGATAACTATTTATTAATAACTAGGTTATAGACCCGTGTAATACACGGGTTGAACAAATAAGCATTTTTTAAAAAAGTAGGCGTATTAACTATAAATCTTTAAATATTTTTTATACACAACACGTGATGTTTGTTTGTAGATCTATCATTTTTATCTAATTAATAGTTTAATTTAATCTTTACTTGTAACTCTGGATAACGCTACATATAATTGACCATGTGAGAATATCGGTTGTCTCAAAACAATCCAACCTTTGACATTGATTGTCATTGCACGCAACACTAAAATTGAAAACTATCTTCTCTACTTCTATGACTCGATTACGAAGTGATATGACTTTTAATCTTGTTCAATTACATAAATCATTTCTCTGATTAGTATTTCTTAGTAACACCTACCAGGAACACCTACCTACCTTTAGTACTAAACGATGATTTGGAAGACCTGAAATTTTTAAGCAATTTAGAACATCAGGTTAGCACATGTTTTATTGTAAAGTATAATTCAAAATATCTGTTTTGACAAAGTTGTAGCATTTTGTCACCATTGTGTTATTATTAAAACAAACCTTTTGTGCACTTTTGACATTTGTATGTAGAAGGATTTTAAGCTAATATTGGTTTATGTACAAACAAACACTCCTACATATTTGAAAATTTTTAAAAGTTTTTGATTTTATTTATAACATGCCTTGAAATTTCGTACCCTACATTGGAAAATAAAAACAAAGTAAAAATCATTTGGATCATTGAAACTTGGTTTACATAGGCTGATGATACATAATTTTATGGTATAGTCATATTTGAGAACGTCAAGATCTTCAAAAACATATTCATTTGGATTTCATCACTATGTTTTGTTAAATGATATAGAAAAATAGTCATGGAATGAAGTATTAATACACAAATCAAAGTGTATAATGATGGAAGGTTATAATGACACTGTTAATATATATTTGACTAAATTATAAATATTGAAGTTTTTTTATTATTTATTAAAACTTACAATTACAATCAAAAGTTAATCATAAATTTGAGTAATATATAAAAATTTATGTTTTCTTTTATTTATTATGATATTTAGGAAGGTATAAATTTTTGAAATTTGAAATTAAAATTATTAAATATAGATGGTATAGACTTAAACATAGAAAGTATTAATTAGTTTGTTATGAGCGGAAAAATAAAAGATAAGGAGGGCTAAGAAGATGCCACATGTACAAAATCATTTTGATTTATTAAAAGTAGTACTATCCACAATTAAGTTAATTGTAATTAAAAGCTTAAATATGATAACCAAATCCTATTCTTTGGTTACCTAAATAAAAATAGCATTAATTAAATAAACTTAATATAAATTAATTATTAATTTTTATTTACTTTTTTACTTAAAAGTTTCAATTTAATAATTAAAATATAATCAAGTGTAAAATCACGTTTGTTAATATATTAAGGAAGAAAAAAAAAGAGTAATGATAATAAATGTTTTTTTTTTCTAAATTTCTAAATATGTTAACTTTAAATTTTCAAATATGTGTAATGCATAAGTTTTTTCAATTCGTATAATACATAATGTTTAAGACTTAACTTTTTTTATTGTTAACTATATAACAGTAAATCTATTCAACCCGTGTATTACATGGGATTGTACCTACTATATTATATATTATATATACTATTAAAAAGCTACGTCGGTGCTATAGTAGCCACCGTACAAGCCGTTCAAGACAATGTACAACCGTTTAATTCACACATTTGTTGATCTACGTGACGTCAATCAGCCGCACCGACCACCTACCATTTTGTGGTGGTGTTTCTTTGAAGAAGAAGAAGAGTTTAGGGTTGTGGTTATGGAGAAAAATGAGGGTTGTTAATAGATTTAAGTACCATGAACTCTTCTTTTTTTTACCATCATTTAAGTATCATATACTTTTTAAGATTTCATGGGGAATCTTTTGAGTTAAATATTTTAAATAATTTGAAAATATAAAAACGTGAATGCTTACTAATTACTTTGTAAAAATGGTATATATGTTTTTCTACAAACTATCAATCGGTATATCACGTAGTTTATAACATGTCTAACCAAACTAACTTTTATGAGAGACAATTATCTATGCTACTAGATAACTAGGCCATAGGCATATTATCAATTTATCATAGTAGTAATCTTAAGATATAGATTGTGAGATTCACGAGATGGAGAGCGTATACGCATGTTGTGAGCCCCAAACCACCCGGTTTCAAAGAGGCGACTTTTTCTCTAATTTTTTAGGTGTTCTTTCTTTTCATATTTTTTTAGAACTCTTTTATTTTTTTTCCTTTTCATTGTTGACGTCTTTTAATTTGTCTTACATTTATTATGGTAGAGTTATCTTGAGAACCGGTCTTTTTTGTGAGAACCCTAGAAACCAATATGAGCCACACATGCAAGTCACGTGTCAATTCTACATTTTTTTTAAAACGTTCATAAATTTTTTTCATGACATATTTTTTCAAAAAAATTTCACCATTAATTTTAATATTTTTTATCTTTCCAACGCGTATCATATTTGTTGCTTTAGATTCATCACATAGAGGCTAGTTGAAGAAGAAGCAGTGCAAGAGAGTGACTCATTCGGTTCAGATCCGACTCATTGGCGGTGCAACCTCATTTCTCTTCTTCTTGTGTGTATGAACTGTAACCATAAGAAACTCGTTAGGTGTATAACTCGAGGGCATTCTGACACTCAAGTCAGTAGATGTATAAAATGGAGCAAACATAATCATAAACGTATGACAATTAGAATAAAGATCATGAATATGTGGAGTTGAGCTGAAGACTCAGGAGGTTTGGAGTGAGAGAGTGATTGTGTCCTCCTTTACATGGTAGGAAAGGTGGCATTTATAGTGTTACAACCTTGAAACTCTAGAGCTTGAATCTATTTCAGGGAACCTGTAGTCAATTATTTGAGCCTAAACTCTCTTGATCAGGGAGTTTTATGATCTGTTGTTGCAATGGGTTTCTTACATGACATTAATACATATTGTCTTTATAGTTGACTTTGGCCCCTATTCTCTCTGGTTACGTCTTATTCTCACGTCATTATCTTAATCAGGTTTTGACTGGCATTCTTTGTCGTCTTGTTTAGACTATATTTTCTATCAACCAATGAGTATATTTCTTCCTCTTTAATCCTACTTATCTATTGAAATTTCTAAGTACAAGTCGTGCATTCCATCTTCTTCCTTACTGAGCCATGGCTTGGGGTTGTACCCCTATGTTGGTCGTGACTGAGAGTAAACTTGGCTTATAGTTTATACTTGTACCCTTAACTTTTAAACTTCGTTAGGGTTGTGGGGAAAACTCATTTTTATGAAGCCAAGTTGGAAGGTATACTTGTTGAGCAGCAACTAAGGTGTAACCTTTCGGGTTTTCGTTAATTAATAGTTAACCCTGTTATGTTCTTGTAAGGACTATTTATGTCATTTAAGAAACTATATGGGTTGTTTATGAATGTTTCTTTTATTGTGCATTAATTCATTAATTTAAGAGTTAATAATTTGTTTTTAATATAATAAACATAATAATAATAGTCAAAATAAAATAAAATTAATAATAATAATAAAATTTAATAATTTATAAAAGTTAAACAATTGATAAGTTATAAAAATCATTTAAAACTTAATGTTTAATTAAGTGAGGGGGCCTTTGTGATAAATTTAAAACTTTAAATGAAAGTTTTAAACATAAAACATTAATTTGGAAACTGCAGGGACTAAAACTGTAATTAATCAAAACCCAAACCCCCTCCCGCATCTTTCCCCCGTTTCTCCGGTCAAACCTCGGCCAAACTCCAATCGACTCCGGCGAGCCTCAAAACGGCCCTAAACTGTTCAAATTTCGACTGCAAACCAGTCTAACCGTTTTGTGAACACGAATCGAACACGGTTATGTACTTTAATTGGGTTGAAATATCGGTTATGAACCCAAACAACTCGTGTAACCGATGCCATTAATCGTTGAGCCATTCGAACATTAAAATTCAATAATAATCAAATTAAATGAATCATAATCGAACGTTTAACTAATCCTAAGCTATTATCGAACTCAATTTCACCTGAAACACACTTGAATCTCTCGAACAATTCACACCTTTCATCGCGACCACCAACCGAGGTGTTCGTCAACTTCCGAGCGATCTTAATAGAATTTGACAGAGGGCTTTTGATCATTGTGACCATTAGAAGCTTCCGGTGCAACTAATTTGGATAATATCAACGATTGCAACCTGAATCACTTTCACCACAGTCGCGACTTGTTCTTCATACGTGCACATCGGTTTCGTTTCAATTCGGGTAAATAAAACATATACATATACTCGAATTTACATGGGGAATCAAAGCCCCATGTTCATTTCAGTAATCGTTATCGTTTTGATGATCAATTTGGTCCTAAATCATTCTAGGGTTTATGCGATTTGGGGTTTTTTCCAGAGATTGTGTTTATAAAGTAAGGAAGCCGGCTTTTAGCAGGCATAGGCTACCCAGCCTAACGGTAAACATCACTTCCCACAATTGTGAGGTCCCGGGTTCGAACCCGGGCACCCACATTATTTTTTTAAAGCCTTTTCTTAACAAATTTAAATACAGAAATATTTTAATAATTATAAAAATCATTTTTGTAAACTTTAATTATTTTTAAAGTCGCATAATTAATTTCTGTAAATTTCTTCATTTAAATATTTTAATATTTTATATAAAACGTTTTTTTTTTACAAATGTCATACTTAGATTATTTTTATAAAATAGACTTTAAATAATAGTTTAAATTAATAAATTATTATTGGCCAATACGTTAATCATGTTTATTTCAAATAATTATAAAAATTTATTTGCATCTTATATTTAAACTTTACAAGTTATTATAAAGAATTTAATTTCTTTTCTCCATATTACATTACCTAAATGGTATATTTCTTTCATAGGATTAAAATATATATATGATTTCAATAGATAACCTTACTTATTTATAAAAACCCCAAATTCCTATTGAAACCCTAGTTCGCGTTTAATCGTTAATATTACCTTTAACCTTAACCTTGAAATATATACGTTAGGTATCTTGTAAAAGGAATCGTTGGAGCACCGTTTAATTCCTTGTTATCATCTTATATAATATGAGTTTTTCATGCCCCTCTTTTACTTTATTTCACACCTTTGGGGTGAAACATGTTATCTTTATAAACTTGCACTTGTAAACATCTTGCTACTTGTAAATGCACGAGCAATTCATTTATAAACTTTGTCATGGTTATTTGTAATATTGTGAGCTTTATATGATGAATATTATATGTTGACAATCATTAACTATTGCTAGCCTGGCGACGTCATAGATCTATGGGCCTGACAAGCCTATTTGGTGCTAAAGCCGAGGTTATTACCGGCTCCTAGTGTCGTATTCTTGAGCACTGTGGGAACCAAGTACACTTAGCTAATCGTTAAACTTGTAAATGATATTCTTGGTCAAGGTTTGAGCGATATGTTATCTATAAACTTGCTTTATTCGTAACCATTGACATGAATTGCTACTTGTAAACTTTTATATATATATATATATATATATATATATATATATATATATATATATATATATATATATATATATATGTATGCTTAACCCATGGAAACTCACCAACTTTTAAAGTTGACCCTTTTATTTTTAACATGTTTCAGGAAATGCACAAGGTTGATGATTATCTTTTGAAGCATGCTTACACCTAGGATTTGGACCTAGGAAAAATAAATAAAATAACTTGAGACTTGAAAGTTGAACTTTGTTTATTTTGTTTGTTGAGACATTTGGTTGTAATGTTTATTTCAACTATTGAATTTTTATATTTACAATTTATGGTAGTGTTATGTGGCTGTGAACAATCTTAACCCTCACATCTCGACGTTTCCGCCGTTAAGGTTGGGGTGTGACATAAGGTCATCCCCTTGTGTCAGCCGAAGCTAAGGGTCCTCCTTTCGTGTCAGCCGAAGCTAAGGGTCTTCCCTTCGTATTAGCCAAAGCAAAGGGTCTTCCCTTCGTGTCAGCCGAAGCTAAGGGTCTTTCCATCGTGTCAGCCAAAGCTAAGGGTCTTCCCTTCGTGTCAGCCGACGCTAAGGGTCTTCCCTTCGTGTCCTCCGAAGCTAAAGGTCTTCCCTTCGTGTCAGCCGAAGCTAAGGGTCTTCCCTTCGTGTCAGCCGCGACTGAGGTTTCCCTGTTTCATCTAGTTTCCTTTGCTCAAAGTAATCATGCTATCATACCACGTTCAATCTTTTTAATAATGATTTATGTTGTATTTGCGGTGGCCTATCAATATTGATATACTTTTCTTAAAAAAATTCATCCACCCGTTATTTACACATAAGTAAATCCGATTTTACACATGTGTAACTCTGGTTTTACACATGCGTAACTTCAGTATTATACATGTGTAAAACGAATTTCGTTAAAAAACTTTTATTTTTATAATTTTTTTATTTTTTTGTGAAAGAGGGAAACGAGGAAAACATTTTTGTGTTTTTATTTTTTTATTTTATATTATTTTTATTTTATAATTTTTATTATATTTTTATTATTTAACATTTTGTCATTGAAAACTTATGTCTCACATTGGTTTCTAGAGTTATTATAAAAAAAAAATTCTCATTTGAACCCTCCCTTTATTGTAGTGTCCAACTTATCAATTATAGCCTAAAAACAAGGCAAAAAAGATTAAGTTCTAAGGTTGCACGGATATGTCCATTGGAGTTTGTCCCCACAAACGTGAATCACAAAAACACCCACAGTCATAGCCACGCAATGTCACGCCTAAGTGGCGTTTGTTGTCGTCCGTCACCCGCCTATGTACTTTTATGTTTTCATCCATTGACCATAGCCTATCTCACATCCGATGTCGTCCATAGAAGACATGTTGAATGACTCACGTCCTCGAATTCGAACATGCTAGCCGTTTGGGAGTGTTTCAAGTCGGACGGGGCGACTTCACGGATTACTTTGGGTCAATTGTCGTGGTTCACCCATGATCCCCCATGACCCTTGCAGCAATCTTTCCAACCGCACCACTACTTTAACATTTAGTATTATTATTTCATGCAATTTTGTTTCTTAGTTATTTTAATTTATTTTAAAATTTAGTTACGTGGCTTTCCTTAATTTAAGGTTAGTGGTGTGTTAGTTTGTTTCCATTCCTTAAGTACTGGACATGAACGAATGAATGGAGTAGAGTTTGATGAATGAATTAAAGTTTTCTTTTGGGTTAATTTCTCTCAATGGATTTTTGAGTTTGATTAATTCTTCCATGCTAGTTCAAGTTGTCTTCCATGCTAGTTCAAGTTTGGCAACTTGAATGGTGTTTTTGGAGTCTACATTAGAGTCAAGTGGTGTATCTGTATCTTGATTCAAATTTAGAATTGCCCAACGAGTTGTTCAAGTGGTGTATCTGTATCTTGTCGACCCGTTGTCTACCCGTTCTGTTCGATTTTCGGATTCTGCCCACTACCCTACTCTGATTTCCTATCACATGTTGTGGATGCTCTAAAGATACAAATATGAAGTCATACCAAAGTTTAAAAGTCAAGTTCAAGAAAAGTGATGCATATATATCAAATTTCAAACATAGTACTATACGGCTCAACATACCTTCACATAAACCGAGTTTCTTCCATAGAAAGATGATTGTATACCATCAATTACATTAAACTCATTTATAACTAGAAACAGTTAAACAAAATAACAAAACAAAAGACCAATCATATACAAAGCGTTACCAACCCAATTCACAAAGTTAATTTAGTTTCATTATCAACGATAAATCATATATAAGTTTAACAAAACATCGCGTACATAGGCCTCCAACACCCTTCTCTTGTAGGTCGAACATATACATAAACAATATCTATCGTGTAAGACGTGACACATGCTCCAGTTAATCAAGTCTTCTTAACAAATACTGAACCTGAACTTCCTTAGTCAAAGGCATAATCCAATCCCCATAAACATCAGCAACTAAACTTGGGTTAATTTTGTACACTGGCTCGAGTTCAACTTCCATGGGCCCCACATCAACTACTTGCCCGTAAGTCTTCGTTTTTGTTTCAACCCTTCTCTGGATCGCCTCCTCTACAGCCGAATATGTCAGCAGATCCATCAGCGTTTTACTGTCCTGCAGATATGATCACCATTAAAGACCATAATAAGATCAAAAGATTATGCCAAGTAAAAGCATTTGCAGTAAAAATATGTTCAGAGATGAGATAATCTTTACTTGTGCTCTAATAGCAGGTTCATAATCATCTGGTGCAGCGCGAAACTTTGCTTCTGCTACAAATTTACCATAGTGTATTCGTTTAGAGAGCACCTGCAGCGTAAAGATTGCATTTTTATGGTCATAATTCATGCAAAAACATGGAGTTTGAGCTGATTAACATCAAAAAGATCAAAACTTGCTCAGGTAAATTGCAGTACCTGCAAGCAGATTGTGTCACATGTTGCTGCTGACCCGCAATTGCCATCATTTCCTTCTTTTACCAGTCTAGGAAGAAGATCTTTAAAGTACATATCCCATATCTTTCTGTTGATATTGATTGAATCAGCACTGGGATGCAACACCTATTTGCATAAAGACGTCGAATCACATTCTTGAAATGCTATTTTCTATGATAAATGTAGGATTTAAACGCGAATAGATATAGCATTTTAACCTGGGGGTATTGCAGAGGGGGTAACATAGGTTCAGGCAAGTCATTTGGGAAAAAAGGATGTTCATCAGGGTTCTGGTATCTTCCAACCTGTTTCATAAACAGTCACACAATTTATCATTTATCTTCAATTTTTGTTATTTTATTGTTATTTTTTTTTTTGCAAATGTTGACAACTCCATATTGCAATGAAGTTACCTTGGCATGAATCTTTTCAGTTTCTTTAACCATGAATTCGACTAATGAACCCTGGAAACCGTCCATGAAGAAAGCTTTCGGGTCATACGTATCCTCATTGTAACAATACTGAGCTCTTTCAACAAGGCTAAATATTATGCTATCCTCTTGTCGAATCAGAGAACTTCTTATACCGTCAAGAGTGTAAAACTCACTCTCGTCTTTTCTAATCGCATTCGTTATTCTACAACAATAAGAAAACAGATGAAACTAAAAGCTAAAGGAAAGGAGGACATGCCACAAATTCACAAAATGTCAAATTATCATTATACTAGAAGATTGAGCAGATATATGTTGATCAAAGATTATGCTATGAATATAAACTCTTTCCTGAACCTAAGAATGGTAAATCACTAATTATGATATACAATATGCATACCAATTACACTGGCGGCACCAAAAGAGAGTCAAGGGGTTCCCTGATCTGACCTCTTGGTCATTGGAATTTGTCGATTTTTTATACATAAAGATACGACTTGGACAAAAAAAAAAAGTGGCTTAGACAAAATATTTTTGTCGATAACCTCATACCAATTAATCTAGTATGGAGTAATATGTAATCAATCAAACACTACATGTAAACGGCTCTTTTGCTAGGAAATGACATATTACAAATGTTCCTGGAAGTTATTGCTCCCATGACAATTTGAATCTATATGCATCGGATCCTAAAATATGGATCTCTCGGTTCGAGAGGAAAAAAAAACAGAAAAGAAAAAGAGCATCAAACCATCTTTTCCGACTCTTTTTCAAATTCTATAAATGTTGGTTAAGGAAAGTATTTTTTAGGACCATTTAGCTGTAGTCGGTGAAAACAAAACCTTATATCAACCCTCTAACTAAAAGTTCTGGTTCTGACACCTATTATTACATATTATGACTCTAATCTAAATCAGATATTGCTAACTGCCTTAAATACAGGTCATGAGTATTGAGTAACGACCAGTGAGTCAGTGACACCTTTCTTTGGCCAAAGGGTATTACTTAATCTTTAATAACTACACTCGACGTCGCCAATGATCGTCTAATGGTTCAAGAGGAGGTGGGAAGCTTTTGTTTCTGGTCATGATTCGATCCC
Organism: Flaveria sonorensis; assembly: GCA_025506505.1. Lineage (NCBI taxonomy): Eukaryota > Viridiplantae > Streptophyta > Magnoliopsida > Asterales > Asteraceae > Flaveria > Flaveria sonorensis. The sequence continues at coordinate 9,746,770 of CM046438.1, forward strand.
AGATCATGATTCGATCCCAGACGTATTTACTAACTTGATGCAGTGACTTACCAACAACTAACTCGTCGTTAAAAAAAAAAAAACTAATTATCAAATCTTGAAACAATTCAACAAACCCATAAAAGGGTCAAAGAAATTAAGGAGCTTGATAACACAATTTGCTTAATCAAAGAGAATTCAAATCATCAAAGTTTCAAGATTCAAGAATATCAAATTTGAAAAGTACCCAATTGAGGCAGAGGCCTGAACAGATTGGATTTGAAGCTTCTGAACCCCAAAAGTCGCCGGAAAGCTGCAACTTTCCGGCAATGGAGGGGCGAATTGGACGGAAAACCTCCATGATTTTGGCCGGCGAAAGGCGGAGATGGCCGGAGACGATTGAAATCTGCCTAGTTTGGTCTCCATTTTAGTTGGTGACGATGGTGATGGTGATGGTGATGATGGGAGAAGAAGAGCATATAAAATAGGAAACAAAGAGAAATTGAAGTAAATAGAAGGTAATTGGATGTGAAAGCTACCCAATGAAGAAGAAGATGGTGGTGGGTTGGTGGGTTTTGAGGGTTAGGTAAGGAGGAAAGATTAGGTGAATATTGTACAACAGGGTGTATGGTCAATGGTTGAATTATGGTATAGAATAGATTCTAAGTTTTATATTTTTGTATTTGTGCCAACATCAAGATTGTTTTGTCTTGGGTACATGCATTTAATATGTTGTTTGTGTGGTAATATTCTTGTGGTTTCATTCATGTTTTCTTATGTTCTTGATAGGGCTTTCATGACTTCTTCATCATGTTGTTTATCATGTATTTTTGATATTAAACGTATGACTTTTTGTTGTTACAATCTAATAACCTTATAGTATTCCTTTGTTAGTTTACCTTTTCTGTAAAAGTTTTCGAAACATGAATGTGTATCATATTATTTGTTGTTTGAATCTATTTTTTAATGTTCTTTAAGGTTATTGGGATCTTCATATGCGTTAATGGTGCTTTAAATAATTTAAAACATTATATTATTGTATTTTATTAATAGCAGAATCGTATGTTCTCAATCTTTATGTAGTTAAGACTACACCGACCAACCATTTGGTTCACATGACACCTGACACCTGACACCTTATATGAACATTGAATACCTTTACGTCAAAAGGTTTTCTAGTATATTAGTAGATTATATACTTATGACCTTGTGTTCTAGTGGTATTGATGTTGCTCCTTATAAAATAATATGGGTTTAAATCCTTATAAGTGTAAGGTTTAGTGAAATAAAAAGAAAAAATCATTTTTAAAAAAAAGTAGATTATATGAATTGATGAAAGCACTTTAATATCCTTAAATGTTTTGGGGTTCAAATTCTTTATACTACCATCTAACAAAACACACAATCAAAACCAAACCTTAAATAAAGAAATCCAAAGTAGAAAACATCATTATCATCATATCAAAACTAAGTAAACATAAAAACACAAAACCTTAAATATGAAATTGAGACTTAAAAAAGAATGAAAGGAATGATTGAGTTTGACAATGAAATAAGAAAATAAGATGATGATGATTGTATGCAAGTGATGCCATGAAAAGGGAACGATGACGGTGATGCGTGATGGTGGTTGATTATTTTTACGTCTTGTCACATTTTAAACATTGAGTATTATATCACTTTTATCAGGTGATTGATTTCTTTTTACGTCTTGTCATATTTTAAACATTAAGTAATATCACTTTTATCATGGTATACCATACTTTGATGTTTTTTTTTTTTTATATCTTACATGTTTAAGATTAACACAAACTAAAATGACTTGATTACGCCAAAGATGATATAAGGGAATAGAAGAATACGTTCAGTGAGGGAGCTACTTTGAGGAGACGACACCCACTAGTATTGTCCATAACAACCTCGCCCTAAAGCCCGTAGATAATATAAGAAACGTTCTAGTTTTTTCCTTTTATGAATCAATTAGGTAACAACACGTGGCACATTAAATGTTACTTGATTTTTTTTTGTTTTTTTATAACTTTTAAAATGTAATGTTTTATATAACTTCAAAAATATCCGTGTTTATTTTATTCTACATTTCACTTTAGTTTGTTCTAACCGAGTTGTGCATTATATTACGGCATTGAAACACGAACGTAAAAGTTATCAAACATGCTTCATGGCTTTGTATTTATTACAGTTTTTATTTTACTCTCACAGTTTTTCAAACATGATATTTTGACTCAAATTTACGTTTAGAGTGTGTTTATTTTATTAGTGTACACGTCACGATGTAAATTTTATAAAAAGTCACCTAGTAAGTACTAATGTTACAACTCATCAAATTGATCCTTATATATATATATATATATATATATATATATATATATATATATATATATATATATATATTAAAAAACAACCTCCAAGTACTAATGGTGCATCGTGCTAGAAAAATCCTACTAATATATATATTAAAAAACAACCTCCAAAAATATTAAGGATCGATTTTAATTGACGTGACTAAAATACATTGCGGCCCGCAATAACCCCCAGAGTCCAATTTATTCTTTTTCGAGCTTCCATTCTCTACCAATTTCCAACTCAAGGTCCCTTTTCCACTACACTTTGCTATAATGCTTAGAAAAACCTATAAATCCACCAAACATGTATAATTAGCCTCAAAACCTTGTGAATTAAAACAAAACACGTTTAAAATGTGAAGAACTAAATGTTAAAATTATATGTGTTTTACAATACATCAGTATGAATGATAACTTCATAAACTATATATATACACACACTATATGCAATAATACTTGCACTTTAAAGTCAATCTCATATTTATTTTTATTAAAGTTAAAACATTTTATCTGAAACCATATCCGAAATATCGAAAATCCGAACCCAACTATCCAAATTATTTAAAGTCGGATCCACATTATGTTTTTGTAGGATATTTGGATAATTGTATTATCCGAAATAGTTTTATAAAAACTATTAAATAATAAATATTAATTAAAATTTGTGTATATTTTTTAAAATAAATTCGAATATCCGAAATTTTTAATAAATATTATTACACTTTGATAAAAACTATTAAACAATACACATTTTTTTTTAAAATAATTTGAATATTTGTTTGAATATCTAAATTCTTTCGATACTTCAAAATTTTCGCACTATGAACAACCATAAGAAAATATTAAAGTCGGGATCTTAAGATAGAGATAAGGTTTTACCCGTCATACCTTTTACTAACTCTATATTTAACTTTATCAAGAATGCGATTATACCAGATAATCTTGTTTCTTTTATCTACTTGTGTAGATATTTTTCATTAAATGTTTTATTTCATCAAACTTTTTAATTTCCAATATTTTCATTTCCACAAAATTCTCCAAACTATTTGGATAATATCACCATTATCATCACATGGATGACACCTCCGTCACCACCCACAATGCAAATCCCCTCTCCGATCCGATCACCGGCGTTTGTCTCCACGCGCCGCCTCCTCGAGCAAAAGCTCTCAAACCTCCACACCTGCAAAAACCCCCACCATCTCCTCCAACTTCACGCCCTCATATACAAATCAAACCTCCATCAAGACCCCTTCATCGTCCCCAAACTCATCACCGCCTTCTCCCTCTGCCGGAATATTCCCTCCGCCGTCAAAGCCTTCACCCAAGTCACCGACCCCAACGTCCATCTGTTCAACACCATGATCAGAGCCCACGTGCACAACCACCAATCCGCACAAGCGTTTGCTGTTTTCTTCCTGATGCAGAATTCCGGTGTGGTGGCGGATAATTTCACGTACCCTTTTCTTCTTAAGGCCTGTGGAGGTCAGAGTGATTATCTTTTGGTGAAACTGATCCATAATCAGATTGTAAAGTTGGGTTTTTGTTCGGATGTTTATGTGCCCAATGCGTTGATTGATTCGTACTCGAGGTGTGGGGTTGTGGGTGTTGGTGATGCTTATAGGGTGTTTGAGTTGATGGGTGATGATAAAGATGTTGTTTCTTGGAACACGATGATCGCGGGGCTGGTGAAGGTGAGTCGATTGGCGGATGCACGCCAACTGTTCGATGAAATGCCTGAACGAGATATGGTTAGTTGGAACACTATTTTGGATGGGTATGCGAAGGCGGGGCGGTTAAACGATGCATTCGAGTTGTTCGAGAGAATGCCTCAGAGAAATGTGGTGTCTTGGTCTACTATGCTTAGTGGTTATAGTAAAGCTGGAGATATGGATATGACAAGAATGTTGTTTGATAAGATGCCTGTGAAAAATTTGGTTTCTTGGACGATTATTATCGCGGGTTATGCTGAAAAGGGGCTCGCGAAGGAGGCTATTGAGTTGTATGAGCGAATGGAGGAGGCTGGATATCGGCCCGATGATGGGGCTATTATTAGTATATTGGCTGCGTGTGCAGAGTCGGGTTTGCTTTGGTTGGGGAAGCTCGTGCATCAGTCTATTAAGCGGAACAAGTATCAATGTAGTACGCTAGTTGAGAATGCTTTGATTGATATGTATGCTAAATGTGGTTGTTTAAACAAGGCGTTGAGCATCTTTAATGCGATGCGTAGGAAAGATTTAGTGTCTTGGAACGCGATGATTCATGGGTTGGCGATGCATGGGCATGGGAGTGAAGCTCTTCATCTTTTCTCGAAGATGAAACAAGAAGGGTTCACGCCGGATAAAGTTACATTTGTTGGTGTGTTATGTGCTTGTACTCATGGTGGTTATGTTGATGAAGGGGTTCAGTATTTCTACACTATGGAAAGAGATTATGGAGTTTCACCAGAGATTGAACATTTTGGTTGTGTGATTGATCTTTTGGGTCGTGGGGGGCGTCTTCAGGAAGCATTTAGGTTAGTGAGAACCATGCCAGTTGAACCAAATGTGATCATATGGGCGCGCTATTAGGGGCCTGCAGGCTTTATAACGCGGTGGAACTAGCTCAAGATGTGTTGGAACACTTGGTTAAGTTAGAACCTCAAAATGCGGGTAATTATTCGATGTTGTCGAACATATATGCTGCAACTGGGAATTGGGCAGGTGTTGCTGATGTAAGGTTGAAAATGAAAAATATTGGCAATGAAAAGCCATTCGGGGCGAGTTTGATTGAGTTAGAAGACGGGGTTCATGAGTTTACTGTAAAGAATACGTCGCATCCTGCATCTGATAAGATATATCAGATGGTTGATGGATTGAGTGCTCATATTGGGAAAGTTGATTATTGTTCAGATGTAATCTATTAAGGTATGCAGAGTTCAGTGATCTTGTTGTATCTATATTCATACTGAATTCGAACTCTCGAGCCATAATCATATATACCTCTGGATAAAACATGTTATGCTGCAATTCATTATGTAATTATCTTTCTTGATATACATGAAATGTTTTGATCCTGTGTCGTGTTATTTATATCTTGTCGTCATTACTTTCTGCAAAATCACTGAGCGATGAGTCGAGAAACATGAAAGATGGTCTTTTTTCGATTGTTTAACTGATCAAGAATCTTTGTTCATTATAAGAAAGTTCAAAGTTGCACTTACTATCGGTTACAACTCTGTTATTTCTTGATGTTCTTCATGAATTCAACCTGTGTTTATATTGCATAGGTTGTTTCATGTCAGCTTGCTGCTTGTTTTGATCTTTTTTTTCGTGATGAATTTCTATGGATGAAAAAGAGCTACTGCATGGTAGTCTAAGATCATCTTTTACAGGCTTAGGTGTTGTTTGGCAACTATAAATGCTGAACCAATAAGAGGTCTGAACCAGTAAGAGGTCTGAACCAATAAGTGCTAAACTAGTTTAAGTCTGTTTGGTTGGATATCTGAACCAATCGGCATCAAAGAACGACGTTTGACTAACAGAAAGTCAAAATCGGACTTGACCAGAGGAGGGCAACAACCCTTGAAAACCATTTTGTTTCAACATCCCTTTTGAAATCGCCTCATTTCGTCTGAGTGAAATTGTTCAGATTACAAATCAGATCGTAATTTGGGACGTATTTTGGCTCAGATCTGCAGATATGAAACCGGAAAAAGTGGACCGGACACCGACATGGCTGCACCACGGTTCGGGTTGCCCCGCCAAGACTCGGGCCGACTTTCACACAACCTCCGGTGACTTATGTTCGGAAAAACCATATGCAGATAACAACATCTTCATCGCCCAAAGAGATATGGGCTAAACATGATCCGATGGTGGATGATGTGTGGCGAGAGAGGTGGCAACCGCCCTTTTGAAACCACCGCCCTCTCGCCGAAGCCTCCTTCGTTTTCCGAGCATATAATATCGCCCCAATTGACCCTAACTGACGGTGGCGACTGTATTTGTAGTGGTAGCAAGTTAATCGGTGCTGGTGGTGTGCCGAATGTGCTGATGGTGGTCGCTGCTGTTTGGTGGCGCCTGCTGGTGGTGCTGTTGGTGATGGCCGGCGATGAAGGGGAACCCAACCAAAGAAGTTTGGTCAGATATAAACTCATGTCTGACCTAATAAGTAGTCAGTCAGACATATTTCTCAATCAGATGTAATCCTACCAAACACTCATGTCTGGCCGAGTCAGACATAAAGGTCTGAATGGGATCATTAAGACCCAACCAAACAGCCCCTTATAGTTCCTTTGATATTTGTGCTGATTATGAGGGTTCAATTAATCGGGTTTGATGTGAGTATGTCATGTTAGGCGGTTTGTACGTTCTACAGTCGACTGGCGTTTTGGAACTTGTATAGACCGTGCAAGCATAACGAGGTTTTACGGTCGGCTAGTGGTTTGGAACTTGTAATCGAGCGTGCAAACAGAACGGTCATTTAACGTTTATATTTTAGAACAGAACCATGTACGTCCCTCGCTTATGGTTAGGTGTGATTCGTTAACTAATACTACTGGTTCGATAACTTTTTTAGCCTAAACTAAAATATTAGTTAACTGGTTTTAACGATTCGGTTATTGAATTAACCAACTAATGAGTTACTATTCAATAAAGATATTTTCATAAAAAAAAGGTTTAAACACAAATTGTATTTTTGCTACAAAGTGTGAGAAGACACAACGAGTCAAAAAAAATCACAAAAAAATTATATCTCACAATCTAAATCGAATTTCAAAAAAGTAATTCCGAGCTTTTGTTCCCTAGCCGTCCTCACTAAGAAAAAAAATAAACGAAAAATAAAAAAATAAAAAAAATTAACGTTTTTTTATTGTGTCATTTATGAAAGACACAATGACGTTATTGTGTCATTATGAAAGACACAATGACGTCATTGTGTCATTATGAAAGACACAATGACGTCATTGTGTCATAAAAGACACAATGAAATTTTTTTATTTTTTTTTTCTGAAAGAGGACGACGAGAGGAACACAGACTCCGAAGTACTTTTTGAAATTCGATTTAGATTGTGAGATATAATTTTTTTTGTGACTTTTTTAACCTCATTGTGTCTTCTCACACTTTGTAGCAAAAATACATTTTGTAGAATAACCTCACGCTTTTCATAATTCGCAAGCAATGTTATGAACAAATATCACTTATTTTCCATTTGACTAAACATAGAAAGGATATTTTCTTATCTAATGAACCAACTGCAGGACCGGGTAAGGGTGCCTAACACAATCAGTTTCACAATGAGGAGAGACTTGGAACACTTAACAGTTCAAATAGGAAACCGGGTTTGATTATGAGGATACTATGAACACAAGTAAGTAATGAGATAGAACAAGCAACAATAACACAGAAATATGGTTTTCAAGGAGTGTTGTATATTGCTCTCAAGTTCTATTACAAATGTTGCGAAGCATATCTAAATTACAAGAACCTGAGACTCTTTAAACTACATCCTACAACCGTCAATACTTAGAAGGACAGTTGGAATTGACTAATCTAGACAACAAGATCAATCTAAAGTCAAAAGGCAGATTGCCTTTGATTAGTGACTATGACATGCCATAGCTCACATCCTTTTCTATTACAAAAAGGTTTACATGTACAAAAGTAGGAAGTTACAAACAAAGACCTTACTCTACAGTTTACAAAAGCATGGACTTTTCACCAACTCATACAAGTTGGTGAGTCTTCAGAGTTGCAGCGGAAAGTGTGTCAGCTTTATGTAAAGTAGATCAGAGAAAGCATGTCTTTCTTTGTCTTCGGAAGAAATCAGTCTTCACAGCAAAATGGCTTCGGAAGACTTTGTCTTTGAAGCTTCGAAAGACTTCATCTTTGGCTTCGGAAGATTTGGACTTTGGCTTAGGAAGATTTTACACTTAGAGTATTTTCTGATGTAGTGTGTAAAACTTCCGAAGCACTTCTACCTTTGTACATCCAGTGCATGCATGCAGGAAGACCTTTGGTTGTTTTGGCTTCTTTGGTTGCATCAGCCTTATAATCTTCTGATATTACCTTACAAACTCCCCCTAGGCTGATGCTACCAAAACAGAGAAGTACTTCAGATGTTGATAGTCCTCATTAGGATCAAGACCAAGCCTCTCTTCATTATTTGGTCAGGATCCTTCAAACTTTCATAGTATCTTATCATGTCATAGAGATCATGTAGAGGAAGATCAAGCATGTCTTGCCAGAAGTAGACATCTTGACCTCCTTGATCTCTAATGACATACCATCTGTCCGGATTAGCAGCAAAACTCCAGGACAAGATGGGTCTTCCAATGACAAGAGGCTCTACTTGAATAGGAGTTGGTTGAGCAGCCTCTTCATGCACTTCCTCAGGATGCTCTGACTCATCCTGAGGTATGGAGGTGGATGCCTTGGTTTTCTTCTTCTTTGAAACACTTTTTCTGGCCATTTTTTTCCTCCTCTTTGAAGTTTTCAACTGAGATGACTGGTCTTCAGCACCAGATTGTTCTGTTGTGTCCCTCTCAATTGGGATCTCTTCTCTCACAGGTTCAGATGGAAAGAGAGGAGAACCCTGCTGCGGATCAGAAGATGAAGTTGGCTGAGATGCAGCTCTAGGATCAGGTTGTGTTGTCTCAGGGGGTTCAACCTTCACCTCAACTTCAGGTTGAGTTGGACTTGGTGGAGAATGCAAATCTACAAGCTCTCCCATTTTAATCTTCTGCTTGATCACTCTTATATGCTCATCTATGGTGGATAGAGACATAGGACCAAGCCTCCTTCCAGAGAATCCGTACAGCTTCAAGAAGCTCATCATCCTTTGTCTACCTTCAGACTTCTTTTAGATTTTGTGGATGATGGCCCTTGATCTTGCAGCTTCTTCCTTTAACTTTCTCTTAGCAGCTTTTCTTTCTTTTGTGGCTTGTTCCTCCAGCTGCTTGAGATATTCTAACTCTATATACTCAAAGGATAAGGGAAAAAGTGCAGCTGCCTGATAGAGTCATGTGGCACTAAGGTAGTTGATCATATTCATTCTTTCAGCTTCCCTATCTACTTGAGGTTGTGCATGTGCCACAGTCTCTGTCTCAAGACTTTCTTGAACTGGGGAGAGGACAGGAGTATGTTTGTAGAGTCTTTTCAGTTTCCTTTCTTCCTTAATCTTGAGGAGCAATGCTGCATCCTCTGCCTCCCTTCTCTCCTTTGACAGCTCAGTGTCAGCCAGCTCATTCAATTCTTCTAAGGGGAGAGATATGAGTTCATCAACATTATAGTTCCTGGTCCCCAGGTAGTTTAGCCTAGCTACCCTCAACTCATCATCTTGAGTGTTTGGCCTGGGGGAAGCTCAGATAGCAGCTTGCATGAAGCCTGAGGACCCTCCTGAACTCTCTCCCCTTAGCTTTCTTTTTCTCTCTTTCTTCTCCTCCTCTAACTCCTCGAAGGTCATTTTCCTCTTCCCTTTGTCACACACAGGCCTTGGTGACTCAGGGTGGAGAGAGCTTTGGCCTTTATTGCTTGGTTCAGCAGTCAAGCTCTGGCCAGAGAGAGGTTGTGGAGCACCATCACCAGCTGGTGCTTCACTGAGGGTACTGGGTGCAGAAGGAGATCCTATCTCAAGGTTCATAGGCTCGACCTCTGGGCCTTCAGTTAAGGTTTTCCCTTTGAAGCTAATCTTGGGGTCCACCTCAACATCCAATTGACCAAAGATCTCACCTGCTATCCTCTGTCTATATAATCTTGATCTCATCTTGAACTCTTCTAGCACCCTTTCTTGTATCTAGTCTGCTAGTCTTCTAGCTTGTCTGTTTTGGCTTGGGTTGACAAGTGGAAGATCAACCAGATTTATGCACTCATAGAAACTCAGGTTTGAAAAGTTGAAAGTTTCTTATTGACCCTGAGTTCTATAGATGATGAGAGCTCTTCTTTTTGTGTCATACCTCCATCCTATGATTGGGTTCTCAGAGTGGGAAGATGGGGTAGACATGGCTCTGGGTATACCCTCCTCAAATAGACTTTGAATGAGAGAGTCTACATCCATGTAGACTTGAGGAGGTTGCTGAGTATGGACTATTGCAAGAGAGGGTGGTGAATCCTCTATGTCCATACTCTGAGAGGAACTCCCAGGTTCCGTGACTGTTTGGACTTTCTCCCCTTTTTTGGTAGCATCACCTTCTTGCATAAGTGAGCTGGGGGTTGAGTCTTTCATATTCACATATTCTTGTGGACCTGATTGAGTTCGTCTTGGTGGTCTCTCAGCTAGCTGGCCCTTGAGATCGGTGATCTCAAGTTGCTGGTCATTGACCCTTCTTTCTAAGACAGTCACCTGAGATTCCAGGTGACTTATCTTTGAGACTAAATAGGTGCATATTTGAGTCAGTTTTTGCACCTTTAGTTCCAGACTCCCCTCATCTTCATCAGAAGAATCACGGGGGATGAGAGAATTGGACCAAGATCCTCCTCCTCATCACCAGCATATTGTTCTTGGCTACTGGATTTCCCCTGTCTTATGACAGCTTCAAGAGAAGTGTCAAAAGGCCTGGTTGCCATGGTTAAGGTCTTAAAGATGTAATCACTTGCTGAACTGAGAGCCTCTTCCATATGGATCTCCTGAACAGGTTCAGGGAGATCCACCTCAGTGATAGGTGAATGATGTGGGATAGACCTGGGTGAGACAGGAGTACTCATCTCTCCTTGAGTAGGTGTGGAGAAGAGAGATCATGGTACTCACTGAATGCCATGTCTTCATCATCATAGAAGTCAAGGCTGGGATTTGGTTGGTTTAGATCCAGCGGCTGGGGATGGTAACTTTCCCCGGAAGGTTGTTCACTAGAGTATGAAGACTTTGAGTGAAGGCTTAAGGCTGTTTGGGGTGTGAGCTCATCAGGCTGAGCATGAGGAACCTCAGCACTGATCATATGAGAGATGGGAGTGGTTTGCTCCTCAGGGGAAGTGGGAGCTCTAGTGTCCACTTTCTCCTGTAAGGTTGGTGATTGTCACACCCTCAAAATCCGCGAGCGGGGTTTTACCGCGAGGCGCGTGACATACCAGGATCTCAGTCATTAGTTACCAAGAACGACTCTATATGATAAATAAACAAAACCAGAGTTAACGTTTAAAATACTGCGGAAGCGTTTAAAATACTGCGGAAGCGTTTTTAAAACAGAAAACCCAAAACAAGTAATATGTAAAGAGAATGCGCAAAACATACGCGCCCCAAACACAAATGTTTAATAGGAAAAATAAACCCAAATGTGTAAACAAACAATGTAGACAACTCAACGATGCTGGTGTGCGTGCTCCTAGGCAACTGGCAACCTTAACCTGAGAATAGCATACTAAACAAGTCAACACATGGTTGGTGAGTTCAAGAGTTTGCGTTAAAATATAAACCAATCAACAGTTTCCAGAGCATAAGTAGTGTATTGCAATAGATAGCTAGTCTATTAACATAAAAATATTAATCATAGTGATTTCGCGATCGAAGCTGACTGTGTTACGTTTGTTGCCTCCCGTCACGACTTACCAGGTCGTGACGAATATGTGTTAGGACAAAATTGCACCCGTTTGACCTCGAGTCGCACAGGTGGGGCTCGTCAGACCCAGTAGTACTACCCAAGATTTCCCCGCTATTCAATATTAACAATCCGAAAGTGTGAGGACTTTCCATGGTAAACAACACTATATCAATATTATACACACTCATAAATAAAAGCGTTTGTGATCAACAGTATGCTATCTCCCCAAAAGAGATTATGTAAAATGAGTGGGGCAAGAACTCACCTGATACGCGCAAGAATTAACTTAGAGCTTAACTTGAAAGAAAGAGGGAAAGACAACCTTCAAAGGTCACCTAGAACACAAGAGTACATAAGTACGTGTACACAGAATCAACATGAAACCCTAAGTGCTCTACAAACCAAGAGACTCAAGGTTTAAGAAAGACAAGACACATTTGACCCAGTTGACCCGTTTGACCCGTTGGTGACATTATAGGTGATAATTCGTTAATACTAACACAACAGTATGTCATACATGATCAACATACAACTTGATTACATATAGCACATCATTAACCACATGTACTACCTAGATCATCATACAACCAATTGTCATACAAGTCATGCGAATCACAACAGGCCAAAACAGGTAACAAACCAAATCAACATTCATATAACCTAAACAACACATTTAATCACCTTAGAAACCATCCATGAACACACTAGCATGATCCTAATATCCCAAACATGCTCAAATCATCCAATTCAAGGATTTGCACAATTAAAGTTTCCCTTTTGGGAAAGTTCATCCCAAATTCATCAAACTCACACTACATTCATGAATTCATCAATTATATACCAATTCAAGTCCATGACAACATCTAAACATGATCAACAACACCTAATCATCATGATTCATCAACTTTCATACCCAAAAGTTACTATCTTTAGTAAGGTATGAACTACAACATGCATTCTTGAATTCCTAACATTCATATCAACCATCTAGCATCTAATCATCATTACAAACACATCCATAACATTCATACATCAACCAATCATCAATTCATGCAAAATAAAGTTACTATTATTAGTAACCTATGAACAAAGTATCAAAATCATAGCTTTCTTGCATAATCGACGTTAACTTGCATATATACAATCCAACTAACATAATAACAACATCAAACAACCATCATTCAACATCCAATTTGATCCAAAATAGTCTCAAACTCACGGCCAAGAATGATCATATGAACAAACAACCAAAATCCAAACTTTCTTGCATAATCAACGTTAACTAGCATCAATACAACCTAACTAACATCATAACATCACCAAACAACAAGAATTAACATCCAATTGCAGATTTCGAACTAGGGTTCGGCCACCTTGAAAAACCATCAAAAACATGTAAAAATCTAACCTTTAAACGTGTAATGGCTTGCAATTGATGATTCTAACTTGTTGTGTGCTTGAAATCGATCCAAATTCGAATGTGAATGGTTGTTCTTGGCTGAATTCGCGATGGTGAGGGTGTGAGAATGAAGTCGCGGCCGAATGGGGGGATTAGGGTTGGGTTTTGATTTTTATTTTATTAATAATCCATAATTACCCTTTTAACCCTTATAATTTGTATTTTATAAAAATTAAGCTTTTTGAATAGTTTTAAATAGTTTTTAACTACTAAACACAATTATTATTAATCACAAATAACAATCATGCATAATTCCCATTTATCACAAAACACACGAAATAAATATGCACGTTTTCACGTTACGCGATAAAATTACAGTTAACATTTAAATCACATAAGCATAACTTAATAATCACATTGTTAACTTAATTATCATCAATTTAACATTACTGATTATTGTTAAGTCACCAACGTTCAACGACAACTAGTGTGTGCTCCCGACACGTGTATGCAAGACTTAACGGAACTAACGGAGTTTGGTAACGGAAAATTACCGGATGTCACATTATCCCCATGTTGAAAGAATTTTCGTCCCGAAAATTGCGTTACATGGTGAGTGTTCCATCACTGGTCTACTGCATTGGCACAAGGAAATCGAAATCGTGTGAGTTTTGGATGAGTTGTCACATCATCCCCATGTTGAAAGAAATTTCGTCCCGAAATTTAATCAATACCTTCGCCGGCTGGCATCGTCCTTTCGAATAGCTGAGGATACTTAAGCTTCATTTGGTCTTCACGTTCCCACGTGAATTCTGGTCCACGTCTCGAGTTCCAACGAACTTTGACGATGGGTATCTTGCTTTGCTTAAGCGTTTTCACCTCACGATCCATCACTTCGACCGGTTCCTCAATGAAACGTAATTGTTCATCTACTTGAACTTCTTCCAGTGGTACGACCATCGTTTCATCCGTTAAACATTTCTTTAGATTTGAAACATGGAATACATCATGGATTCCACTCAATGAATCAGGTAAGGCTAGTCGATAAGCCACTGGACCAATTCTTTCCACTATCTCAAATGGTCCAACGTATCTCGGATTTAGCTTTCCTCGCTTACCAAACCGAACTACGCCTTTCCATGGTGAGACTTTTAATAAAACTTTGTCACCTGTCTGAAATTCCAAAGGTTTTCGTCGTTTGTCAGCATAGCTTTTCTGTCTGTCTCGCGCTGCGGCCATGCGGTTTCTTATCTGAACAATCTTCTCAGTTGTCTCGTGTACTAACTCGGGACCCGTTAATTGACTATCACCAATTTCAGCCCAGCAAACTGGCGATCTACACTTTCTCCCATATAAAGCTTCAAAAGGTGCTGCCTTTATGCTAGTGTGATAACTGTTGTTGTAAGAAAATTCCACCAATGGTAGGTGAACTTCCCAGTTATTCCCGAAGTCAATCACACAAGCACGTAACATGTCCTCCAAAGTCTGTATAGTACGCTCGCTTTGACCATCAGTCTGTGGATGATAAGCAGTACTCATATCCAATCGCGTACCTAAAGCTTTCTGCAACGACTGCCAGAAGTGTGATGTGAAACGAGAATCGCGATCAGAAATAATTGAGATCGGTACTCCATGCCTCGAAACGATCTCCTTCAGATAAAGTCGGGTTAACTTCTCCATCTTATCTGTTTCCTTTATCGCTAGGAAATGAGCAGATTTTGTTAATCGATCCACGATAACCCATATTGTATCACAACCCGTAGAAGTGCGAGGTAACTTAGTAATAAAATCCATTGATATTTGATCCCACTTCCACATAGGGATCTCGGGTTGTTGTAGTAGACCAGATGGTTTCTGATACTCCACTTTAACCTTCGAGCAGGTCAGACACTTACTCACATAAGTAGCTACATCTGCTTTCATGTTAGGCCACCAATAGTGCGCCTTCAAATCGTGGTACATCTTGTCAGATCCAGGATGTATAGAATACTTGGACTTGTGAGCCTCACTCATGACCAAGTCTCTCAGATTTCCGTGTAGAGGTACCCATAGTCTATCCATGAAGTAACGAATTCCATCCGCTTTTACTTCCAATTGTTTTTCCATACCCCTTAACGATTCAGACCCATGTTTTCTGCTTTCAAAGCTTCTGTTTGAGCCTCTCGGATTTGTTCAGGTAATTGCGTACTAATCGTTAGTTGCAGAGCTCGCACACGTCGAGGTTTAGCAGTCTCTTTTCTACTCAGCGCATCAGCAACTACATTTGCTTTCCCCGGGTGGTACTTAATAGCACAATCATAGTCGTTTAACAATTCCACCCAGCGTCTTTGCCTCATGTTCAACTCCTTTTGCTCAAAGATGTGCTGAAGACTCTTGTGATCGGTGTAGATGGTGCATTTGGTACCGTACAAGTAATGTCTCCAGATCTTTAAGGCAAAAACTACCGCACCCAGTTCCAAGTCATGGGTGGTATAGTTCTTCTCATGAATCTTCAATTGTCTAGAGGCGTAAGCTATCACTTTATCCCGCTGCATCAGGACGCATCCAAGTCCTTGAATAGACGCATCGCAGTAGACTACGAAGTCATCACTACCATCCGGTAACGCTAATATTGGTGCGCTACACAATTTATGTTTCAGCAACTGAAAAGCAGATTCCTGACTCTCACCCCATTTGTACGTCGTTCCCTTGTGAGTCAAGGCTGTGAGAGGTTGTGCAATCTTAGAGAATCCTTCAATGAATCGTCGATAATATCCCGCTAATCCAAGGAATTGTCGTATCTCACTCGGTGTCTTAGGAACAGACCAATTCTTTATCGCTTCAATCTTAGCAGGATCAACATGTATTCCCTTCTCGTTGACAATATGACCCAAGAATTGTACCTCACGTATCCAGAAATCACACTTAGAAAACTTTGCGTACAGTTGTTCCTTTCTAAGTAATTCCAAGATTAAACGTAAGTGCTCTCATGTTCTTCCTCGGTCCTTGAGTATATCAGTATGTCATCAATAAAGACGATAACAAACTGATCAAGATAGGGTTTGCACACGCGATTCATGAGGTCCATGAATACTGCTGGTGCATTCGTCAACCCAAATGGCATGACCAAAAATTCATAGTGACCATATCGTGTACGGAAAGCAGTCTTCGAGATGTCCTCTTCTCGAACTCTCAGCTGATGATACCCAGACCTCAGATCAATCTTAGAGTAATAGCTTGATCCTTGCAGTTGATCAAACAAATCATCGATACGAGGTAAGGGATATCTATTCTTGATAGTAACCTTGTTCAGTTCCCTATAGTCA